>LPNX010350992.1:23015-81367 GCA_001517045.1 Pseudotsuga menziesii
ACGGGCTGAAGCAAGCTCCAAGAGCTTGGTACTCCAGGATTGATTCTTACTTGCTGAGTATGGGGTTTCAAAAGAGTGAAGCAGATCCGAATCTCTACTTCATCATGGTTGGAGATGATCCGCTTGTTCTTCTGCTATATGTTGATGACTTGTTTATCATAGGGAGAGAGAGACCCATTGCAGCTTGCAAGAAGTATCTTGTAGCAGAGTATGAGATGACTGATATTGGGCTGATGCATTATTTTTTTGAATTGGAGGTTTGGCAAGAGCTTGGACATATTTTCCTGGGGCAGGGAAAGTATGCAGTTGATATTTTGAGGAGATTCATGATGGAGGATTGCAGGCCTATGTCGACACCTATGATCACTAACTAGAAGAAGCTTCATGCTTCTGAGGGAGAGTTGGTGGATCCTACTTTATACTGTCAGCTTATTGGGTCATTGATGTATCTGGTAAACACTCGGCTAGATTTGTGTTTTGCAGTGAACACTCTTAGCCAGTTCATGGTTGAGCCTAGGAGTGTGCATTGGGTTGTTGCAAAACATGTGTTGCGCTATCTTTCAGGGACAGTGGATTTTGGTTTGGACTACAGGAGGTCAGAGGGGATCAGATTGGTTGGCTATACAGATTCAAATTGGGCATACAGTGTGGCAGACCAGCAGAGCACTTCCGGATGTTGTTTCAGTTTGGGCTCGGCAGCAGTGTCATGGTTCAGTCGGAAGCATAAGTCCGTTGCATTGAGTATTGCAGAGGCTGAGTACATGGAAGCCAGTTTGGCTAGCTGCGAGGCTTTGTGGCTTCGCAAGTTGCTGGAGAATCTATTTGGTCAGGAGCTTAGGCCTACGGTTATTTATTGTGACAATCAGAGTTGCATCCAGCTCTCTGAGAATCCGGTTTTCCATGACAAGTCAAAGCACATTGCGATCAGGTACCATTTCATCCGAGACTATGTTCAGAGAGGGGTAGTGATGCTTCAGTACATTTCCACAGATAAGTAGGTAGTAGACATTCTGATGAAGTCTTTGGGGAGGGGCGAGTTTGTCTTCTTCAGAGACAAGTTGGGAGTGGTGCAGAACACCTTCCTCGGTAAGAGGGAGTGTTAGTTTTGTACCTAGGAAAGTGTTCCCCTAGTGACTTTTGCCTTAGTCACTTAGAGAGGGGACATAAAGTGACCCTTGCATTAAATGACTTAAGTAAAAGCATTTAATTTGACTTTAGAGCATTAAAGTCACTTTTTGATAAATTTAAGTGGGTGAGTGAAATTAATATTTTAGAAATAAAATATGAGCATTTAATTTCAGCCCTTGATCTAATCTAATCTCCACCTTTAGATTAGACTCACCCTAGGGTTTCTCAAAAATGCATGGGAAAGGAATTTTGCCTCACTTTTGCAGATTGAAGTGAGAAGAGAGAGCTGAGAAAGAGAAGAGAGAAAGTTTCCATTTTTCCTGAGCAAGAGGAAAAATTTTGCAGCACACAAATTGAGGGAAAGGACAGCAGCAAAGAGGGCACGAAAATCAAGGTGAAGACAGCAGCATTTATTGCTAGTCCGTATGGTACAATTTTCGAGGTAGCAAGCATGATTTTTTAGGCAGATTTCTAGGCATGATTTTCGAGAAAAAAAATTGGGCACAGATTTTGAGGTCCGTATAGTCCGTTCGTACAGTGGCACGAAAATCGAGGAAAAAAACAAAAAAAATCAGAGTGTGATTTTTGCTGCTTGACATGCAAATCGAGATAGTAATTTATCTTCTGGGTTGAGATAAGTTGGTTTGATATTTTTTGTGTATTGCTATAAATGATAAACTTCTCCTGAAAAAATAAAAATACTCTCTCTGACTGGTTTTCCCCTAGTGGGTTTTTCTAGGGCCATTGGCCAAAAAGCCTAGTGTTCTGTGTGATTAAATAGTGTGTTGATTTTTATTTCCTGTCACTGAAAAGATTGATTACAGTAGTGTTTTAAGCCTGAAAAATTTTGTTTATTTCCAGCACTCTATTTTTCTGAGAATGTCATAAACAGTGATATAAATTTTACTTGAAACCGGTGGTTGAAAATTAGTGAAAAATCTACAGGCTCCACCCTTCGCTTGATGCTCCTCCGGATTGTTGTAATGTACATAAACCAAGCTTTCTGCTCGATTTTCATTTAATCGGTTTCTTTTCACTGAGTGGATGGAGCTATAGGTACTCCAACACCTTTCTGCAAAGGAACTGTTAACCACTTGTGAAAGCACTCTGACTACCGATTTATTCAAACGTGATCATGTTGAGCCATACATGTTCCACCATTCGATAGGAGGTGCCATATCTTGATCTCTAGTTGCATGCAAAGTACCAAATGGACCAACTTCACTGATGTATTTTCTTAACTCATTGTGCAATAAGTCACATTCCTCTACATCAGGGACCAACTTGTCTATAACAGCCATGTACCCAACTTGAACCTTTGGATATGTGTGGGGATTTCTCCTAACCCCACCCCTAGGTGCTATTTTGGCCAACCAAGATTGAGAATGATATTTTGGTGTTAATTCATATGCTAATGCATGCAATGGAATGTTGAGATGTTCCCACCTTTTGACCACATCTGTGTGAATATGGTCATACAAGATGGGATCTTTCTGTTCAATAATATCTTTAATTTGGCCCAACATGTTGTCCACTTGCTCATACACCTCCCCAATCAACGAATTATTTGTATTGGAAAACTGAATCATGAAATAAATTGGCTTTGTGAACTACAAAACATACTTGATAGTTGCCCAAAATTGACCATCAAGAACGGTGTCCTCCACCTCCTAAAAATCAAGCTTGTTAGATGTGAATGTAGCCCTATCTTTCAAGACCTACCATGATTCACTTGATACCATGCTAGCCAATGCCTCTCTTACCTTCAAAAGGCGCCTGAATGTGAGCTAGTAGCTAGCAAATCTAGTATTTTCTATCTTCGATAGCTCCAACTTTGAGTGATTGCGGAAAATGCCATGGGCATTGCTATGGTGGGTAATAAATTTTATCATGTATTTTCCATTTTTGTACAATTCACCAATCCATTTGTAATCATTCTCCTTCAACTTAATGATGTCATGCATCAAAAGGTTCAATGTTTGAACCAAACAACTAAACCAAAATATGTTTGGGTATTTATCTGGCAATGATTGCTCCTACTACCTTACAATTAGCAACGTTATCGGTTATTACTTGGATGACATTGTATGGATCAATAGTTTCAATTGTTTTGAGTAGGAGTTTTGCAATGTTCATGTTGGTCTTGAATTTATCTAAGTAGTCATCGGATGCAAGGAAGATTGCACTAGAAGCAGACACACCAAGAAGATTTATCAATGGCTTTCCTTTTACATTTGTCCAACCATCTGATATAATTGATACCCCATGCTCATTCCAAGCATTTGTGAATTTACCCAAATCATTTTGGATCTTGGATTTTTCCTTGTCAAGCCCCACTGTTCTAGCTTTGTAATACCGAGGGCTCTGCCACAATAGATCAGGAAAATTCTAATACACAATAGATCAGGAAAATTCTAACAGAGATGCCTTCACAAATTAGAAGGAACTAATACACAATAGATCAGGAAAATTATGCCACTTTCATTGCTTATAAAATAAGTCAAGCTAAAAACTTCTCCACCTCTGTTACAATTGTTATTTCTTCAGTAGTCCCTTCATGGATGACCCGATTCTCTTTAAATACCAAGGATGAGCAATTGAGATCCTTCAAATTCAGACAACCATGAGGATCGAAGATCCTCAGGCTGTTGAATCAATATCCAGAATAGAAATAGTTACATCATATTATTACAATAGAAATAAAGATTGTTTCTTAAGCATTTCTGATTTAAGAGATTGAACTAATCCAATTCCTCATAAATATCAATGAGCCACGTAGATGAACAGGTTGACATGTCCTGCAACAACCTCGAGCTAGTACTCAAAAGAAGTGGAACATCATGCCCGTGGATTTCTTTTCCCATTTGTATTGGCAATCTAAGACACCCTAATCCTTGTTTATCGGCAGGCTGATACACCTAAATATCTGTGCATCAACATGATGATACACCTAAATATATGTGTATCATTAGGTTGTTTTAGCCAAATTTCCTATAGCCTTTAATTGTCTTCATTAATCCATCATAGGTTAGCTTATTCAAGAAACAAAACCCATAAACAAAGATAAATTTAAGCATTAATTTGAAAAAATAAATATGAATTATACTTGCTCATAGTCATGCTTTTCCTTAGAGAAAATACCATTTTGGTTGTAATAAAGGAAAATAGGGAAAAAGTTCCATGAAACAAGAAAGCAAAATGGGCCATTTTTAGCACCCAACTATACAGTTGCATGTTCTCATGCAACAAACTCCTGCCAATCCGAATCTGAATCTAGATCAAAGTTTCTTCTATGCAGGTGAGTGAAATTGAAAGAAGATTCAAGTTTATCTTACCTATTTATGTGTCCTTGGTAGGCAACTAGTTCTCCCCAACACTTTTTCTAAGCATTTTTTGTCAACCTGTATCTTCCTCTTTATTCTTTCTTAGGAAACCATATGATATGAAATTTGAATCTCAACCCCAACCAATTTGGTCCACTGCTCGGAATGCAATTGACATAACCCATGAACCCGAGACAAAGCATAAGTGAAGTTTTGAAAACAACAAGGATCCCTTGTCCACATAAGCTGCAAAAACATTTCCCACCTACATTTATTGCTTTCATGTGCATAAGGTTTTTGTTGCATTATGAGTTGTACACATTTTTTTATGGAATCATGTTGAATGTTTGTCATCCGATTGGCCCTTGGCGGGGAGGAAATGAACCTCTTATGGTTGTCAATAATTGTAGCAGGGGATTGTGGTTCACCTCGGACCCATAGAGTAGAGTTTTCCTCATTTTTTTGAATGGTCTGAAAGACGTTCCACCAAATCATCTGGTTAGTGACAAAAGAAGTAAATGCCCTTAGGTTCACATCCCCTATATAAGGAATGGGATTAAACGAAACATTCATAAAACAAACTAACTCATGCAAATACAATTCACATAAGAGATTATGTTCGAAAAACTCACTTTGACCAAAGAGTGTCCAAAAATTGAGGAACTGAGACAAGTTTATGGGGTCTTCCTTCCTTAAGAGCCTTCAACTTAAAAAGATTCAATTGTTCATACATGAAAACAAAATAACAAGGTGACAGACTCCTACAACATAGTAGTTCTTGAATTAATGCATACATATGTCCCTTTTCTTGCTTCATAGTTTTATATCTCAGTTCCTTTAATTATGACTGCATTTTTTCACAACGAAACCTCTAAAAGGTCAATTCTTCAGTGCACTTCTCTCTAAGTTCCTTAATGAATTTCCTATATGTGGGGAGGGGAATCATCCCTTCTCCATGCAAGGTAGCCTGATATTTCCATTTATTCACTTAAGCTTTTAGTAGAGAAATTTTCTCTGTCACAATCTGTGCTCATTCATCTTCTTCTTCCAATTCGATGATCTTAGAAGGTTCTTGAACCTTTAGATCACCATTTATCCTGGGAAGAGTGAATTCCTAAGTTGTTGGTTATTGTGTTTCAACAATGATATTTTGTGTCTCACCAGCTTCTTTTTGTGCCACTGGTTCTTGTGTTACAGTGGTATCCTTTTTTTCTGATGTCACTGGTTCTTGTGTTACAATGAATTTTTCTTGGGTCACTAGTTCTTGTGTTTCAGTGACTTATTCTTGATGAGGCAACTCTTCCACAGATTCTTGTGTTTTCAGGTCTTGGGTCTTCTCCCCAGCAGGTCTAGTAGTATTATCTACTTGCATTGTTACAACTTCTTCATGTCTTAAATGCATAAGTTTCCAAGATGAAGATTCCATAAGAATGACCTTATACCCTGCAAGTCTAAAGATATCTCCACATTTCGGGCATATATATTCATCATGCTCAACACCTTTTGAGATGATAGATTCAATATGATCAACAACTTCAACTAGTGTGTTTAGTCTATGACCCACTTTACTTTTCAGTGTATCTTTTAAACCTTGTAATTCTCCACTGAGCACCTGTACCTCCTATTTCAGTAGGTCACTTTCTAAAAGTAAAGTCTCTAATTGAACTGGACCGTCTTCTACAACAGGTTCTTGTGGATCAACAGACCTTAGTATTGGGGTTGAGTTGCTTCCTGGTTCTTGTGTTTCAGGAGCAACCCCTCGTTGTCCATATGCACCCTCTGGTTCTTGTGTGACAAGGGATGATCGAGGTCTTAATATTGGGACTTCAATATCTGTCATATGAATTTGTGTTGCCTCTATTGCAACTATATCCTGAGTCCTCATTTTTTTAGTGGATGGGGCGACTGAGATTGAGTGCTCAATATTTTCTTATTTTGTTGTGTCCAAGGAGAAATAAACCCATGTGTAATTATTTCAACCTCATCTACAAGGGGAGAATCATCCTTTCATGATGATTATTTTCCCAATCTCCTTATGTCTTCATGTTTATCAGGGGGTTTAACCTTCTGAATCACCTTCCCTGGATTTTTAAACCCCTCCATCAACCTTTCTTCACTACTTTCCCCTGGAAATCCTTCCTAATTTATTTCCTAAGGATCTTTGGGTCTTGTTCCTAATTCATCATTAATGGGAGGTAAAACCCTGTCATCATGAGACATGGTTTCTTCGTAGGGTTTTCTTCCATTACATTCTTCAATAATTCCACGACAGGGACCAAGAATTATCCTTGGACCGTATGTCTATCGAAATGGGCTTCCAATTTTCTCTTGAGGGTTTGTTCCCTAGGATCCATTTACAATCGTAGCTTCCACCTTGTTTGAACCTTGGGACCAATTTCTACTTCTCTAGATTCCCTACCCATTTCTCTTCCTGACAAGGTATGTTCATTTTCCTCTTCGGTCTCACTGTCTCCTTCTTCCATGGAAAAATAATTTATCGTCATAATGAATTGCACGCATGATTGATTCCTTTGTTCCAGTTCCCTTAGTACTATTATGTAATGTCCCTTATTGGATTTTTTGGAGAAATGCACGAATTGGGCAAATTCGGGCATAAGTAGTCACGACTCTAGAGGGTTCCGAATTTCTCCAAATGGTCTTGAATTTGAAAGGAAAGGATAGGGTGAGTCTTATAACATTCCCAAATGACCTATGAACACTTTTTATCTAAATTTAATCTCCTACAAACTAGTTTGGGGCTAGGGAGAAACAATGCAATTTTGCAGAAGAAATTGTGGTCAAATTCCCCCAAGGGTGAAGGTAAAATTGGATTCCCAAATCAAGTACGACCCTCCCAAATTTGTGAACAGATTATTGGGATTGTTATAATATATAATGGGTTTTCATTACACATGGTTATTATCTCTGCAAACTAATTATAAATTGCAACATTCGCATGACCACTTTCAGGGAAATTGCTTATGGGGTAATTGCATAACTAGCTCAATTTTGATATATGAAAGGTAGAGTTAAAGGTTCATATCAGGATGTGACATATAGATACCATATATATAATAAAAATTGATTCCCCAACAGTATTAAAAACCAGAGGAATCCCTTCATACAAGTTTGGTATACAACCCATTCAGTATGGGAGTCAAATACATGAAAACTAGTGATTTAAAAGCATGGAATTGCAAGAGTTTCACATATGGATTTATTGGATTTCGACCCACAGAGAATAGGGACATAAAATAATATATTAACAAATCATATATGTCTCTCACAACATCATAAAACTCAGAAAACATCCCTCATACAAATATGATATAAGTCTACTTCAATATTGAAGCTAAATCCATGAAAACTAGTTATTCAAGAGCATGGCAATGCGAGCCTTTCACACTGGAATTTCTTGAATTTCGAGCTACAGATCATATGGTCATGAAAATACATATTTATACATCATTTTTGGCTTCCCCATAATCATCAAACTGATATAAAATCCCTCATACAAATATGATATACAAGTCTTTCCAAAATGGAAGCCAAACACATGAAAACTAGTCATTCAAGAGCATGGTAATGCAAGTCTTTCATACATGGTTTTATGATATTTCGACTTACATAGAATATTAAAATAGGATTACATATACATACATAATATACCCAAGCTTTGGCATCAAATATCCTCAGCAAAGTGTAAGCACAACTCCAACAAGTGCGTCATCAGCATGAGAGTGTGGGGGAATGGAGAAGAAGGAATGAGAGAATAGGGAGATAGATGAGAATTCGACTATATGGACCTTCAACCTGCACCAAAAATCCTTCATTAATATCCAATGAGAGGTATGAATGGACCCTCCATCAACCAACTTGGAAATGAATCCAACTCCCTCGAAATTGGTTTACAAGCAGGGAGAGTGAACACTCACCGTGCAATGGACAAGAAGAATCTCTCCAAAATGCCAAAGGCCAATTAAAAAATGATAAAAAAATATTCTCATTCCTCATGAAACCATTTTATTAACTTCATGAGGCCTCCTAAGGTCTAATTTCCCTCCATGGGATTCCTCAAACTCATCTTAATGGTTTAGTAACTCTCATGACAATTGTCTTCCTCTTCATGCTCCAATTCTTTTCCCAATTCGAATGGCTGCCTCTATATCCCAAATTAGACCTCTTGGTGGCTATTTTTATCCCTGTCATGCCATATTTTTCATAATTCTGCAATCAGGTCTGAATTTTTCATACTTGTTATAGAATCTTTCATCATTTGTTGTCAAAGAGTGGATGGAATCTCCTTCCAACTGGCACACATTGTCTTCTAGCCTCTTCCTCTTCCATCAGAGTTACTCTCATTTACCAATTCGAATTCCTTGGCTCATTATGTTATTTTACACCACATCACCCTCCAATAATGTTACATTACCCATTTGTTCGAATTTGGATGAAGATAATGCCAAGTGTGTGGGGAATCTAGTCATCCAAAGGCTTCACAAGCTTCCAAGTGTCTTCATGAACCCATGCCACCTTATTTTCTTACCATTTATCATTTATGTGACCCATTTAAATGTGAATATGGTAAACTAAAGTCCTTTTGGGTCCCATATCCCCTTATTACAAAATTTATGTCTCCATCTCAACCTAGGGAACTAGTAGCTTGGTGGAACATTATTTGCAAGTAGTCTTATTTAGAAATTATTTAATTAGGGACATGAAAATCCTCCCCACTCAATAAGGCTTGTCCTCAAGCAATATCAAACATGGATTATGAATAACCTTCTTTCCTTCCAAAACTTTGCTTCAAACCTTAGTTGCAATTTGAGTAGCGGTACTCATGTACTACAATTGTGTGTTTCCAAAAGTAAAGATATGTGGATATTTGAATATTGATATATCACATGACATCACCACTAACACCAAAAGGATTAATAAAATCCATCCAAAAAAATCACAAATAATATTTACCTCCATCTTTTGGAAACCTTTTCTGGACTTTCATCCCTTTTTGCTTATGTATAATTATTTGAAGTTGGTACCGAGTTTCCAAACTTGAATTTACAAGATTCCAAGAAAGTTTAAATGAGGAACCACCATGCTTCTTTTTGCTCTACTCTGATTACAATCACCTTCTCCAGTTGTGACTCAATATCCCTATTTCTTGTTTCCCCCAAAATTGAAACCAAGCAATACCCAGATCCCATTGCTTTATTGCACCCTTCCAACCATCATGAGTGCAAAAGATAGATCATTAAAGTACATAACTACATCATACAATTGTACATCAAGAATGTACCTCAACAAAGGATCATGAAAGTTCTTATACATACAAGTAAGTAGATCATCATTTGGCCCATACATACAATCATCAAGTATTATCTCAAATATGCTCCAATGACATAGGTGAGGATCCCGTGTCCTATAATGTTGCTCCAAAATATTGTAAGATGCATAAAAATAATAATCATCCATGTGTTCTTTCATCCAAGAAGTGAATGAATAACCTTCACCAAAATCCGAACCAAATAAGGAGCAAATAAAAGATGAAGACTTCAAGTCGCTCAAAGAAGTCTCATCAATACACCCTTGAATATGTATATCATCATAATGTAACACAAGATGCTACCACAAATGTAAAGAAGATGGAACTCTAGTCATGTCATCATCAAAAGGAGAGACAAGAAGTCCATACTCTTCATGTGGCACCATAAAAAATAAGCCTTTCACCCATACTTCATTAGGATGAACGTTGCAAAATATGGAAGTGTAGGATGTAGGAGAAAGAACCAACTCACACAAAGGATTAGAAAGTGCAAATTTTTCATCATGTGAAGGATCCCTATGGGTTAGGATTATGCATCTCCCTCAAAAGTGTGACACTTTCCTCATATGTTGGTTCCAAGGTAGTGGAATCATGCACTTCTTCAAAGAGTGTGTAACCATTTTCAAGAGGAAACTCAAGTTCCTCTTCCACCACAACAAGTGATTGGCTCTCATCAAGATCATCTTCAAACACATCAAAAACTTGCAATTTTCCATGTTTCTCATGATCCCTCATGTCATGAGAACCCTCGAAGCAATCTATCATATGACAATCTGAAACATAAGAGGAATAACAAGTATCTTACAACCTCTTAAGAAGTTGCTCATTTTGAGTTTTGAGCTTATGAATATCCTCACTATTATTCAAGTATGCTTCATGTAACCATTCATTAAGCTCAACCAAAAGTGTGATACTTTCCTCATATGTTGGTTCCAAGGTAGTGGAATCATTCACTTCTTCAAAGAGTGTGTAACCATTTTCAAGAGGAAACTCAAGTTCCTCTTCCACCACAACAAGTGATTGGCTCTCATCAAGATCATCTTCAAACACATCAAGAACCTGCAATTTTCCATGTTTCTCATGATCCCTCATGTCATGAGAATCCTCGAAGCAATCTATCATATGACAATCTGAAACATAGGAGGAAGAACAAGTATCTTACAACCTCTTAAGAAGTTGCTCATTTTGAGTTTTGAGCTTATGAATATCCTCACTATTATTCAAGTATGCTTCATGTAACCATTCATTAAGCTCAACCAAATTGTTTCTATCATAAAGCAAAGACATGAAATTACCTTCGATGTTGCACATTGCTCTTTGAATATTCTCCATGTCTTCAAGGAAGGATTGCTCCTCTAATGAAGAAACTTTCCAACAAGAATTTGACATCAATGCTTTAGTGTCATTGAGTATGCTAACGACCTCATGGATATTCCCTTCACTCGTCTTCAAAGACCCTTCAATTAAGGATGGTTCATGAGACCGAACCTCCTCTTCTTCTTTCTGCTTGATTTGATCAACTTCTTGAAGCTCAAGTGGTGATGGGGAAGTTGATCTTGGTTCTTCATTACCTGTCACAAGGTCTTCATATTCATGCTTATGAGAACTTGGTATTGCAGCAACATTTTCAAATCTGATCTCTATGTCACCAACATAGAGGGTTGAGCACCCATCAGTAGGTACTCATTCACAATTCAAGCATCCATCAGTATATTCCCTTTGGTCCATGTGTCTTCATTTTTGCCTATTGTACCATGTTAATATTTTGTTAGCTAAATCTAACCATAAGGAAATTACTGTTATGTGTGGATAGCTAAGTTTCCACACTATTTTCCACTACCATAATGTTTATTTTATATAATCTTCTTCCATTTTTTCCAGTGTACCATAACTTTACTATATATACACATGAGCTCTTTCTTTTACCAACTAAGCTCATCATCTTGACCAGTAAGCATAATGGTATTGTGTTTTAGTTGACTCACAAACTAAAATAATATCTTCTTTCAAATTTAAGTCCCCACAAATTTTCAACCTTACTTCCAATCTCCTACTTCATAAAGGGAGGATACATCTTACAAACATAATAACTTGAATAATGTAAAAATTTAAATAAAAGATTAAACACCCTATAATTACCACGACAACCTATCCATAAGTCTTATCATAATCTCACATTATTTCCTCTTTAAACTTTCCATGCTAGCCATTTTCCAACCAAAGGTAACACTTTGACCATAGCCTTCCACATTATAGAAAGACCCTTCATAGATTTCCTTGCTACTTTTATCCATTCGTCCACTAATCCTTATCTAATATATTCCTTTCCATCACTTTCCCCACAAACATTCATTTTTTATTAATCTCCAGAATTGACGAAATATAAATATATTATTTAGTTAAGTTTCCTTTCTACTCTTATCCATTCATCCATTGATCCTTATCCAATATATTACTTTACATCACTTCCCCCACAAGCTTTCATTTTTAACTAATCTCCATATGCACTTTGCTCAATTGACAAAATATATAGTTATTATTTAGTCCCCATCCACTTTCCTCCTTTTGATTGGACATACTTGACCATTTAAACAATTGAATACATTTTCTTTAATATTTTATTATCCATAAAAATCTAAAACATTTTCTTCTTATTTTATTTAGTATTTCTTTCGAGATGTGAACTATTGTCATCTAGTGTATTGGAATACTTTTTAATACACATTTAATTACTACCAACCTGCCTCCACAAGACAACCACTATGGCACCAATTTGAAACTCTCTTTTTTATGTTTTTATACAACCGTAACAAATTTGAATATCTATAATCATTAATTTTTAGCTAAAATCCCAAAGCAGTTTAAGATGTACAAGGGAAGTTATTTGTAGTGAAAAATGAGCTATCTGTTTTTCCATACCTTCTTTCAAACCATTAAAATTATCATTAATTTTTTCATATTAATCTTCATTCCTATTGCTTTGCAATATAGCTCCAAAATACCTTTGAAGTGGGCCATCTCCCTAAGAGAACCTTACCCAAAACGAATTATTCTAACAACAAACAACAAGTGAGTTATATAAACAAATTTGGTTATCCCAATTCCCTTTATATGCCCCTCTCCTTTTTCCTTTAATCCCTTTTCCCCAATAAGAGTAGAAGTTGTCATAAAAGGCATACATGCCTAAGTCCTCTAGAAGCATGAAATAAACCTGAAGGTGAACCATTTATGAGAAAAACCAATGAAGTTGATGAAAGGAAACCATTATCAAACCTATTGTTTAAATATCCATACTAAAATCTAGATCATTAGTAGTCTAAGATAAATTGACTCGACCTTCTCATACACTTGGCTAAATCAATTTTTCATTACAACAATAGGTGCCTTATCCAACTTTATTGAGTTCATCCTTTCTTGAGTTGTTCCAACAGCATCATGAAGATATGTCTATTGAATAAAAAGTGTTATTTCATCATTTCTAAGATAACAATTGATACTATAACTTTCAATCAATTAAGAATAACCTTTGATATGATATTCTAGATTACTTTACATGATGAAATGAGTCTAAATTCAACAAAAGTGGGTGGCTCAATATTTTTTGGAATTAGGGATATACAACTAGCAATTGTTAGGATTTTTAGACACTTAGGAGTTAGTTAAGATAAACTTGGTCTAATATGTCCTTAGGTAAAGTATGTTTCTTTAGTTCAACATGTTCTAGACATCAAGTGATTCAACAATTCTTCTACCCCTTGATCTTAACAACTATTTATTCCTGAATTATCACCCAAATGGTCCATGATCTCTATTTAAAGAGCATGGAGAGTCATTTATTCGATGATCAATGGTGAGAAATTCATACATACATTATTTTTTATTTTGCGTTAATATATTGCCTAAAGTAGTTATCTAGATGTGGCTGCAGATTATTTCCCTCTTTAAGGGTTTTAACCACGTAAAACATCGATGTGCTGATCTGTGATATTTTTGTGTGAGAAGTTGCTTAAGTTGTTCAAATTGTGCAAAAATATTTTGTTTTAGTTGCCCCTAGAAATTTCCAAAGGCTCCAAATTCTTCAAATACTCTTAAAATATCTTCCTCCAACAACTCATAAAAGTTCAAATATAATTCAACTATCCATCCACCAGGGCTTGGAATTTTGGCCTTCTATAAAGAATTCATGACTACATTCAATTCTTCCTTTGAAATTTATGTATCCAACTCCCCATTCATTATCTCATCAACAAGCTTAGGGATTAGTCTTATCACCTTTATAGTTTCTCTTATGTTAGCCTCTATAGGCTCTTTAAACAATAATGAAAATGCCTTCTACCTGCTTGAGTTATTTCTGGGAAGGATTTTACCTTAGACGATATTTTAACTTTATTTACCAAATTGTATTGGTATTCCTTCTATGCTTTGCATGATTTTAGAAAAACTTAGTATTATCATCTCCTTAATTCTAGGCAATAAAATGCAATATAAACTGTCTACCAAAAAAAACTTAACTC
Source organism: Pseudotsuga menziesii (assembly GCA_001517045.1). Taxonomy (NCBI): domain Eukaryota; kingdom Viridiplantae; phylum Streptophyta; class Pinopsida; order Pinales; family Pinaceae; genus Pseudotsuga; species Pseudotsuga menziesii. The sequence goes on from LPNX010350992.1 coordinate 37,307, forward strand.
CAAGTGAATTAAAATGAATATACCAATATTAGTGAAGTACATCAAGAATAATTACATGAACAAGTTAAATGTGGGAGAAAAAAGAGGGGTAGTCTATTGATACAATAGAAAATACAAGAAATTCAAACTTGTGGAGAGGTGGTTCAACAATACCTTATCATTATCTTTGGTCCTCTTATTAAACCCATTATCTAGTGTCATTGCACTCTAAGCTTGAAGAAGATTGAACTAGCAATAGCACAATGAAGTTCTCCAAGTAGTCTCTAATCACAACTACAATGTTCCAATACAATAAACAAAGATCCCAAATGACTTCTTTTAGCTTATTTTTTAACATTCATGACATAGGAAAAGTGAAAGAAATGACAATCCATGTACATCTTGTTCTTGACAAGCACAATATTTGAAACTACACATTACCATGAGGTTGGGATTCATGCCAATCTTTATTTTTTACATGTCTATACTGGCCAACACTAACTATTTCTCGATATTAGCACTAACAATGTTTACTCACCTTAGTTTTCAACATTAAAAGTTGGCTTTGCTCTAAAATAAGATTTAACATCCAAATAGTAATTTCTCACATTGAAGAAGCTTAGCTTCAATGCCAACCTTTATAGCTTGTATTTATTGTGACAAATTACAATGAAATTCAACATAGGAAACTTGTTATTTGAAATGAAATTAAAAAATGGACAAATCTCTTGCATAATTTTGCAACAACATCATCTAGTTAAGCTCAACTTGGATGTCAATTTACCTATCTAGTTTCAATTTGATTTCTTTAAAGGGGCTTTTACCAAATTATCCTTCACAAAGATGTAGACGTTTGTACAATGATTCATTTTCTATTCAACTTCATAAATCTACATGCCTAAATTGTTGTTGATCGCCGCCATAGTTTGATCATCCCATAAAATCATAGGGAGATGGGGAACCTTACCCATACATATTTCATATTTTGCAACATTTTCCCAGAGGTTGAATTCAAATGACTACCTATTTAGGAACATTCCATGGGAACCCAAAAAGTGTAGTATAATTATAAAAATAAGATCCATATCCTTATCTAGTTAAAAAAATGTTATATATCCCCAACCACAAAAAAAATACCTTATTTGTCCTTTTAAATGGAAGTACTAGTTTTTATGCAATCAAGATTTTAGCATTCTGGGGTTTGCCATAGCCTTGTAAATAGAAAAAAATGAGTGCTTTTCCCAGGGTGTTAGACTTGATATAATCTTGTCTATCTTTTTAACAAATCTTCCTCCATTTGGTTTGATTAGTTTGATCTTCTTAAACATCTTTGGTGTTACTTATCCTATGTCCTTTGCTCATATCTACATAAATTTCAACAAGTTGGCTGACTACTTATCCAAAAGAGTTGTTGGTGCTTCGAAGGACATCCTATATTTTGAAGAATATAATGGCTTTTTCAAATTCTTTGAAGGCTCTTAGCAAAATTTTTACCATTTTTAGCTTTTACACAACATTTATGACTACTACATTAGTTATAATTTATCTTATCAACAAGCTTAGGGATGTCTTATCACCTTTATTACAAACATCTCCTAGTGAAATATCCTTTCGTAAAAGTCATTACGTCCTCATCATATAGTATTTGGTCGAGGGAATTAATTTATGAGGCATGTTTAATTTTTGAAAATAGAGTATAGTTTGCAAATAGTTATAGTAATTTTATTTTTTTAAACAATTTTTAAATAACAATTATCTCAATTCTCATTTGTTATGTGAGGCTAACGTCTGCCTTGTTTTGTGTTTCCCTCCATGAGGGGGCGAGAAAATGTTACTCATGTTTAATGTGTTTGACATAAATAATTAGCATGGATAGGGTATTACAACTTTGTAAAGGGAGACAAATGCATCGTGCTTTCTCACCTACTCACCACATTGGAATTCCATAGACATTTATGGCAACATTCATGAGTTCATTTGGTTCACACCTGGACAACAATGCATTTATTTCTGATGGCGTAGCTGCAATTTCAAGATTCACCTTTTCAATGTTGTAGCTGGCATGCAATTTTTGATGGAGTAGTTGTAGTGCAGTCGAGGGAAATGATGTGTTATCCGGCATTTGCATGCCTTGCAACTTTTTCACAAGGATTTCACTGAGTGTTTGAGAGCCCGTGCAGAGGAGATGGTTGGGTAGGTCGTATATTGTGTTTGTTCTTAATAGATCGATCCAACTGATGGGATCCAATTGACCTGGATTAGTGTCTACAACGTTGTGGAAAGAGTTATAGGATAGGATGGATCAACTACATCAGACCAAATCTATTTGTTTGTTGCACTGGTGCAACTTGTGTAACTGGAGGAGAAGAGTTTCTTTATATTAGTTGGAGGTAATGAATGATTAGTTTCTCAACTGTTTAAAAACACTAGTTTGTTTTTTGTGTGGTGTAGTTAGTGCCTTTTTTTGCATGTGTTGGTTGTTTAAAGTTCTATGCAAGTATTAAGGCCAAAAAGCAAACACGTTTTTGAATCATTAAAGGAGACTGTTTATGAGGGTGTTTATGTAAATTTTAGGATCATTTTGAGAGCTTAGTTGTGGGTGTACAACAATGCATTGAATCTAGACAATGCATTGGATGTATTGAGTATGGGCACTAGCAGATGTCCATCTAAACCCAGGTCTGTTATGGAGCTTGAGGATACATAGTACTCCAGTTGACACTAATAGTCGGTATATTTAGTATTGAACCTTTGAGTTATGCATCCTTGAATTTTGCAACTTTGAGATGCATGTCATAGATGCATTTCTGCCTATATTTTTTGAGGTTTTTGCGAGTCAGTTGGGTGTGCTTAGTTATAATCTCACAACAATTTGGTCCTATACAATTTTGCTGCAATTCAAATTTGAATCCTATGTAGTAATAACAAGAAGAGCAACACGATGTTTTTTTTCTTCTTTTAAGCAAAAACTGAATTTAGCAGCTAATGTTTTAGTTTCATAGGCAGGGGTTGGATGCAAAGGTAGGGCTAGCACAATGACAAAATAAACCTTGTCTATCCTTCCTAGGAGGGGAGTAGTTCCATTCTCGTGAAATTATATTACTAGTACACCCACATAGTTTGTGGATGGATCACGTCGATAGGGATCAAATGGTTGAGAGATAGCTATGGAATGGAGAATATTTTTTTATTCCTCGTATTCTTCTAGTTAAATGGTTCAACTGTGAGTTATCCATGCCTAGCTACATGTTATCACCAACATTCTTCTTGTTATCCATTTATCAAGTATCAGTTATTTTTTATATTCTTTTTTTTAATAATTGTTTATTTTGAATTTTGAACGATTGCCATAGAATCAATCTCGACAGCACACTTGTCTCATCCTCGTTCGTAGATGAAAAAGCATAGGTCGTATTCCACCCCAAATCTCAAATAAAAATGTCTATCGACGTAATAATAAAAATTTACTGCCAGATGTACTTGTTAAGTTGTCAAGCACTTTTATGTATATATCACGTCTCTTGAGAATCATGGGGAAGTCTTTTGAGTGGATTGTTTGGGATATAACATGACATGATCGTATTTGTAGGGCATTTGACTTGAATCTATTATTGTAGGTCCGCTTTTTAAATGTGGCTTATTTGTAGAGAATACGATCATTATTTGTTGGGGCGACCAGACAAGTAGTGGTGTTATTAGCGGTGTTTCTGAAGGCGTCCAGTTTCGGGTTATTGTAGTTGGACGGTATCATGTTTGTGGGATTGATGCAGAGAAACTGAATCAGACAGTTTGTTGGAAACTTAGACTAGGAATCAATGAATAAATCCATGAATGTAAAAGATACATACATCATGCTTCTCAAGGTTTTGAATCTCTCCTTCGGTTCATCTTGTAGCAGGAGATAAATGTGTTTAATGTAGAGTTCTCAAAACTTTCTCAGTATTGAGCATCTCATGAAACTTTTCTAAGCCATTCTCATTAATTGATACTATTATTTATTTAGTTATTAGTCCCTGTCGAAGGCTAGGTACTATTGTATTCGATTTGGGTTAAATGTGTATTAGTTCTAGTTGACTTAACAACAAACAAACAACAAACATTTTAACCAAAGTTTCATACAATTTATTTATTTATTAATATAAAAATCAAAATTTTCTGCAATGCTATTGGATTTGAAGCATTATTGCAACACTGATGGCATAAGCATTGGGCATATGGCCGTGGAGTATGTATGGTTATGCATTGTTGTTAATAGTGGAGTGTAAGCATTGGGGAACGCAAGTGTGCATAAATGCTAAGGTGGTGGAGTGTTTATGGTTATGCATCATAGTTATCTGTTGCTTCTGAATGAAGGCATGTTGTTGTTCGATGTGGGCCTTGTCATGCAGTATTTGCTAACTGTTTTGTTAAGTTCCTACATGTCATCTCTTGGTCTCCCCTTCATTTATTATCTCAGCCTGTTGTGATAAAAAGATAGCTCATCAAATCTCAGTCCATAAAGAAATTCAATATCTAATACAAAGTAACTTATGCGCTATCACCATGCAGATTATATTTTAGCAATACAAATTATATTTTAGCAATTCAATTTATACTTACAACGTTGCACACCACCCAAACTTTGTTTCCATTCCGACTTTTATAATTGTTTGCCCTCCTTCCTTCTTCTCCTCCTCACATATATATTTTGTGTTTGCATGTTGTCTTCTTCTCCTCCTGGCATATTTTGCTTCGGCCTGTTGTCTTCGCCTTCTCATAGATCCTTGAACTGAAGAAGAAACTAAAGTTCCTGGGCTAGTTTGGGGTCTTGGGGAATATCGGAATATCTTCATGACATGTGCAAATATAGATGTTTGAAGGCTTTCCATCTCCCACTCCCGCACCGCGCACCATCAGTTCTCTGATTTCAAGAGCAGAAACAAACGCACAGTCAACAGAGAAATCACCAGGTACATGTGTTTTCTTTTATCTGAAGTCATTTTTCATATATATGATATATCATTGCCGAAGTTATACATATTTTCAAATGTTGAATACAATAATTCCATATGAAATCCCAACAATGAATTTAAAGTAAAGAACAGAACAAATGAACATAAGTACATAGTACACTGCGTGCCTCAAATCTGAGCTCTTCACTTTGTTTTTTGCTAGACTTTATTGCATCAGAAGCTTCTTCAAGTGGTAGTATCAAAATGCTAAATACGTTGAGGGCAGTAAACAAAATTATGTTGCCTCTTTTCTGCAATGGGACAACCTTGTGATTCTCCTAACAAATTCAAAAGTCAAAGTTACTCTTATGATTGTAACATCGTTTTCAGTCCACCCCAGTGCTAGAATTTGATGCCTTCCCCAGATATCTGTACATCCTACAAATATAGGATTTAATTAGCTAATGATGCAAAAATATGCTATTATTTTTTCTTGGACTAAAATATGGAGGAACATCCCTGCAAGAGGGGCATGCCCTTTTATCATGGCATACTGAAGCAATTTATTTGTCTTTTGCAATTCACTAGTTTAAGAGCGATTGTTTTCAAGAGAGACGCACCTGCCGTTTGTAGTTTCTGTCTGCTTGCTTTGAAGCGGGCAGGCCACCTGAAAACACCTATTTTTGCATTTCCGTACTTAGAGTGGTGAATGAATCAATCCCCTACCGTTGCTTCTGTTGTGTCAGTGACAGATGAAGGAGATGCGAACCCTACTACCTGCATCGCGTCGCTTCTTCAGTCATGCAAGGAGCGAAGCGCTTCCTCGACCAAGCAGTCGTGAGCATATAAACGTAAAACTAGCAAGGAACTGACTTGCCAAAAGTTAGCGTATAAGGGGGATCTATGAAGTTGTCACAAATTATCGTATACTCTCATTCCTATACTTGTGCTCCCGTAGAATCTGGAAGTAAACATGGATTAAGCAAATTACAAATCAGCTCTCATAGGAGTTAACGAAAAATCTGTAAAAATACCTTTAAGTTGCTTTCACTAACAACTTATCCATTTTAACACTAACAAATGTTGTCTGAGCTTATTCACATGGTCCCTTGGATGCTTCAGCTGGTTGACTTCGCTGTTGGTCCGTTGGATGGACCAAACGTACATGTTTCTTAAGGATGGCCCTCATGGATGGCCTTCACTCATAACGCATGACACACTCATAACGCATGACACTAACCAGCATGGAAAGGTCTTCATTCATAGCAGCACCCAACCCCTCAATCCCTCAATTTTTATACAGTTAAGGTAAGGTCCTCATTTGTTGATTCAGAGAGAGACTATATGAAAATGAAATGAATTCTTTTTCGGCCATTCAAACACTTTCCTGGGCCATTTAAGGACCCCCAATACGCCCACTCCACATAAATATCCATAAAGGAAGCAAGTATCCCCATTATCTATGTGTTTCTCCTTACCTGATAAGCCTGTACGACACGACTTTGAACTCACCTCCTCTTACCTACAATAACAAGAACAGGCTAGGGGCTAGCTCTCATACAGAACATAATTTATTAATTACAGAACATAAATCTTTATTGTAACAAAACAAAATAAATAGTGTGCCAGTGGGGATGCAAAGATTATGGAACTGCTCATGTATCTCTTGTTTTCGCTATGTGTGCTTTGTTGTTAGAGCCGATAAAATAAAAACTAATATAAAAAACTGTAAAATAGTATATCGTCTTTCTCAAAACTAATTTATAGTCTACATCCCATTTTACAGAGTTAATGAGTTAATGGGCTCCAAGACATATGCTATAACTAACCATATATACGTATCATGTCTCTGTGTGTATGTTCAGGAAGATATATCATGGAAAACAATGAATAGATATGACTGTAAATTAATTACCAGGCTCTACCAAAGTTGAAGGTTCGAAACGCTGCCTATCGTAGTTTCTCAATCCAATGATCCAGTTTACAAACTATTGTTTTTTATTGCCTCTGCTTTATAGTTCGCTCCATATTAGATTATCGTAGTTTCTCAATCCAATGATCCGGTTTACAAACTATTGTTTTTTATTGCCTCTGCTTTATAGTTCGCTCCATATTAGATTGTCCAGACCTGTTGAGTCTGCCAACAACCTCAGTGTGCTCAACATTGTTTCATCTTTGCAGCGAAAATGCTAGATCAAAAGGAAGAAAGACCTATCTCTAGCATATTTCCAACTGGCGATCACGTTAAATTTGTTTCGTGTGTATTAACATGCATCGACAGTTGTTTTGCATAGTCACATCCCAATGTCAAATGGGATGAGCATGGTTGTTGTGGCTATTTTTTATGTTGTGGTTGTTTTTTATGTTATAGAGGTTGTGAGGTTTTTCAATATCTAAGCACACGTTCATCAACAGACGAGCCACGAGACTTTGAAATGTTTATAGAGACTTTTACATGCACTGGAAGTTATGGCCATATGGATTAAGTACATACGAAGAGTGTTGGAATTTCACAAGAATCTTATCCGTCATAATAATTTTTTTTGAAGTTTTGAGGTTTAGCATTCCCCTTTAGTGAAGGTTTTCCCTAAATTTGTACTTGTCAGTGATAACGTTTTTCCTAAATATATACCTGTGAATAAGAACATTTTAGAGTTGAAATTTGGGATGAAAATAAAACTTAAGATAATTGTAGTAAACTGTCACTGCACTCTAATCCCACTTGGGCTAATTGTTGGAAACTCTCGCTACACTCTGACCACTTGGGCTAAGTGTAGTAAATTCTCTTTATTAAAGGGCTTGCTTTGATATTCACATGTAAAAGTCCATACAGTGTTTGCATGATAATCAAACTTAGACTAAATATTGTAAATTCTCATGGCTTTCTGACCTTAAGCTAATGACAGAAGTAAAGGTTTTTTTGGGAAAAAAACATGCTTTGATATTCTCATGTAAAACACATAAAAGAATGTAATGAATTCAAACTTGAACTAGTAGTAACTCCCACAGCTCTATGAACCCATTCAATGGATAAAAGTAAATATTTTTATTAATGAAAATGCTTTGGGATTCTAATGTAAAACCCAAACAGGGATGTGCTAAAAATCGACCTTGAACTAGTTGTACTAAATTCTCACCTTTATGTGCCCAACCCAATGGAGAATAAGGCTTTTGTTAAAGGGCATGCACTTCATTCTGTGCATAAGAAAATCTCACTTCACTTGACTATTGTCAATCTACCACTTGGACTTCGTATCTTGTTATGCTTAAATGCATATTGATTAAGATTTAAGTAAGCTTCAGTTAAGTAGTGCTTAGTTTCATATAATTTTTGTTTTTGTTTTTTTAATATAAGTTCTTGTTTTTTGTTTAATAAACAATCATTTATATATTATAACATAAATAGATAACTATAACTATCTGGTATGAATAATAGATAAATAATAAACTATTATTATTTTAATATAAAATTATAAATTTTAGTCTTTATTTAAGAGACAACGATCTCCACAAAACCAAGTAGTTGTAGCCACCTTACTCATAGTTGTGCTAATTACTTGAACTCTCAACAAAAATCAGACATAAATAAAAAATTAAAAATATGATATATATAAATAAAGAATTTGTTGAAACCAATAAATGCAAGTAGCTACCATAATGAATCAGAGTTAAACATATGTAATTTAAAATTCATTACCATATTAAGTCATTTTTATGCGTTCTATATTACATCTTATTATAATTAAAAAAAAATCCACATAATTCAATCTTCTAAATTTAGCATTCCATTTTGTTCTGTGTCATTTTTTGAAACTCACATATCATCGGACACAAACAATTACTTAATATTCCAGTGGATCATCCATTTACACATTGGTAAAATGGGCAAAACAAATGTTTATCATGGTATGCAAATCTTTTTCTCCATCTACCTTTGAAACTTCAGTGGTCTTGTTTAAAGATATTTTCCATGAAATATGTAATACATTTTTAATGAATCATGCATAGTGCATGCTGAAAGCAATTCGGTAGTATTAAAATCGTTTTCTGTAATTTAAACTCAAAATCGATCGTATTGAAGAGTCATTTAGGGTTTTTGGAAACTAAAGTTAAGGTTACCACTGTGTTGGATAACACACAGGTACTATCACGTAATCTAAATTCAGGCACTATCACGTAATGTAAATCCAAACATAAATTTTGATAACATAACACATATTCAAAACATAATGATTTAAATATATCAGTCAAGCATGTAATTGTAATAACATGTATGGTGGGTTGACTTAATACATTACACTAGGTTCATGCATGAACTTTCCCCACTCCTAGTCATGGTCATGCCCTTGCCATTTCTAGTCAAGATTTAGTTTGGCAATCAACTTGGTGGACATAAATGTTAGAAATTAAAACCTTTAGTAAAATTATTCTAAATGTATCCTTCAGTAATACATATCTATTTTAAACTTCGAGATGGTGTTAGATTATATTTCAGTATAATGCATATAATGAATACATCGAGTATTAGTGTAGATCCTCTGTTAAGGTGGCATGAACTTTCAGGCCTAGTATAGAATATCATTGAAGAAAGAGTTAAGAATATCTTAACCTTCTCCAGCATGAACGACATTTAGGCCCAGGAACATTTACTGGGGAATGTCGTTGAAGGAAGGTCCAAACTGGGCCTGCTATGATTTCTAGGGAAAACAAACCCTTTTCTAAGCCTTTGGTTCAAAAGTTTCAATTTTCTACCTTAAGCATCAAAGAACCACAATTCAAACATGCAGGAAATACAATGAAATTATGTATGAGGATAAAACCCTAACCTGTATTGAAATTCAATAGCTCGAATCTTCCTACTTCCTACCCCAATAAGACACTAATTTCCTCAAGAGGTTGCCAGTCATTCTCTTCTTTCATGGTGGAGGGTTTGTACTCTATAGGCCCAACACCATTCTTTTCCAGTACTGGAGCTGCTACAGAACCATGAAAGCCTCTGTCCTACAATGATTATTGCCTTGCTTCGCGGTCGAGAACTGGTCCTATGGCTTAAGAGGATGTTGTCACAGCCTTCCGCTAGATTCCATCGGAATCGGAGAACATAGTGCTCTATCCTTGGTTAAAATCTCGAGCTTTTTTCTCCAGAGTTTACATCAGGAGCTATTGCTAGAGCTCGGGTCAGGATGATAGCACTACCTTGCTCCATTATCCATCAATATTCATCATTATTTTGCAACATTTACTTACATTCAATGATATATCTCTGGCTCGTTAATAGGGCTAGTCCACCACTAGCACAACTAGAAGCAAAGGCAGTAGGTCTGATGATACATAGGCTTCAAAGGCAAGCCCTACCCAAGGCTGAGTTAAGATGCAGAAGTTCTAAAGGCGAGCGGGTTCGTATCGTAAGTATTTCTTGGGTGGGGGGTTTGCATCAGTTTCTCAACATGGCTTACAGTTATCTATTCATATGTGTCTAACATTTATCAGGCTAACTAATAACACATTAACTATCTTCCTCCGCCAATTAAACCTGGCTCGTCCCTAGCTGGATTCAGCTTAGACTCCAGCCTTCTGCCTGTTAACCACAGGTAATCCAAGCCTTCCTCTAACATAATGACGTTTTGGGAAAATAGTTGAACGTAAAAATAAAGTTTTATTAAAAACTTTACCCATCTAACAAAACGTTCTGTCAAAATGTTTTCCTTTATTTGACCGGAAAAATGCCTAAAGACGGGCAAATGCTCGTCAAATTCCAACTCTGCATATGAATACCAAGTGGATTTCCATCAGGATCAATGTAGCGTCATTTCCAATTTAAATGGAGATATAAATTATTAGATTAAAGATGGATCATGATAAGACGTTGGATTTCCATCGGGATCAATGGAGCGTCATTTCCATTTTAAAGGGAGATAGAAATGGAGTGAGCTAGCTCGGGAGCAGACCTCCCTCCATCGGACAGAGGAGGAGCAAAGTCAACGCTAACTTTGCTCCTCCTCCGTACGATGAGGGAGGTTTGCTCCCGAGCTAGCTTACTCCGATAGAAATTATTAGATTAAAGATGGATCATGATATGACGTTTTGATTTCTTTTGTAGGCTAGTCTCGTCCAAGAAGTCCAATTGTTACCCTCTGCACATGAGGCTGAAAAGCGTGTTAGAGGCTAGCTTTAGTGTAATTATGACGACTTTACCACAAAATATAGTGTAGCTTTAGTCCATCATTTGATAATTGTGTACAATTATATATTAATTTGATCTCTACACAGTAGTACACAAAACTCCACTTCAACCTTCTTCTCCATGTACGCAAAAACCTTGATTCAAACCTTCATGACGTCATGAGAGTTTGACCTCCGGCAACAAAGTGAATCGTATCGTACCGTTGAGTGATAAATGTGACTAAAGAAATGAGGCGAGCAATACTTGTTATGCTATGGAGCATTTAATGCGACGGCGGTCGCACTGTCCGCCGTCGGATCGCTCTTTGGAACGGATCCGACGGCGGACAGTGCGACCGCCGTCGCATTAAATGCTCCATAGCATAACAAGTATTGTTCGAGAAATGATGCCTGCATATCCTAGGCAGAGAAGGTACAAGGTTCAAATTCCTGACTCATGTCACTTCGCCTTCCTTCTAGGAAAGGAAAGAGTAAGCACCCTAGCTCCTCCAAACAGTCCATGTGAGAGGAGCCCCCTTTATAAACTGCATTGCTCATATCCAGCGTCTTACATGAAGGTCCATATGAGGCATCTCGCTTTCTCATGTGGATTGCAGATTGAGGCATTATGCAAGTGCCATTTAGTATCTAGCACTAAGATTAATGCATTGGTTCGCAACAATAATAGTTAAAAATTTGGGTCCATACCTTGCCATTACCACTGAAACATAGCTATTTGTCCAAGAACTATGTCCTAGCGCTAAAGCAAGTCCAACTATGTAAATAAACTCTTAGAAACGTGGACTCTCGCGAACAAAGAGCCCTCATATGAACCAAAATATTGAACAATATAACTTTAAGGCAGCGGCAGGGACTTCGCCACGCGCCCTTGTTATTCCTATTATGGTGTCTAAATGTTTAGGGATGAAAGCATCTATTGATATTATTTATTTAGTTATTATTCCTATTATGGTGTCTAAACATTTAGGAATAGCAGCTTCTAGAACTTGTAATCAGAAGTGACTGTCATAAAGAGAATATTAAGGAAACTAACTAGCAAATTGGCAAACAAATCACTGAGTTGGATTGGATGCAACAAAGTTCGTAGGAGATTGAATTGAGGATAAAACTACTCAGGCCCGCCGAAGTTGAAAAATGAAAGAGGTGACTGTAATAAATATTTCTAACATCTCGCCCATCTGTTCTACATACCCGACTGGAGTGAAAGAGCTTGCGGTATTGACGTTTCTGAGGTGATATAAAACTTGTGATTCATCCGGATGCGTAGAGAAATTTGATTAGAAAATTTAGAGTCAGTTCGCATAAAAATATAAGCTGCTACCGTCGCCTGAGAGATTCAAACTCTAGCGGGGAAACCCCATGTACTTAGCAGGCACACGCCTTAACCACTCGGCCAAAGCGACGGAATTGAAAAGAAGCATTGCAAGATGTTAGAAGACATTATAAGTTCAGTATGTTTTTGCAAGAATCGAAATAAGATTACGTTGTGGAAATACGATTATTTCGCTGGGTGTAGGCGTACAGTGGAGATGCGGGGTATCGAACCCCTTACCTATCGCATGTAAAGTTAATACCCAAAGTTAGTACCCCTTACCTAATTAAAATTAATACACTTTATAAATTTTGTCATCCACATATTACAATTGACACAAAGATGATAGCTCGAGATGTGGAAGTCATATTTCTCATTAAATCATTAAAATCAAAATGCATTGCATAAATGTCACAGTGCCAAAAACAACTAGTAGTAATATGTAAAGAGATGATGATTAAGCATTTATAAATAGAATATACATTATTCAAATTTAAGACAATGAATAATGAATAAGATTATTGTGGTAGCAAAGTTTATTTTTAAATCACATGTTGAGCTATATTGTATTTCATTTAATGACAAAGTAGGACAAATTGGCACATATGGATAGATCTTGCTGCAGTTGGTTAAATGACTATAATGGAAGATAAAATGGACCAAAAAATACAAGTAGAATCATAAAGGTTGAAATTTATAAAGGAACTTATAAGCAATGTCAACATGTCTCATGTAATCTAAAAGTATAACTCCACAAAGGTTTGATAGGGACACATTGCTAACATGTGTCCAACACATATTGATAGTGTGTCCGTGTCCAACACAACCCCATGTGACATGCAAGGGATTTTGAATGTATCCATTGACTTAGGTTTCATGAAGTGCTCTAAATTAACTTGTGTCAATTCACTAAGTTACTAAAGACCTTGGACAACGACAATGCCTCTTTTATCTTCTACATAGCACAAAGGTATGCTTACTTTCATGAAGTGCTCTAAATTAACTTGTGTTGATTCATAAAGTTACTAAAGACCTTGGACAATGACAATGCCTCTTTTATCTTCCACATAGCACAAACAAACAATACACCAATGTTGTCTTGGAGCATTGGTGTATTGTTTGTTTGTGCTATGTAGAAGATGAAAGAGGCATTGCCGCTATCCAAGTTCTTTAGTAACTTAGTGAATCAACACAAGTTAATTTAAAGCACTTCATGAAAGTAAGAATGCCTTTGTAAGTCCCATAACCCAAGGAATTAATTGCAACCAACGTTTGTGAGGTAGGCACGTGAAGGGTAGATTACATACAAGCAAAGTTCATACATTTGTTATGTGTATTGTTTTGCATGATATCTAGGCATACAACTTAAAGAAGCTAATAACAGAAATGGAGATGTCGGGTATCAAACCCCATACCTCACGCATGTGAACGCGCTACCATTTTAGTTAATCCCCGTCATGTTTAATCAAAATTCATTAATTTTGATGACCTTTCTTCAACTGTGTGGGGGAAGAATTTCTTATAGGGTACAGAACAGTGGCAGAACCATCTATCACTTTGTTTCACATCTTGTTTCTTTTTGTGATTCCTGGCAGCCAACAATAATAAGAAGTTTGAGCCAAAATGAGTTGTGTGATTTTGTCAACAAATGATAGTTAAGTAACCCTTTGGCTGCAGAGTAACTATGCTTACTTCCTCAATCTTTCCCTCTTCTTCTTTCTGCAGCCAAAAATATAAACAAAATATTCATCCTAACGTTGTAATTGCAGTACTCTATATTATCATCCCTTTCATCTCTGTGTTATAAACAATATAAGAAAGTCAAATATTTTATTAACCATATCCTATTATTATATCCTAAAATTGTTTTATGACTATAAAATATCCTATCATAAATATATCATAAATATTTACTATATTTAAATACTAAATTTTATTTACAATATTTATACACACTAATATTTTCTCCCAAAGTTCCAACCATAAATTTCTTATCATAAATATGTGTTATTAGTCCCTGCCCTTCGACTAGCAGGGACTCTATAAATATGCACAAAAATCAAAACAATTTTTTAAGCGTTATCCTAAGTTTTCTTTGCGATATGTTTCTAGCATGCTTTTTAGACCAATACAAAACTTTGAGGTGTTATTTGGTCTCATATCGAGGCCAATTTATATTTTGTGCTTTTGAACTTAGGGTTAAAATTAAATGGTAGCAGCATAGACCTATGTAACAGGTTTACAAGATTTTCATTTTCATTAATGTTATCTCAAACATAGCATTAGTTTACAAGCATAAAATGTTAGTCTCATTATGCGGTCAAATTTCTTGTAGAAGAAGCATGTGGATACAACTGTTGCATGTTTGCCATGTGTTCATCGTCCTGCTTCTTGTAGTAGGAAGCATGTGGATACCTGTAAGCAACATATTACAGCATGTGGAACCACGATGTAGATACCTGTAAGCATGTAGATGGTTGCATGTTTGTGATTCATTACGGCCTCATAACTCACATTCGAGCTCACGACAGGAGCCTAGTCTTCCCTTCTAGTCTAGTTTCTTTTGAGAATCTGTAATGACTCGGTCTGCAGTCCAGCTCTAGTTTCAAAGCGGTTGCGGAAACACTATTGTTTCTAAAGTTTGTTGAACTCTTTCCACTACCCTATCTCAAAATTTACGGCCATGTCTCAAACTTTACGGGAGCTTCAAACATTAGAGGAGCCTCAACAAGTGACTTTATGCTGAGGATCACCCTGAGTTGAACCATCTTGCACCATGCCTCGTGCCAGAGATCTACTGCAGCTGCCTTCAGACCTGTGGTCAGGGATTCACCACCAGGGATACACATGAGGGATTTATACTTTTATGTCTTTCATTTTGATGGTTTCATTAGTGTATACTTACAAAGTATCATTGCACTAAGTATTGGAAATAAATTAACTTGTAGTATCTTACCTTTGGTCTATTACATGGTAGCCATTGATGCCTTGTTCTTTCTTGCATGATCTGGTCTGGGGTTGCTTGGACAGTGTGGTTGGACGGCAAGAAATTTCATTTCGATAGCCATACTCTCGTCCAAAAAATGATTCAGCAGATCCCGCAGTTCAAAATCCAAACAGTATAGTTACTAGTTTTTTTTGAGTTTTTGACCACTTTATGGGAAGCATCTAAGCCTGCAGTAGCGAAGGCATAACAACCAGCAGCATCCATGTCAAAAGATTCATCAGTTTTTGTCCCGAAGGACTTACCTCGACCTACCGACAACATTCGATCTTCAATTTTATCCAGGCAGGGCGCCATTGTAAGACGATAAAACTTACGCTTTTTCCATCATTTATTTACCAACCATACTTCTTTGTTTCTTATCTGGTTCATACAAGCAGGACATGTTCAATATGTGATATCGCGGCATCACATCGAATGGAAAGTAGATAATATTTCTTCCTCCTCTCAAAGACCGTATTGCGCTTAGAAAGTGACTCTTTCTTACTTTGCATGTTATTGTGTTTATGTATTCTTGGATCTGCATAGATCAAATAGTCATGAAAAAATTATTGATTGTAACAAAAAACAGAATGGTTCTTTCAAAATTCTAGAACGATATTTTCAAATGTGTTAAGAAAATTTGCAGATATTAAAAGAAGATTGCAAATGAACTTACCATCTGTGAGTGAGGAGCATGCTATCCAGATCCAACCCTTACGCTTTGTGGGATCTGCTAAAACAAAAAGCTATGACACAAATGATACACAAGGGAGTCATTAAGCAATTGTTCAACCAAATACCCGTTGCAAGTATGACTAGTTACATATCACATGGCATCTTCACTCTCACAAGAAGGAGAGCATAGTTGCAGAACCCTGAAATTGTTGCCAAATCTTCCCTACAACCTATGTCATCATAATTCAGATTCAAAATAGAGTTTGAGATTATTCTTCTCTGAAAGGAAGTAGTCTACAATCTGGGTTTTAACTGGAAAGTATCAACTTAATAACGCTTACTTTGATGACTTAGGTTGGATTTTTAAATTGGTGACTACGATATCATTCTTCAAAGAGATAATGTTTTCAGGGAGCATGATCATTTGTGAGATGGTTGCAGGCATTACTTAATAAATTTCCAACACCATCCACAGAAAGGACTACTTAACAGGCCAGATTATATAATCTGACAAACAAAATGATGATTTTGGTAAAATGGTAAGTAGCAAGGACAATGGCTTTGGCTAAATTGCTGCTCTAGGCAGGAATTATTTCTTTTCCATCATGGTTTTTTTCCATGGGCTGCCCCTAAGATTGTCAGGGGTATAAGTGAATATCACAGGTCAAACATATTGCAATCAACATAAATTTTAATTTTTTGGCTCAGAGAAAGGCGTAGTAGACTTGGTAGAGGTTACATATTTATTTTTATAAACCTGAAAAGCAAATGAAACAAATTGCAAGGACTTTTCACTTTAATTTGCAGAAGAATGCAATCCGTAACTTACCCAATTGTTTTAGCTTTCACGAGTCTGTAGGAACTTGAGATTGTTGAGCTATACCAAAAGACTAGTTCCTTCTTAGTCTTTAGCACCAGAAGCAACAATTAATAAACTAAAAATGTTTTTAAGTTAAGTAGTAGTCCAGGTAGGTAGTCTAGGTGCCCTACAACTGTATCTGTCAGTAGCCACTTGCTTCTCCTCGGACTAAGTGTTGAACTAGTCCAGGTGCTCTACAATTGTGTTGAACTCCTGTCTACCAAATGCTATTTTATAAGAGGGCCTACGGGAACATGTAATAAAACACGGATAAATATATTGAAAATATATATCATAAACTCTATCATTAGTCACTGATGACATATATGAGAAACATTATTCTTAATTTTTTATGACATATAACATTATACTCAATTTCTTAGTGAGTCGTAGGCATTTAACTTAATGGTAAAGCCACGTCACGGCCTTGAATAGAGTTCTGACTGGGAATTTATGGTTGGAATATTGTTTCTTTGTTCTCATGACCCGCTATCACACGCCAATGGAAAATCAAGCGTACAGGCCTATTGGCCGCCCCTGGTTTCTAGAGATAACAAAACAAAGAGTAGCGCTTTCTCTCTCACTTGCATTCCTCACTGTCATATGTAGTGCTTTTGTGCATAGTATTTTTCTTTTTCTTTTAGGATCAACAGGGACAAATTCAAATAAAGCACAGAGTTATGAAAAATAGACAACAAATGGACACATTTTGGAAAATCGGGGACAAACACAAAGAAAGCAAAGTCTGTAAATTACCTTGAAATGTTGAACAACTAGAGCACTCAAATAAGCTGAGCTATGAGCTAATGCAGGGAAACACCAACTCTATCTACATAAAATTCTCAATATCACAACCATTTAACAATGTAAGCTTTTTGTTTAGCTAAAAATCAAAGACTTGCATTATATAGAGATGTTATCCATAATAGTATATAGTATTTTGATATCCATTGAGTCAATTTCCAGAGAACAAAATATACACATGGCAAGGTTTAAATGACAAAGGTATACTACCATTCCTACACCTAATAGCTAGCATCTTTATGCGTTCTGCATTGGACTAATTAGGTATTCAAGTACCATGATAAACATTAAAGACAACACTTATGAGCTATTTAAACTATAGCGGAGCTATTTCCCAATATATAGTGTTCTGGTCTGTGGTGTGTGGGGTTTTGTGAGATTGTTCTTCAAGTTAAATAAATGATATTTCAATTTTTGTTATCAACTTGCGTTGCAAAGTCTTATTTAGTATTTTCTTAGTCATTGTATTTCTCAGTACATGGAAAGATGTAATGATTTCTATGTCTTTGTAGAACTTTCGGTACAAAAACAATTAAGCGATGAGGTAGCTAAGTTATTGTTTCTTTCTTATGTTGTGTTGTTGTAAGTGTATAAAAAACTGAAATGCTTTATGCTGAATGACAACATATGATATTATATTTTAATGAGATTAAAGCATTGCTTTTAGCATCTGCCAAAATAAGTATGGTTAAATAATATCTAATATTTCCATTATTGTTCAGAAGCATTTAAACTTTCTGTTGTAATCTATAGTTATCCAAGATTACAATGGAAACAAACTACCTTAACTATGCTTGTTAATTTACAAACAAATGTTGTTGTGCCTATGGTGCTTTGATTTTAGTATAATGAAATGTAAAATTAAGGAAAAACACCTTTGTTTTTTTTAAATATTAGCTTACTAGCTAATATAAGTCAATTAAATTCTAGATATGCAAAAAGAGTAGTACAAGTCAATTAAATTATAGATCTTCAAAAAGAGTAGTATAAAGGATGAATGTTTTTTTTTAAATCTTGTCATATAATGTTCTTTGGTCATATTCTAATTTTTTATTTAATTTTAAAAATGGATTTATTTTATATTTTTAGATTGTATAATTTTAATAATTTATAATTGTAATATTATTAATTTTAATAAATGCTCGATGGAGTGTCACCTCTTTTTTAGATCACTATCGAACCAATACATGTACGGTCGAGTACTTCACTTCTATAGCATATATATAAGGAAAATTGCATAGTGGATGCAATATTTAGCTACATTTTTATTTATGTTAACAACCTGTGATTTTTATGTACAAACATGACATTATTAAGGAACAAAATCATGTCCGGAAACAAGCAAATAAACTTTGGTATTTGCTTGTATTTTTTAAAATTTTGTATGTTTTTTAAATAGCAATGCAGCAGATCATAGAGCTCAGCCACAACTTTCTCTCGACTTTCATTTATCGTTCAACAAGTATCTTTGCAACAAGTGTGTTAGTTAACCAGTTTCATTCGATGAATTAGCTAAGTTATGTTCTATAAAGACTTGTTGATCTTATGCACTTCAAATATTGTCTAGTAATCCAAGTTCTTATGGGAGGGACTTGCTGTCTTTAGCAGCCTCCCTCGTTTAAATCATGATGCAATAATCGACTTTACCTACAATATTCATTGATTAATAATTTATCTTCAAAGTTTGATCTACCAAACCAATATATATTCTCCAAGTTCATTGAGTAGAAGGTAGTATGCACCATGAAACATGTACAAAGTAGAAAAGTTTGTCAACCATCTTTGGCTGAAATAATTGTTTGAAAGTACACTATATATATATATATATTTGAGCTCCGGTTTCCATTAAAAGGGAGTTCAAAATACTTACTTGGATTTTGAAATGGTCACGATGTGTGAGTTGTTTTGCTTAATTCTGCATTGTCTCGTACTTCTCCTAAATTCTTGATCAATTTGAATCATGCAATAACTTATTGATATTAAACTTTGTCCATTGAATCACATCGATATGAAACTTCCATAAGATGAATGAATGATATTTTTGGTTTCAATATAGTTAAAAAGATGGATTAAGTTCATGATAATAAGTCATGCAATTGAGAAGTTTGACAAGAAATTGTTTAAGTGTCGGGTGTAAATTCAATCATTGTAATGTAGGTGTAAAATAACGTAATAGAATTTGTGCATGATACACATTGTCATCATCAAATATTGGTGTGGATCAAAATGGTGATCAATTATTGTTATGGATCAAAATGGTGAAAATTGTTGTGTTGCATAGGTGCTAAAATTTTTATTATGCAGTTTATTGTTGTGACTTGGTTATTCCAAAAGAATACATAAAACTTGGTGCACTAACTTCATCACAAATAAATCAATGGAATAGTGTGACACACTTAACACAATTCGACAACTCAACACTTCACTCATGGAGTACCAACAATGACAACAAATCTGCTTCTATAACTTTGTATCTTTCTTTTCTTTTGGATATTGAGATGATAAAGTAGAATTCATACAATTCATTTTATCTATTATGTGATTGAGATGATGAAGTAAAACTGAAACCGGTCATTTTATAAATTCATTAAAGTTGAGTTAGAAAACGATGCACACTTGATGTGTTATGTTGCATGTGATTTCTTATTGAAATTACTTTTTCTTGTTTTTACGAAGTGTGTTTTTTGGTTTTTTTGGCTTGTTATAGTCCATTATTGGTCACACTTCCCACAACAAAGCTTTTGAGAGCTCTTAATGGCCCAATCACAACTTGAGAAACAATCATTTAACCAAATTATGCTTGTGCTATTCACGGTAATTATGTGTCTACCAAGCAAGCAAACAAATGGTGCCACCAAAAATATCTTGATAATTTGTCCCCAAACTATTTACAAGATAATGAAAATGACACTGATGAAATTCTTGTTATATCTTTGTTTCAGAATGTGATTTTATATGTCACAAGTATAACCAATGCACACTCTTGGGTACTTTGTAGGACACACATTTCGTTGGAAACCACAATTCAAGACTTCGAACCTTTTTCCAAACTGCCTTAAACCCCATTTTTTTACAAGAAACCCATGACTAAAGTTTTTTTTAAATCTACAAGCAAAGCGATCGCTACTTGTAATGCATGGGTCTGCAAGAATACTCTTGTTGTGCTTTTTCATTGGTTCGAGCACTTTTCATTGATGCAATAAGATAGGTTCAATTAGTTTGGAATAATTCACAGGCCAAGACTATTAGTTGTCATAGCCCAAAGAGCTCAAGACAATAAGCATTTGGCCTCAATGGCTTCAACAACCTACAAGTTGACGAAATTAACCATGATCGAGGAATCTATGCAACCTTCTTAGACACTACCCCCCGCAATTGTAATAAGAGTTGTAATACACCAAAAACTATATTAGTAACATTATTTAAATTATTATTTATTAGGGTTAATTTATATAACTAGTTTAAATATGATCAGTTATAATCACATAATAAAATATCACGACTTATCACATATTGGTGTATTTATACACCCCATTTATACTATTCTTATCACCATTTCATAAATTCAATAAATATTATCAAATATACCAAACATGTAAGAATTTTCATCTTACAAGTGGTATTAGAGCTCAAGCCTCTTGTGCACTCTCATTTCTTCCTCAGAGATGGAAATGTCATCATTCGTGGATAAATTTTCCGAAGGAGTGGGGAAAATAAATGAAATGTAGGAAAAATATGAAGAAGAATTTATAATTTTGAAGGAAACGATAAAAAATCATTTGAAGCAAAAACATGAAACAGAAAGCGAAAATTAAAATAAACAAGAAACCAACCCAGAAGAAACGATCAATGAAGTTGGAATCAAGGATGAACTTGTAGCAAGATCAAACCCTGAATAATTTATTGCTCAAACCGAACTAATGATGAGAGAAAATGATGAAGAAGCGGTTACCGTATCCTAAGTCTCAAGCAAGGGATAGCAGGAAACTGCTACAACACCTACGATAGAGGAAGTACAAAAATCACATATTTTGACACCTCACATTTCCCCTCACAAAAGCTCTTGGGAATTAGAAGCAACAAAGGATAAGAACCTCGGTTTGAAATACAAGATGCAAGAAACAATGCGTGGACATAAACATACACATATGTTGAAAATGAACCATCGTTTAAAATACAAGATGCAAAAAGCAATACCTAGCCATAAACATACATATATGCCAGAAATTTGTTGTAGTTTCATTTAAGGAACACAAAATAATCACATGAATGGTCTAGTGTAGACAACTACAACATCGTTAAAAATGGCTAGCGAAACGCCAGAACAAGGACAAATTGAAATCCATTCTAAGGATCCAAACGAGAAGCAAGGACATAATAAGGAAGATGATATCAATCTTAAAGAAAAGAAAGATAAAAATGACATGCATGAACACCAAAATGAATCTGCAAAAGAGGTTGTTGCGAATGACAATAACAGAAATGAACATACAATTCAAGATATTAATGAACCTGAAGAAGTACTAGTTGAGAATAACAATAACAAAAACAAAGAGATAGATGTGCATGGCATGAAGGAACATGATGCTGATAATGATTGTATGGAGGATGAATACATACAACATCATAATGATGAATATAAATATGATATCAGTAACAATTGTGAAACAACCAAAAAGGTAGAGGAGTATCATCATGGAAATAAAGGAAGTGGAAATGTTTCTAATCACAATGAAAAAAATAAATAAAAACCCAAAATATTCTCTGACTCGTGAATATATAGATGCTTTGCAAGTTGTTGCATATCAATGTGATCATGAATCAATAAAACAAACGTATTCCAAGAAACAAATGGAAAACACCACAAAGTTAACAATGTTTGAAGATCCATCATTCTTTACCAAGGAAGCCAAAGGTCAGTCGAAGAATGGTGACATACCAATGCACGAAAAAAAATCAGAGATCAACATCATTAACACTTATGAGTTTCTCAAAGGAAATTTTGTGGTGATGCAGGTTTTTCAAGAAGACACCATATTGGAAATTCACAAGAACATACCCTATAATCGTTATGTTTTTACCTGCATGATCATATGCAAGAATAAATTTGGATGGAAATGTGACCAACTATTTCAAGAATTATTAAACTGTGGTACCGTTATTTGTGGCAAGAGTTCATTTTTCAACATCAATCACACCTATGTCTTTCTCAAAGGAAATTATGTCAAGCACAACAACGCTATTGAAGTTACAACTAATCAAGCATTTAAGAAGTTCAAATTGAGCGCTCTTTACACAAGATTCGTGGTCGAATCTTCTCAAGGCTAGATGACTTGTAATATACAAAAAAGTATATTGCTAACATTATTTAAATTATTATTTATTAGGTTTAATTTATATAATTAGTTTAAATATGATAAAAGTCATGATCACGTAATAAAATATCACAACTTACCACATATTGGTGTATTTATACACCCCATTTGTACTAGTTTCATCATCATTTCATAAATTTAATAAATATTATAAAATATACCAGACATGTAAGACTTTTCATCCTACAAGAGCTCTCGTTCTTTGCTACCTCTATGAAACTCCCAAGAGTTTGTTGATTGTAGTGAGGCCAAAGAAAACCTAAAATCGGCACCATGCATGATTATTTTTCTAATATTCTTAAAGATCTATCAACCTCGAATTCCTTCAATATTCTCATTAGGCCAAGTGAAAATGTTGATATAGATAATATGAAGTATGATGTTACTCCAATTGTAGTGATACTTAACCTAGAAATTGAATCACAAAAATGGTATAGAACCCTTAAAAATTCATAAATACCAATATACATTCACACCATAAAGAGTGCAATAATATACAGAAGAACCCTTAATGTAGGGTAACCATCAATTAATCATTAAGGAAGAACTCATTCCACAAGCCATGCTTGCTACAATTCATTCAACATATCTCATACAATGATACTCATATGTATTTATACTTTCTCATGAGTATCCCTAGGGGTTCTATGCTAACTAACTCTTATTATTATATGATTTCCTCTAACAACCTAGCGAGAATATTTACTACCCATCAATTACTAAGTGGTTTGATGACCACATTACATACATTATACCCTTGGGTACCTTCTTAGCTACCCCATATTATCCTCTTTAGGTTCATAACATTCCACCCCCCTTCGCATGTTTTGTCCCTGAAACATGGGAGGAAAATATATAATATGATCTACTAAGCATTGTACCCAACTAGTACCAAGCAAAAGCATCCATCTATCCTAGTGAAATGTGGACATGGGGTTCAACTAATTCATTGTCACCTCAATCTTGATTATGGTTTCTCCTTTGGTTTTGTTATTGTTGTTGTGCTATTTTGATATTTCCATGCATTGCTTTTAGTCCTCCATGTGCCTCCAAATTGGTTGTTTTTTTGTATTCCATGCGCATTGATGCTCTTATGTTTACCTAGATGAATGTTGTTTCTCATAGTGGTGTGTACGTCGTTAGACTACATCCTTAGCTATTGGTTCTTTTTTCTAAAACCTACAAGCAAAGTGATTGCTTCTTGTGATTCCTAGGTATGCAATAATACTCTTGGTGTGATTTCTCATTGGCTCAAGGAATTTTCATTGATGCAAGAAGATAGGTTCAGATGGTTTGGAATAATTCATAGGCCAAGAATGTTAGTTGTCATAGACTAAAGAATTCATACCAATAATCATTTGACCTCAATGGCATCAACAACTAGCAAGTCAAAAAAATTAAATATGGTCAAGGAACCTATGCAACCTTCTCAGACACCACCCCCATAGTTTTAATAATAGGTCTCGTTCTTCACTACCTCTATCCAAGAGTTCGTTGACCACAGGGTGGTCAATGAAAACCTAAAATTTGCACCATGAATGACTATTTAGTTAATGTTCTCCAACTAGATCTATCCAATTCAAATGCCTTTAATATTTTGATCAGGCCAAGTGATAATGTTGATATAGGTATAATGGAATATGATTTTATTCCAACTTTAGTGATCCTTAAATGAGAAACCGAATCATAAAATTGATATAGAACCCTTATACTTCAAAATACCAATATACATTCACACTATAAAAAACACAAGAATATATAAAAGAACCCTTAAGGTAGGACAACGCCATCAATTACTCATTAAGTAAGGAACCACTTTGCAAACCATGCTTGCTACAATATAATTTATCCAACATATCTCATGCATTGATAATCATGTGTATGTATACTTTCTCATGAGTATTCTTAAGGGGGTCACACCAACTACGCCTTAATATTATGTTATTTCCTCTAACAACCTAGTGGGCTTATTTATCATCCATGAACTACCAAGTGGGTCTATGGCCACATTACATATATTATCCCCTTGGGTACCGCATATTATCATCCCTAGTTACATAACATTCCACCCCCTTTGCACTTTTTATCCTTGAAACATGAGAGGAAACCTTAAAATATGATCTACTAGGCAATGTAGCTAATCGATACTGAGCAGGAGCATCCATCCATCCTAGTGAAATGTGGGCACATGGTCCAACTGCTTCCTTGACACCTTGATCTAGATTATGGTTGCTCCTTTGGTTCTTTTTTGTTGTTGTACTATTCTAATATCTACATGTGCCTCCATATCTGTTGTGTTTTTGGTTCCATGTCTGTTGATGTTTCCAGCCTTGCCTATATGATTGTTGTTTCTCATAGTGGTGTAGGTTCCCATATATTGAAATCTTAGCTATTGGTTCGTTTTTTATTAAACCTACAAACAAAGTGATTGATTCTTGTAATTATTGGGTATGCAAGAATACTCCTTTTGTGCTTTCTCATTGATGCAAGAAGATAGGTTAAAGTGGTTTGGAATAATCATCATAAGACAAGAATGTTAGTTGTCATAACCCAAAGAGCATAAGCCAATAAGAACTTGGCCTCAATGGCATCAACAATTCGATGAAATTAACCATGGTTAAGGAACCTATGTGACCCTCTTAGACACCACCATCCATAGTTGTAATAAGAGGTCTCTGTTAAATTTCATGAACCATAGAACTGCAAGCCAAAATGAGAGCTATCTGAAAAGAAGGACGCAGTGGAATTATCAAATCAATGTAAACTGAACAAGGGATTCATGACACAAAGAGGACAAGTATTGCTCAGATTATCATAACATTAATCTTCATTAATTAATCAATAATGCAATTGTAATACAATAAATAGAATTCGAATACTCTAAATAAGGTTCGAATTCACCAACTCAAACTAACTAGTTAGCTAACTCAGAGTGGAAATAATCACAGCTGGAGCTTACTTGTTAACTCCGAATAACCAAATCAATTTACAATCAGTTAAAAGATGATGGTAGGTGAATAATGGTTCCTACACTCCCATGAATCATGCAAACTAGTGCTAATCTAACTGACTGTGATCTAACTGATTCTAACTGAAGCATAACTGAGCATCACTGATTACCTACCACATCCAACTGAAGGTTGCTGGATTTTTACAATTTATTCAATATAATTTAGGATCTTATCTGAGAGAATAACATGCACAATAATAATAAAAAGAGAAAAGAGCCACAAATAGTTTTCATTGGGGAAACCATAAAGGAGAAAACCCCACAACTTGCTCAGAGATAGAATGAGCACCAATAGCAAAAGTAAAACCCAAAATATGGAGATGTTCTCCAGCAGTTGCTCTCTCTCTCTCATACTTGTGTGAACGTGTCCTCTCTTCTACACATATGAAATTGATGAGTGAGTGGATGGATAAATAGAGAGGCACCCTATTTATTTATACTTTATCTTCACTTGACATTTTCCCTCAACGGGGTCGACTTCTCTAGGAGAGTCTAATAACCCTATTACAACTTAACTATGGGGTCTAAGGCCCCGACATACAATGGAGGGTTATCCTAAATGACTTTACATGACTTAAGTACAATAATGACTCTCTCGGATGGAGGAATAAACATCTCCGTCAGAGTTACAATAAATACAATATGAAATATACAAGTGAATATCTTCCAAAGTTACAATTACATTAACACTCCCTCTTAACTAGGAAGGTATTCTCTTGACACAGAAATCGATACATATAGGCACAAGTATTCAATACTATATCATCATCAATGTTGTATCATCATTGTCACTGCTAATGCTATCTTCATCATCTCTATCAAATGGTTATATCTCTCGAATCTACTCGTCATAGGAAGTTCTACAGACCCAACCCTTTTTCATGCTAGATGTATGCCTAGCCTCCATGTAGATATTCAAATCATCAAGTAGGTATAACTCAGTACTTATTGCATTGCCTCTGAAAAACCTGAAGAAGCATCCCATGACTGATTATATGCCTCTGCAAAACCTGAAGGATCTCCCAGGACTGATTATATGCCTCTACAAAACTTGAAGGAGCATCCCAGGACTAACTATCTGCCTCTGCAAAACCTGAAGGATCTCCCAGGACTGATTATATTCCTCTACAAAACCTGAAGGAGCATCCCAAGACTGATTATATGCCTATGCAAAACCTAAAGGATCTCTCAGGACTAATTATATGCCTTTGCAAAACCTGAATCCCCTACTACTATCTCATCATATTCAGATCATCTCATCGTCACTTGGAGCACCACCCAGATGCACACACTTCAACCATGATGGAAAAACCACAACCCTTACATATGCACCTTGGGAAGACACACCTACCACCATGTGAGAAAGGCTCTTATGCATCTACATATTCTTGACTCATCACCTTCCCTTGGAGGGAACCTCAATCTGAAGTACACCAAGATTTTCTATGAAATAATCAAACTTCACTCTGGCTAGTATCTTGGTCAACACATCAGCTAGTTGCTCATTCGTCACAACATACAGGAGCTTCGCTGCTCCTCTCTGCACCATATCCATGATATAGTGGTACTTGATCTCATTTTTATTCAACTTGTCATGGAACATTGGGTTCTCGGACAACTTTACACAACTCTGGTTGTCACAGAAGATAAAAGTCGCTTCTAACTGGAGATCAAACAAATTAGACAATAGCTTCCTAAGCCATACTTCCTCACAACTAGCTGAACAAACTGCGACATACTCTGCTTCGGTTGTACTTAGTTCCACGCAGGACCGCTTCTTGCTAAACCAAGATATCACACTCGATCCCATACTAAAGCAACACCTTGAGGTGCTCTTCCTATCTATGAAACTGCTAGCCCAATCTAAATCAACATAACCCTACAAATTAACCTTTTGATTCACGTCATATATGAGCCCATAATCAATTGTACCCTTCGGGTACCTCAATATATGCTTTGCAGCAACCAGGTGAATTTGTATTGGATCCATCAAGTACTGGCTCAAAGTGTTAACAACAAAGCATATGTCTGGTCTCATGTTTGTTAGTTACATCAATGAGCCAATCATCTAATGATACATCATGGCATCAATTGACTTTGATGAAGTATCACAAAGTAACTTCAAGTTCGATGCCATGGGTGTGGTTATTTCCTTGCAGTCCATCATCCCAAACCTCTTCAGGATCTCTATTGTATACTTCCCTTGACCAAGGAAGACTCCATCTACATTCTTCCACACCTCCATACCTAGAAAACAATGCATCATGCCCAAGTCCTTCATCTCGAACTCGACAGCAAGCTTCCTCTTAGTATCTGCAATCAACCCATCCTCACCTGTCACAAACGGTTTATATACATACAGTAGGAGTATTATTGGATTCTCGTTATCAACCTTGTAGTAAATGTTGGAGTCTACTTTACTCTTGGTAAATACCAAACTAGTCAGGAAGTTTTCCATTCTATCGTACCATGTCCTTAGTGCCTGCTTCAATCTGTACAAATATTTATTCAATTTGCACACATGAGTCTGCATGTCATGTGTCTCAAATCCGAGTGGATTCTCCATGTACACTTCCTCTTCCACTACACCATTCAAGAATGTTGTCTTGACATCCATCTGGTGTACCTTCCATTTCATCACTGCATCCAGAGAAAGTATTGTTTTGATGGAAGTATATCTGGCTACATGTGCAAAACTATCCTCATAATCTTTACCTTCCTTCTGGGAGAAGCTACATGCCACAATTCTCACTCTATATTTCTCTATGTTTCCATCTGTAGCATGCTTGATCTTGTAGATCCACTTGGAATTCACAACAGACTTCCCTTCTAGTCTAGGGACCACATCCCAGACATCATTTTTCATGATCGACTAGTACTTCTCAATCATGGCATCCTTCCATTTTTTATTTTTTGTCGCTTCTCCATAGCTAGAAGGTTCCTTGTTAATGATGTCACACATTAGGGCTACATAATTGTAGTATAGCCTAGGTCTCTTTCTTTCTCCATGTATTCCTTCTGGAGCACCATATCTCTCTGCATCTAGAATTTCCTCTCATACCCATGCTGGTTTCCTCATGTGAGGATTCTTCTCATGGGGTGGATCTACATGTTCTTGAAGGGTCTAACTTTGTTCTTTTCTCCTTTGGGATGTGTATGTACATTGGAAAACCAAATATCTTGAGATGGTTGACTTCTGGTTTCTCGTCAGAGAAAGTTTCTTTTGGTGTCTTTTTGTCCAGTATTCTATTTGGAGTATGATTTTGTACATACACGGTTGCTCTTGCATCTTTTTCCCATAGATGCATAGGAATATCCTGATCATGAAGCATTGCTCTTGTTGCTTCCATAATCATTATATTCTTCCTTTTTGCAACTCCATTTTGTTGTGGATTATATGGAGTGGTCAACTCCCTCTTAATCCCTAAAACTCTGCATAATTCCTTGAATTCTCCTGATGTGAACTCTCTGCCATTGTTTCATTGAAGGGTCTTGATTTTATTTTCCATGTGGTTCTCTATCAAGTCTTTGAATTCCATGACTTTGTTGAATACTTCATCGTTGTTCTTCAAGAATATATGCATGTATTCCTAGAAAAATCATCAATGAAAGAAACATAATATGCATACCCACTCAATGAACTGGATGACATTGGACCACATACATCAGAGTGGATGACTTCCAATATTACTTTTTATTTGCTCTCGCTACTTGGAAATTACGTCTTTATGCTATTTCAAGAAGACCATTAACTGCTTTGCTTGCAAGTGATAGTGTTCTATAGTGCACATGTGCAATCCTTCTATGCCATAATTCACTTGGCTCCATGGAGTCACAGACCAAGGCTTGTTCAGGTTGGCCCTTTAGTTTGTATAATCCTCCCTCTTCCTCTCCAATCACTATTGCATCATCTATGGTATTTCCTTTTGGCCACATAAGAACTTGGCCATCAATAAATGCAAACCTCGTACCTTTTACATCCAATGCATATATGGAGACAAGATTCTTCTTTAGTCCTAGTACATATAGAACATCCTTCATCTTCAAAGATTTTCCAAAGTTCATCTTGTAAGAGGATTCACCACTTCCTTTTATAGGGTATTGGTATTCATCCCCAAGTTTCACCTTGGGATTTGAGTAATGTTTAGATAGATTCCCAAAAGATTCTTTAAATCCTGTCATATGCTTGGAATCCCCACTATCTACAAGCCAATCATTGGCCCCATGTGAAATAGTACCTGTGAGAGCTGAAATCAAAACATATTCTTCATCGCTTGAAGAATATTCACTGTCTCCTCTAATTCTCTTCCGTGGAGGTTCTTCATCCTTTGCGGTGTGAGCATGATGTCTTCTCTTGTTCTTCTTCTTCTTTTCGTTCTTGGGACAGTCTCTAGAATAATGTCCCTTCTCATCATAAGTATAGCATCTGACATTAGATAGATCTCTCCTGGGTCTTATAAGGTTATCCCTATGATTCTGGTGACGTTGTTTTTATTTCTTGTGATGAGAGTGCTCCCTTTTGTTATTCTTGGTGTGTGATGTGAGAGCTTGATCTTCATTTCCCATATTTTCTTCTAAAGCTATAATATGAGCTTCTTCTTATGAGAATTCCTCCCACAACCTACTAAAAGTGATTAACTTTATTCTAGCACAAATTCCTTGAATAAAGGAGTCCCATGACCTAAGGAGACCATTCAAGGTGGTCATCACAACTTATTCATTCTATATGTCTTCTTTGATAGCTTCAAGTTGTTCCTTGATTTGAGAGACCCTTGTAAAGTATGACTGTATGGTCTCTGCATTCTGGATCTTCACATTCTTCAACTAATTTCACAAGGTCATCTTCTAATTTATATTATTTCCTTCAAATAGTTTGGTCAAGGAATCAAACATCTCTTTAGGTGTCTTTAAGGAAGACACATGTGGTATAAGGTGATCCTTAATAGAATCAACAATAATCCTCTTGGCCTTGAACAAATTCTTCTTGTGTAATGCATTAGCCTCATCTCCCTCTAGAACTGGAACCTCTTCAATTATGTAGGTGTCCAATTCATTCTCTTTAAGGTCTAGTGAAATCCTATACTTCCATGCTCGAAAGTTATCAGCTCCTTCAAGCTTATACTCAATATTGGTGTAGTGATACATCTTAACTAAGAAACTCAAATGGAAATACAAAATATTTAGACCTTACCAATTCAAGATTCTTGGGTTGAATCTGGAGCTAATCTTTTGCAGTTCAGGTTTTTTTTGGTCCAGATTCAAACTAGGGTTTGACTTTCTCAGAGTTTTACCCAACCAAAAATTTTGATCATGGTCTCAAAATTTCGATTTTGAGGAGTAGAACAATCCTATGTTGATTACACTCCAAAATTCCACTTCTATTAAAAAACCTAATTTCTCGCAATAGTGATAAGAAAAAATTGAAAATGCTCGGAATCAAATTCTACTTCGACAGAAAAATGCACCCTCCTAAGGCGAGTTAGACTAGCCTCCTATTCTTGATGAACTATGGAGAGAGACCCAAAAATTAAGAATCCCTAGCTTCTGCAGTTGCATTATGCCTTCTTCTCAGTTTGGCTTTGATACAATGTTGGATTTTTACAATTTATTCAATATAATCTAGGATCTTATCTGAGAGAATAACATGCACAGTAAAAACCATCAAGGATAAAAACCCACAACTTGCTCAGAGATAGAATGAGCACCAATAGCAACAGTAAAACCCAAAATATGGAGATGTTCTCCAGCAATTTCTCTCTCTCTCTCTCTCCTACTTTTGTGAATTTGTCCTCTCTTCTACTCATATGAACTTGATGAGTGAGTGGATGGATAAATAGAGAGGCACCCTCTCTATTTATACTTTATCTTCACTTGAATTTTTCCCTCAACAGGGAAAACTTCTCTAGGAGAGTCTAATAAACCTATTATAACTTAAATATGGGGTCTAATGCCCTGACATACAATGAAGGGTTATCCTCAATGACTTTACATGAATTAAATACAATAATGACTCTCCTAGACGGAGGACTAAACATCTCTGTCGGAGTTACAATAAATACACTATGAAATATACAAGTGAATAGATTCCAAAATTAAAATTGCATTAACAAAGGTGACTGTTGGTGGCACTCAGAGTGGGATCCTATAATGTAGGGATCGATCCCTATGGCTCCTAAACTTATGTAATCAAGTGCAGTAAGTGGCATATGACCCTTAGGTGTGTCGCCCATGCACTGGTGGGTGATGATGACCTCTTAAGCTAGGATAAATGAATCAAATAGACTTATGTGGGTAAATGAAGGATTAATTAATCCTAGCACCCCCACTTAATCCTAACTTTGGACAACTTGGGCCCTGGAAATTGGACCAAAAGTCTCCCATACAATGTAAATGAAATAAAATATTGCTTGATAAACAAGGAAAATGGGGAAAACTTCACGGGGAAAACTCTCCCTCAAAATAAGTAGGAAATCAGGAAATAAGCTTCCATACTTAAGAGAAAATTTTTCTCTTTGAGCAAAAACTTGTGAATATTTTGTTGCAATTTGTAACTCTGTGGAGGAGTGATGCAGAACCTTGGTTCTTCTGTGCACCAACATCCTAGGACTGTGCATGTGAAATTCTCCATCTTCTTCCAATATAATGATAGATAGGTGAAGGAATATTTCCTTTGTCTCTTATTTTTGGAGGAATAGTGACTTGATCCAATTTATTCTCCAGTGGATTGAATTGTGGATCAGTCCTTACCATCAAGTAGCATCTCTTAGAAATCTTGTTGCACCTCACTGAAGGAAGTGAAACTGAATGAGAGAGCGCAACATGTTAATTCTGATACTGGGACCTCATTCTTCTTCTATCATATGTATCCCGAGCAACATTCCCAACTAATGAAAATGAGATTTTGGGCCCATTTAGGATTCTGATTTAGAATAGGAGCTGGATCTGGATCTAAATCCGCTTGAGGATCAATCTCAATATCAAGATCATGTTGATCGTGTTCCTCATCTTCTGAATCTGAAACTTTAGACAATGCATCATTAACAAAAGTTGTAGATATAATGTTTTTACCTCCCCTTTCAAATGGAAGTTGAGGTTGTATTGGATCTGAGTATGTCAGAAAGTGTGAGAATTCATATTCCTTGGAGGCATGATTTGCAACACCCTTCGCTATAGTCTTCCCAGTTGAGATATATGTGATCTCCACTGAGTACGGACCAAATACTACTTGCTTTGATGGGCCAGTATGTGTCATCTAGTATACAAATAACAAATTTGCAGTTAAAGAGGGAACATATAGTAAATTTATAAACACTCCATGTTTTAACTTGATATAACCCTTTCCTTCAGCTTGAATTTTGGTGTCATCACCCATGTGAATACTCAGACCACCAGTGATTTGCAATGAAGAGAATGATTCCCTAGAAACAAACATATGATTGGAGGCTCCTGAATCAATCAGGAAGGCATGTGTTTTTGAACAGCTATCCTTCAATGCATGGAATCTCTCATCGTGATCTTCATACTTTTCTCCAGAGTCAGGTTTTATTTCCCCTTCAGGGTAACTCAACTAATTTTGATGCAAGCATGGAGGTTTATGAGGTTTGTTGCTGGCTTGAATATAGGATCTGATACCATGTTAAATTTAATGAACCATAGATCTACAAGCTAAAATGAGAGCTATCTAGAAAGAAGGATGCATTGGAATTATCAAATCAATGTAAATTGAAGAACGAATTCATGACAAAAACTTCACACAAATTAGACAAGTATTGCTCAAATTATCATAACATTAATCTTCATTAAATAATAAATAGCTCAATGGTAATACAATAAATTGAATTTGGATACTTGAATACTCTGGATAAGCTTTAGATTCACCAACTCAAACTGACTGGTTAACTAACTCAGAGTGAAAATAATCACAACTGGAGCTCACTCATTAACTCCATATAACCAAATCAGTCTACAATTAGTTAATAGATGATGGTAGGCGAGAGTGGGTGAATAGTGGTCCCTACACTCCCATGAATCATGCAAACTGGCTCCTATAATGTAGGGATTAGTCCCTATGGCTCCTAAACTTATGCAATCAGGTGCAATAAGTGGAAGATGACCCTCAAGTGTGTCCCCCATGCACTGGTGGGTGATGATGACCTCCTAGTCTAGGCTAAATGAATCAAATATACTTATGTGGCTAAAGGGAGGATTAATTAATCCTAACACCCCCCTTTAATCCTAAATTTGGACAACTTGGGCCCTGACAACTGGACCAAAATTCACCCATACAATCTAAATGAAATAAAATGTTGCTTAATAAACAAGAAAAATGGGGAAAACCTCATGGGAAAAACCCTCCCTCAAAATAAGCAGGAAATCAGGAAACAAGCTTCCATACTTAAGAGAAAAATTTTCTCTTTAAGAGCAAAAACTTGTGAAAAAAATGTTGCAATTTGCAAGTCTGTGGAGCAGTGATGCAGAATATTGGTTCTTCTGTGAACCAACATATTGGGACTGTGCATGTGAACTTTTCCATCTTCTTCCAATCTAATGATAGATAGGAGGATGAATATTTCCTTTCTCTCTTCTTTCTAGAGTAATAGTGACTTGATCCAATTTGTTCTTCAGTGGGCCGAATTGTGGATCAGTCCTTACCATCACGTATCATCTCTTAGGAATCTTGTTGCACCTCATTGAAGGAAGTGAAAATGAATGAAAGAGCGTAACATGTTCATTCTGATACTGGGACCTTGTTCATCTTATGTCATCTGGATCCCAAGCAACATTCCCAGCTGCTTCAATGAGCTTTTGGGCCCATTTAGGCTTCTGATTTGGAATAGGAGTTGGATCTAGATATAGATCCTCTTGAGGCTCAATCTCAATATCAAGATCATGCTAATTTTGTTCCTCATCTTCTAAATCTAAAACATTAGACAATACATCATTAACAAAAGGTGTAGATAGAATGTTTTTACCTCCCCTTTCATATGGCAATTGAGGTTGTACTGGATCTAAGTATGTTAGAAAGTGTGATAATGCATATGCCTTGGAGGCATGGTTTGTAGCACCCTTTGCTATAATATTCCCAGTTTATATATATATGTGATCTCCACTGAGTCAAGACCAAATACTACTCGCTTTGGTGGGCCAGTATGTGTCATATGGTATACAAATAACAAATTTGCAGCTAAAGAGGGCACATAGAGTACATTTCTTAACACTCCATGTTTTAACTTGATATAACCCTTTCCTTCAGCTCAAATTTCGGTGTCATCACCCATTTGAATACTCAGACCATCAGTAATTTGCAATGAGGAGAATGATTCCCTGGAAGCAACCATATTATTGGAGGCTTCTAAATCAATGAGGAAGGCATGTTTTTTTGAACATCTAGCCTTCAGTGCATGGAATCTCTCATCATGATAGTCAGGATTTTTTACAGATTCAATCTTCCTTGCGCCTTCATGGAAACTCAGTTGCTCTTGGTGCAAGCATGGAGGTTTCTAAGGTTTGTTGCTGGCCTGAATATAGGATCTGATACCATGTTAAATTTCATGACCATATATCTACAATGGTAACCAACAATGAGATATTCACTACATACAATTCTTCCTTTGAAATTTATGTGTCCAACTCCTCACTCATTCTCTCGTCAACATGCCTAGGGATTAGTCTTCTCGCCTTTAGAATTTATCTTATGTTACCATCTTTAGGCTCTTTAAAAAAAATATTGAAAATGCCTCTTGCCTACTTCAGCTATTTTTGGGAAGGATTTCACCTTATTATAACCTTATTTACCAAATTGTATTGGTATTCCTTTTGTGCTTTGCATAATTCTAGAAAAACTTAGTATTATTATCTCGTTGATTCCAAGCAATAAAATGCAATACAAATTTTTTACCAAAAAAGATTAATTCCAA
Organism: Pseudotsuga menziesii; assembly: GCA_001517045.1. Lineage (NCBI taxonomy): Eukaryota > Viridiplantae > Streptophyta > Pinopsida > Pinales > Pinaceae > Pseudotsuga > Pseudotsuga menziesii. The sequence goes on from LPNX010350992.1 coordinate 73,338, forward strand.
GTGAATCAAAATGAACATACTAATATTAGTGAAGTAAATCAAGAATAATTACATGAACAAGTTAAATGTGGGAGCACAAAGACGGATAGTCTATTAGTGCAACATAAAATACAAGAAATTCAAAATTGTGAAGAGGTGTTTTTGCAAGAAATTCTCTCTATGTCCTCATGTTAAACACATTCTCTAGTGCCTTTGCACTCCAAGCTTGAAGTATATTGAGCCAAAAATAGCACAAAGAAGTTCTCCAACTAAGCCCTTTTCACAATTGTGATTTTCCAATACATTGACCAAATATCCCAATTGACTTCTTTTAGCTTGCTTTATAGCATTCATGCCATAGGAAAGGTGAAAGAAATGGAAATACATGTAAAACTTGTTCATCACATGCACAACAATTGAAACAACACATTACCATGAGGTTGGGATTCATGCACATATTTCTTTTTTACATGTATATACTGTCTAGCACTAATGATTTCTTGATATCAACACTAACAATGCTTACTCACATTAATTTTCACTAAAATTAATCTTTTCTCTAAGATAATAGTTAACATTTAAATATTAATTTGTCACATGCCCCAATTTTGCAAAAACAATATTATCTTATTTGATTTTTATTTAAGGACAATATGTTAAATTTTATGGTAAGTTGTAATTAATGACTCAGCAAAGTCAAGGATATTTAATGCAATTCTGAATATTTTAATTATAAATAAATAAAGGTGGAGACAACAGCTTAGGAGAGCTATTAAAAGAGTGTTTACTAGTCAACTTGGTGGAGGAGACTGGGTGGAGAGCAAACAGACATGTGGCAGCATCCTCAAACCACTTCCAACTGTTGTAGGTGGAAACCTGCCTACATTTGGGGTCATGATTCCCCAAGAAAGTGGAATCATAGAAAGTGGCTCAATTAATGGCAACTGACCCAAAAGACCTAGGTAATCTTTATAAAAGTCCCCATTTAAGAGAGCTGAGGCTGCTCATTCTAGAGAAGTGATCATCCTAAGCTATTAAAAGAGTGTTTACTGGTCAAATTGGTGGAGGAGACTGGGTGGAGAGCAAAAAAACATGTGGCAGCATACTCAAACCACTTCCAACTGTTGCAGGTGGCAACCTCCCTACATTTGGGGTCATGATTCCCCAAGAAAATGGAATCAGAGCAGGTGGCTCAGTTAATGACAACTGACCCAAAAGACCTAGGCAATATTTATAAAAATTCCCATTGAAGAGAGCTGAGGCTGCTCATTCAGGTGAATGTACTTCAGAGAAATTCAATGGAAGGGAATTGTGGAAAGAGTTTGAGGGGATAACGACTAAGTAATCTAGTGCAGCTTTTCAGTTGAAGGATCTTACTGCTGAGTGCAGAGTGTTTTACTGAGTCATTGGACTAGTCTATTGTTTGCATGCTCCACCAGTTCTCAACCAAGAAGACCAGGAACAGGCTCGGGGGTCCTGAGGAAGCGTTGTTTGAGCACTCTCCAGGAGTTTGGTAGGGAGGAACGACCTCCTAACGCTATTGTTGTCTATCCTAATAAGGTTCTACGTTATTTTGTTTTATTGCGTTAGATAGTTAAATCCGAGTCTGAATGTTAAATGAATGTTAAATATTTAGTTGTAAAATGTTAGAGCTAGTAATCTTTTAGACTATTGAAGAAATGAATCTGAAATAGTAATGTGTTAAGATGGAAAATAATTCTAATCTGTGTTTTTCCACACCTGGAAGGACCAGGCCGTACTCTAGCACATATAAAGTATTTACAGTAGATGAAGAAAATGTTAAGAGATTGAGTAGAATAGATGTGGTTCTACATTTCATAATAGCAGAGTAATTTATTTTAGTATGTAGGTTATTATTAAAAAGAACAATAATCTGGTTATCTATGTTATTGTTTTTACAAGCTTATGTATGTAAATATACTGGAAAAGAAATAGCAGTAATCTAGTACAGGTAGAAGGATAATATATGTTAAGAAAATACCTTAGTAGATAAGATGTTGTGTTTACAAACAGTAGATTATTCTTTTTATTCAAGTTAAAATATGCTGGAGGTTAAACTGTGTTACATTATAGATATATTCCTTTGTGTATATTTAGTAACTATTTGCAATGCAGTAGAAATATCACATTCAAGCTACTTTGTTGCATTCAGTTAAATAAAGAAATAAACTACAAATACTTAGTTTTATTTACTAATAATATCAACTAAAATAAGTCTAACAAATACTATAAACCAAGTAGGGTGTTATTAAAGTATTTAAGTTATAAAGAACAAACTAAGTTACAGAGTCTATTTATATCTTTTCAAAGAACTATGAGTAAACTCTACCTGTCATTTATTAAATAAAAACAATAAGAATATGATAATAATTAACATAAAAATAAATATCTATTTATGAAAAGCACTATTTTAAATTCTACAAACAGGTTATACCTGTAAACGTAAACTATAGGGTCGAAACCCTAAACCAATATTATTTTTACAAATGACAAACATTTAAGCTATAATCCAATTACTTGGATTATTTTATTAATAAACAATTAAACTAATATAAATTGTTAATAGTCCATTAAGGACAAATGAAAAGACAAATGTAATGTTACAACTGGAAATTTTCACAACACACCTGTAACACTAATTAAAACAAATTTAACAAGTAACAGAACCTATTAAAAATAAATTGAAAGATTTATTTAAACAAGGGTTTCATTCAGGAAAACCCTAGCTTGTATTTCCCGAGCAAATAAGTAAATATTATAGATACACTATGACTGAGTTATAGTCCTAAAATAAATAACCATATTATATACACAAAATATCATTGACAATAGATTTCATTATTAACAATCAGTTAGGGATAACCCTAACTTACACAGAGTCAATATACAGTATACTGCAAAAACAAGTCAAGATCGAAGACAAAACTGTCTTAAAAACTATTTCATTACATTGACAGGCCGTAAGGCTAGAAATTAAAACTATTTACAGCACTCAGCTCACGCCCGGGACTACCCATCGACTTAGCGAGAGTTTGAAGACATAATAAAACCAACAACAACCTTTAAAAAGAAACTGCATAGCTAATGGGGAAACTTGACAAGTTTCCAAGCTCGGGTTTCACCATCGACAACCCTGTTACAAGCAGGGAAAGAACCCAATCGTTGAACACAGGGCTTACCGGATTGAAGCCACGGCCTTCGAAGACGGCCATCAATTTCTTCATCACGGAATGCAGGCACAGTCTCAAGTTCCTGCAAAGAAAACATAACGCTGTGTGTTAAATTCAAACTTTTATTATTATTATTAAAAACCTAACTGTAAACATGATTTTACTGTGAGTTTTCCTTTCTGAAAATAACACTAAATATTTACCTTAAATAAGAGCATCGAATATTCTACCAAAGAGATTGTCACTAACTGCAAACTGCTCATACGAATCTCCAAACCCTATGACAACGAGGGAGCACAGCTAACAGCAGCGAAGCCTCAGCTTTGCACAGTAGTGACAGGCCATGGAAAAGTCAAAATGGAGTTACAGACAGGCCGCAAGCCAAGTGCAAACGAAACCAACAAACTCTTGCAAAGTAAAAACCCACAGACAAAGGAATGGCAACAAGACCGAACACCGAAGGCTACAGCAATGTTAAACCCAAGCGTTGGAGCAAGATAGAACAGGGAGAACACTCACGGCCGCCATGAGACCTTGTAGAACAACCCGAAGGCCAGCGTGAACATCGGAGCAAAAATGACAAAGAATTTAGGGTTACAAGAGTTATATACCACCAACACATGGCTAGGAGGTGACCACGTGCCCTCAAATAATCCAACCATGCGTGGGTCGATTCAATAGTTCACCTGCGTTCCAATAATTTTAATTATTTAAACAATGATTCATCAACAAACTTTGTATAAGATATTATATGCATATATACATTTATCCCATCGTTATTCATATATCGATTATATCATAATGTTTGATAGCTCGATTTCGGGCATTGGGTAAACCAATAATATATTAACGTTGACTTTATGAAAGGTGATAACCACTTAATCCTTTGGATATCCCAAGGTCAATTTTACTTAGAACCCTTCTATTGAAAAGAAGATTTATATAATTGCAAGATAATGTTAAGTATGCATGTTTTCCAAACTTATAAACCAATAACTAGGATGGTTATATTATATGAAGTTGAATAGCATAGTAAAAGAATATAAATATGACTTTTGAAAAATTCATTATTGGTTTAAAACTTTCTTTGACACTAGCTGCTTCTCAATTTATCAATGCTAGAAGTTTACCATATTTGTTTATGTTGGACTAGATAGTTTGTGATTGCTCAAGTTAACCTATACTTAGCATAGGGTAGAATTTTTGGTTGTAATAGAAAGTTCTACCATACTAGCCAATATAAACATTAACTTATGTAGAGAAGTACTATGGTAATAATAAATTTGCAATGGAATAACTTTGCTCAAGTCTTTAGTCTTTGAATCGACATTGATTGACTTAGCTAGGAAGTAAAGGCAAATAAGTATTCCATATGAAATGATGCAGTTATTATACAATAATCAAGCTTATAATATCAAGGAGTTTTTACAAGCAGTAAGTTTTCGTACATAATGTAAATAACAATCAGTTTAGTACTTTTGTAAATAATACGATAATGTATGGGGTTACAATAATACATGTAGTACGTCGTTAATGTAAGTGAGGAAGCTGATAACCTGCTAATGAGTAACTGGTGAGTACATCTAAGTAATAGGTTGATAATTTTTCCATAGCTAAGTAAGTTAACAATAAAATCGAATCATATATTTTATTGAGAATCTTTACTATTAGTTTTGATAACAACTCTTTCATGAATAAAACAAATAGTACAAATAAGTAAAATATTTGCAAGCTAAACATGATAAAATAAAAATGAATATGCGACAAATATTACGAGCTTAGAGTTCACAATAAGTGGCTTTGGTATTGTTAAGCTTGATAAAGAAAGACAATCGTTTATCTGAACCTTGCATACAAGAAAAACTAGAGTAAATAAACTACTTTACCTCATTGAAGTTGCTTGGAAGTTATCAGCTTATTTTACTAGCATATTATTTTGCAAATTGAAACACTTCTTGATACTTTATGAATTTTAAAAACATCTACTTGATCGATCGTACCTGTAAACCTGTAAGAACTAGCAATTTGTATGCTTTAGCATAAATGCTAAGTAAGCCCAGGATTCAAAGTTAGATTCCACCTACTTTCCATAAAGTAGACTCATTAGTAAATTGAAAGGAAATAGTATGCAAATAAATCTTATTTACGTTACAAAGAAGAAGCTTCTTAGTAAACGTAATTTAAAAATGTGTAATACTAATCGTTGGACTGTTTTCATTTTCTGCTAACCTTTAGCTGTTAGTAAACCGCATATTCAGCATTTTATGTTATCTCAAAATTTTAATTTTTTGTGAAAATTTGGGGTTTTGACATGTGGTATCAGAGCACAAGGTTCAAACACTGGGCCTTGATGAATCCCAACTAGATTTTATGAAACAGTGATTTGAATTATTATGCTGATGTATTTTTCTTTTAAATGTTATTCAACAGAGAAATTGTTTCTGAATTTTAACAAACAGGTATAGAAAGGTTGGAGGAATATGTAGAGGAGGAATCTCCATTTACTGAACCAGAAAACTTACCAAGAGATCATTTACCAGAAGATTTAACCACTAATTCCTAAGAACTATTACAAACAGTAAAAGACTTAAAATATGAAATGGAATATGTAAAACGAGAGAATGAAAGGATTCTGAGGGCTCAGGAGGAGCTTAATCAGATCCTAACAAAAAGATTTCAAACTGAGGGAAAAGGAAAAAGAGTTGATTCAGAATACACAAGTCATCAACATAAATTTAAAAAGATGAAACATACTAAAAATGAAAGCAGTTCATCTTCAGAGGTGTTTGGTGAACAACGCAAATTGCTTTCTACTAGTGATAGTAATGATGACAATCAATATACTAAAAAGATGAAATACAAACCTTATGAGGAAATTTCTGGGGAGTTTAAAAAGATTAAACCACCAACATTCAATGGAGAGACTGAGAAGGGGGAGGAAGCGGAATCCTGGTTATATGGGATGAAGAAGTACTTCCAGATATATAACTATTCTAACCAATTAAAGTCTAGAATGGCTATCTACAATCTCTCAGGAAAGGCTGATATTTGGTGGCAGGACTTGAAGAGAGTGAAGGGAATAAAAGAGAAGAATGTAAATTGGAGTACCTTCAAGAGGTACTTTAAAAAGAAATTTATGTCTGAGCAATACTATGAGGAGAGAGCAAAAGAATTCTATGAGCTTAAATTAGGATCAATGACAATGAAAGATCTAAACAGCAAGTTTTTAAGTCTGCTTAGGTATGTGCCATACCTTCTATATGAAAAACCAAAGGTACATCGATTCCTCAATTGTCTACCTTATCATATTAAGGACATGGTTGAATATGACAATCCAAAGACTTTGGAAGAAGCTATGAGGAAAGCCAACTTCTGTTATGAACATAATCGGAAGAAGGAAAGCATGGACAACTGGAAGGCCAAGAAGAATAATAACCAGTATGATCAAAAGAAGAAAGAATTTGTGCCCAACAGAAATTCTAAGAACAATAAGGATAGAAATTTTTCTAACAAGAATTTCCAAGGAAATAAGAATAATTCACCAAGCAATTAGAATAATTCCAAGGGTAAAGAAATTGCTAATAACCATGGTAATTACACCAATAAATTTGAACGCAAAGAACCTATAAAGTGTTGGGAGTGTAATGGCCCACACTATGCTTCAGTCTGTCCTAATTGGAAAAAGACTGTCAGTAATATTCATACCATACAGGAGGAGATGACTGTTGGAGAATTAGCGAGGACTATGCCTAGAATCAATGCAGCCTTGGAGAATCGACAAACAGAATATCAAACTTCCATGGTGGAAGTAGAAGTTATGATAAACCAAACCCCTATAACTATTTTAATTGATCCAGGAGCTAGTCTCAATTATATTGCACCTGAAATGGTAGAGACACTACTACATTTCGATCCAAAATCCGACGGTTACTTCCGACGGCGCGTGGATTTTTTCTTTCAAACCTATCAAAAATCACAAAGTTCAATTTTTTTTTTGTAGAAGTGGCCACAATCGTCGCTTAACTGACGGTGAGTTAGTAAGCGACGGAGCAACCGTCGGTTAAGCGACGGCGCGTTAAAGCAAAATAATTTTTTTTTTTTCTGACCATTTTTCTCATACTTTTTCTCTCACCGTCATACAGTTCGATACGGTTCAGAGGCAATCTCCAGTATACTCCCATCGATCCCAAGCCGGCTGACTCACCGATCGAACAATCCGTCGACCAAAACACGAACGACCCAAACTCCATCAGCCCAAACCGTGAACTATCGGTCCTTTCCACCCGAAGAACCAAACCGCACTGCCAGAACAAGAAACGAAACCTGGAGGGACATTTTACATGTGTTCATTTTAATGTAAATATATGTGTATATGCCACACAAATTCCACGATGGTTCATTAGCTATCCGGGGTTTGCAGTCTTTAGCCATCTTCTCTCCATTTTTCTCTTCGGTTATTGGTTTTTCAACTCAAAAATGCGGTTGAATTTGCTGGGGTTTTGAGGTTTTTGGAAGGTGTCCTTTCATGGTTGTGCTGTAAATTTTTTGGCAAGGTCCGGTAGCCATGACGATCGGCAATTTGGTGGAGATTCTACAACAAAACGATGGATTGGCGGATCTGTCCCAGCAGCTCCATGAAGCCGCGGTGCAGGAGGGTTTAAAGGGCTTGGCTGGGGTTCTGGCAGAGGGCGTCAAGGAGGTCGACCAAGGGACTAGGGGCTTCTTGCACTGGAGCAATTTGCAGCTTCGGGGATTCTTGTCTGTTACGCAGGCCGTTGTTGTTGCTTGCTGCTCTCTGCGAGGTAAGTTTGTCTGCCCGAATGTCGGGTTCGATTTCATGCCAACTTTAAAATTATGCTT
>LPNX010351003.1:7359-18902 GCA_001517045.1 Pseudotsuga menziesii
ATGATCAAGGAATAACCGTTGATCATGGGGAATGATGTATACAATATGATTTTGAGACATAAAGGAAAGTATGTAGTATCCTCCATATGGATATACAAGAACAAGTGTACAAAGCAAGGTTCGTGATTTTCCTCAAAAAGAATAGACTATGACATGACATACTCTATTGACCAGTATACATCAAGCATAGAACCACCTATACAGAATGAAGAAGGAATATAATACTCCACTTCAGGGGGAGTGACTACAGAAGATATCTGAGTTCGACACAGTACGACATGATGGACAACTTCTTGATGGATCAAGACTTTTGGGTTTCAACCTTTAAAGTTGAATGCAGAAGACTAGGATATGTTGATGATCTGACAAGATGAACTCATGGAAGATGTTATGATAAAAGAATACTAGAATGATGTTTGGGATATAGTACTCAAACTAGAAAGCAAGAATGTGATATCTTACAAATGGATTTGCAATATAAAATATGTCGTTGATAGAAGTAAGGAAAGACTTGTGGCTAGAGGTTTCTATAAGAAAAAGGGAATTAATTCTGAAGAGACACTTACTCTAGGAAGAAAGGTACACTTCCTTCAGAACTATGATGGTAGTTGCTTCCATGATGAAGTAAAGACAATCCTTCCTTAATGGTATGATTGGGGAATAGTTTTACATCGAAAGGATTTGAAGTTGAAGACAGATGGACTCATATATGTAAGTTGAAGAAGGCCCTCTATGGAATGAAGAAAGCTCCCAGAGCTTGGTATGGAAGGATAGATAGTTTCCTGTAAATTATGGGCTTTACCAAGAGTAAAGCTGATCCTAACCTTTATCTCAAGGTTGTAGAAGATGAACTTGTCATCCTGTTATTATATGTGGATGACTTATTCTTGACAGGGAAGGAGAAATAGATCATGGAAAGCAAGAAGAAACTAGCAGAAGAATTTGAGATGAAAGACCTTGGGTTAATGCACTATCTCCTAGGTCTGGAAATATGACAAAGTTCAGAAGAAATATTTCTCAACCAAGGAAAGTATGTAGTAGAGATATTGAAGAGATTCAATATGTTGGAATGCAAAATCAATGGCCACACCCATGGACTCCAACCTGAAGCTGTTAGTTGATGACTCATCATAGTTAGTGGATGTGACTCATTATAGATAGATCATTGGGTCATTAATGTACTGAACAAATTCCAGAACAGACATTTGTTTTGAACACCTCGAGTCAATATCTTGTTCAACCAAGATGGCTTCACCTAGTAACCGCGAAACATGTGATGAGATATCTAAAGGGACTATAGGATTTGGTCTATACTATGATGGTAGCCATGAGTATAGATTGTATGGCTACACAGATGCAGATTGGGCTGGAAGTATCTCAGACAGGAAAAGCACATTAGGTAGATGATTTCGTTTGGGGTCTGCTATGGGTTCATGGTTTAGCAGGAAACAGTCCAGTGTTTCTCGTAGCATGGCTGAAGAAAAATACATAGCAGATTACTCTACTAAGTTTTGAAGTCATATGGCTTTAGAAGCTGATATTAGGTCTCTTTGACCTGAAGATGGATACTACAATGATTCTATGTGATACCCAGATTTGTGATGACAGAGAACCATGTGTTCCGATTGTAACACATAAAAATTTGGTATTTCTACATACGAGATAAGATGTAGATGATTATGTTTCAGTATTCCCATACTAAAGATATAGATGATGTTTCAGTATTTACATACTGTAGATGCAGATGATGATGATTCCATATTTCTATACTGAAGATATAGATGATGATGCTTTCAGTATTCACATACTGGAGATACATATGGTGATAGTTCAGTATTCACATACTGAAGATGTAGGTGATGATGGTTTGAATGATGATGTACTGATGAAGCCTTTGTCTCGGGTAAAGTTCGAACACTTTTGAGACAAGCTTGGTGTTGTTTGAAAAGACCTTCCTCGAAAGGGGGAGTAGTGATGTTGCAGTGGGATTGTATCATCCATGGGAACTTTCCCTAAAGTGATACGGAGACCTCAGTCCTTGAGAATGAAGAGGGATTGTATCATCCCAGGACATCTGTCCAAAAGTGATCCGGTGACCTCGGTCCTTGAGAATGAAGAGGGATTGTATCATCCTGGGACATCTGTCCAAAATAGATCCGGTGACTTCGGTCTTCATGAATGTGGTGGGATTGCATCATCCCTGAACTTCGGTTCAAAATGTATCTAAAGGTCTCGACCCCCTGAATGTGGTAGGATTGCATCATCCCTGAACTTCGGTTCAAAATGTATCCGGAGGTCTTGCCCCCCGTGAAAGTGGTGGATTGCATCATCTCTGAACCTCAGTTCAAAATGTATCCGGAGGTCTCAGCCCCCGTGAAAGTGGTAGGATTGCATCATCCCTGAACTTCGGTTCAAAATGTATCTGGAGGTTTCGGCCCCCGTGAAAGTGGTGGATTGCATCATCCCTGAACCTCAGTTCAAAATGTATCCAGAGGTCTCAGCCCCCGTGAAAGTGATGGATTGCATCATCCTTGAACATCGGTTCAAAATGTATCCAAAGATATCAGTCCCCGTGAATGTGGTAGGATTATATCATCCTTGAACTTCGGTTTAGAATGGATCTGTTGACTTCGGTACTCGAGAACGTGTGTTGATCCAGTAATTCCTAGAGGAAGGATTGTCTGAGTTCCACATCTGTGTTGATCCCGTAATTCCAAAAGGAAGTATCCTTAGTAACTTCGTAAAGACCTAAATCCCATAATTCCGAAAGGAAGGATCATTGAATTGATCCCGTAATTCCAATAGGAAGGATTGTCTGAGTTCCATAGATGTGTTGATCCCGTAATTCCAATAGGAAGGATTGTCTGAGTTCCACATCTGTGTTGATCCCGTAATTCTGAAAGGAAGGATCGTTAGTAACTCCATAAAGACATAAATCCCGTAATTCCGAAAGGAAGGATCATTGAATTTATCCCGTAATTCCAATAGGAGGGATTGTCTGAGTTCCACAGATGTGTTGATCCCATAATTCCAATAGGAAGGATTGTCTGAGTTCCACAAATGTGTTGATCCCGTAATTCTAAAAGGAAGGATCGTTAGTAACTCCATAAAGACCTAAATCCCATTATTCCAAAAGGAAGGATCATTAGTAACTCTGTAAAGACCTAAATCCCATAATTCCAAAAGGAAGGATCATTGGTAACTCCGTAAAGACCTAAATCCCATAATTCCGAAAGGAAGGATCATGTTGATGTTTTGATAATGTTGATGTTTTTATGATGATGATGATGTTTCTAATCGAAAGATCAGATGTTGCTGATGATGATGATGTTCTCTGATCGAAAGATCAGAAGTTGCCGATAATGATGATGTTCTTTGATTGAAAGATTAGAATATGATGATGATGTTGTTGCTGACGATGATGATGTTCTCTGATCGAAAGATCAAAATATGATGATGATGATGTTTATCTGATTGAAAGATCAGAAATTGCTAATGATGATGTTCTCTGATCGAAAGATCAGAATATGATGATGATGATGTTTTCTGATCGAAAGATCAGAAGTTGCTTATGATTATGATATTGCTGATGATGATGATTTTTTTTGATTGAAAGATCTATTTGCGATGATGATGATGTTGTTTCTGGTCGAAAGATTAGAATGTGATGATGATGAGATCCTGATGATGATGATGCCGTATTATCAAAGTATGATGATGATGACGTACTGATCAAAAGATCAGAATATGATGATGAGTTGATGTTAGAGTATGATGATGTTCGGTTGATGATGGTTCTGATCGAAAGATCAGAGGCTAATGATAATGATGAGTCTGATTGAAAGATCAGAGTATGATGATGATGTTGTTGCTGATCGAAAGGCCAAAGTGCTGAAGAAGATGTTGTTGATCTAAAGGTCAAAGTGTTGAAGATGATGTTGCTAATCGAAAGGTCAAAGTGCTGAAGATGTTGCTGCTGATTGAAGAGTCAAGATGCTACTAATCGAAGTGGTCAAAGTACTGATGATGCTGAAGACTAAATATTGAATATGAAGGGTACATGATGTTGAAAAGCTTCCAATGATTTATAGATGTATTTCCCTGATGATGTTGATGATGTCCTCTATCTCTCTCTTATTATTGTTGTTGTTGATGTTATTATAGAATACCCTTCTCGTTAAGGGGGGGTGTTGAAATATTGTAACTTCGAAGAATATTCTATATGTATTTCTTTGTGGTCCCCGATGGTCCTACCGGGAGAACCACTTGTAATACTTTGTACCCCAATGCTCCTAATCGAAAGAACTAATAAGAGTCATGAGGCAATCCCCTCTAATTGTAAAGGTGGGTCATTAGCACCCCAGTGTGGTTACTTGAGCCTACATGATTAACTCGAGCCTCCATGAAAGATGAGTTAACTTAAGTGAACGGATGAATATAAATAGAGGTGTAGTGCTCCTATTTTGGAGCACACAATCTCACTTGTGTAGTGCATTAGTGGAGAAGAGAAGTAGCTGGAGAAGGAGGATGATCAGGCTTTGATCTCCTTATTGGTTTTATCTTTTATATTTTTGGGGCATCTATATTGAGGAAGCTTTTGCTGGGTTTTTCCCAGGATAAATCTTTGTGTTCCTTTTGTATGGTTTTGCTTGTCTATCTTTCAATGATCCTGTTTATATGATTTTTTTATGAAAAATGAAATGAAATACTGATGTCTTAGCTAAGCATATGAAAATTTAACAGGTGGGTCTTTCGACGTTCATTTTGAGAGCTGAGTGTAAATGGTGGATGTTCATTTTGAGTAATCCAAGCTTAGACTCACATTGTAATTTGCTTTGCCAATAGATTGTTTAATTTAATTGAAATCCATAATCCTCGGATAACTTTTATGCATTGCGTGATTGTTGGTTCTTTCATTGTGTACGTTGATCACCATTCAAACAACCCAAGTTGCATCTATATCATCTAATATCCATTTCCATGCCACGGGTGCAAGGAAAATTTAAAGCAAGTACTGTCTTTTCAGTTTCACTTTGAAGAGTCTACAACACATGCAGTCACCCAATGCCACCTAGCTTGCTTGATTGTTCAACTCATAGATAGAACATTGTAATTAATTATGAGCATTTTCTTCAATTAAAAAAAAAGGGAAATCAATTGTACCCTCAAGATGCCAATGATACAACGACACTACTCTAAAATTTCAGTGGTCTTTGAAGAAAGCTTCACAAACAACATCTCAGTCATAGTCTTCTAGATGTGAAACCTTGTAATACATGGCACATTTATGCTTACAACTATTAAGGACATTCTTGGTATCCAATTTCATGAGTGATTGGATTTGGTTTCCATTTCGTGAATCTTGTACATAGAAGGTGTGTAAGCAAATAAAAAAATAGAAAAAAGAGGAATATAACATGATACAAAATAGCATTGCAATTTGTGTTTTGTCAAACTATTGCAAATTGTTGTTACTATTCATTTTTACTCTATTTTTTTAGTGCAACATAGCATGTTTGCACTATTGCTTTTCTTTTTGTTTCTTTACAACTTATTTTGAAACTTGTAAAGGCTTTTGCTAGAGTTATATACCAACAACATTATCAAATTTCTTAGTACTCATACATGCTTTTTTGTATCTTTCGATGCTATTTAAAAAGTTAAACAAATTAAATACTATTGCAATGGGAAGAAAGTATGGGTTCTTCTATGTTTTTCCAATTGCATTAACTATGAATTCGTGTTTTCCCATACTAACCTTCTTGCCTAGATATCAATCATTTATTTTTTTGACATCGCAAAGCTTATATGCTCTAGTGACCAGTCTTCATCAATGAAATTGCCTTCAATTCATGCTTTTCTTGTAAGGTAATAGCATGTTATTTTATGCATTTGCTAAATGGCATCTTATACATGTTTGTAAAATCTTATGTGCAATAATTTGATGTTTGTCAAATATTTGACATTGTTGTTTTGCAAATGTTTATGCTATTTAATCCATCTTGCAGAATATAAAGGTTCTATTAAAAATAGATATTGTAATTTGATGTAATGAGTTTCAACATGTTTTGTTTTTAACCAATGCTTTTTGATATAAATCTAGTTATTGCTTCTCACATTGCATGACATTGTCACTTCACCATTTCAAAGAAACATATACATATATATAGTTAGTCTTCATCATTTTTGCACATGTTCATATTGCATCCTCATTATTACATTGCTAGGATTGTTGTTTTATACACTATAGTCAACTACATGTTTATCCCCACTCAGTTTTCATCTTTATCAAAACAAAGAAGATAAAAAAATAGATACATTGCATATATAGCATATTAAGCTTAAGATACAATTTCATCTTTATCACTGATTTTGAATTAAAATAAAAATTGGAATATTAAAGAAAAAGATGTAAGAAAAATGATAACATTGATATAAGAACTTTTTGATTTTAAAAATTGCAAATATTTTATATATTTTATTCAAAAAATGATAACATTGATATGAGAACTTTTTGCTTTTAAAAATTGCAAATATTTTATAGATTTTATTCAATGTGATTCACAATGTTATGTTTTTAATACCTCTTTTTTGCAAACATAAATTGTTGTGTGATAAATGCTATATTTTTGTATTGCTATGTTTTTTTGATACATTGCACATATAGCATATTAAGCTTAAGATACAGTTTCATCTTTATGGCTGATTTTGAATTAAAATAAAAATTGGAATATTAAAAAAAAGTTGTAAGAAAAATGATAACATTGATATGAGAATTTTTTGCTTTTAAAAATTGCAAATATTTTATATATTTTAGTAAAAAAAATGATAACATTGATATGAGAACCTTTTGCTTTTAAAAATTGCAAGTATTTTATATATTTTATTCAATGTAGATTCACAATGTTATGTTTTTAATATTTCTTTTGCAAACATAAATTATTGTGTGATAAATGGTATATTTTTATATTGCTATGTTTTTTTTTGGTCAAAATTCTCTGTTTTTTTTAACACCAAACTTGGTTTTTTTTGTGACTCCACTTGTATAACATAGTTATTAGTGGTTTTCCCATGCCTATATCTTATATGATTTTATTGATTTGCCCTATTTTTATCGTACCTTTGATAAACAATGAAAATGGAATCGTTTTAGACTAGTTCTTCCAATATATGGAAATATAAAAATAACTTTATTGCTTTCACTATTTTTAGTTTATTTTTATAAAACTTATTTCACATATAATTTAAACAAGTTGCAAAATTGTTACCTTGTGTAAATAATATTTAACAAGTTGATATTAGTGTAGTAAAATTAGAGATTGATTACATCTTGGTTTAAAAGTATATTGTTCATAACACCATTTCAACAAAATAAATAAATTGAAATAGGAACTTTCAATGACAACTACATAAAGCTTAATGAATTGCTTAATAGCATATTGTTGTTAGTCGAGGCTGAAATTAAACAAGCTTTCATCCAAAAAACAATATTTGTTTTTTCTTTAATTTTGCATTAATTTCTTCGATGTAGTTGAGAGCAACAAGTGCTCTACTAATTAGATGTCCACACATAGACTAATAATTTCCAATATTTATCTCTTCATTTGCTTTCTTGCATTCCATTGAAGCAACTAATTCAAATTTTGCAAATACTTTGGCACTTGCAAGTTTGTTGTGGACACCCCTATGATGGGTGAGAAAGCATGACACCACTTACTTATTTGTGGACCAAGAGAGTTTCTTGCTACATAGAATGCACCCAGAGATATCTACTTTTATTAAAGATCAATACCTTACACCTTAGTTGATTTATTTTTTACCAATTTATCATCTCCAACTACAAATTTAACAATTTGCATTGTAAAATATAGAATTAAGAGTCATGGCAATGCAAAGAAAAATAAAATAAAAACTACACATTTGCATTGCTTCCAATGCAGTGTTATGGTGATCTTGCTTCGCTTAGTGTCTCTCTCTTTAAGTCGAAAAAAAAATATCATGGTTTCTAACTTGTAAAAAAAACTACATTAAACAATTACATATTTATATAATGGTTTTGTTGCATTCTTGATACTACCATTGAAAATGAAACTCGTCTTATGTAGCATCCTACGTCTTGTAATATATAGGTGTAACATCATTTTCAATTGATAACATAGACATTTTCTTTTCAGTATATAAATGGTACATGTCTTTGAAATTAAAAAAAGGTATCATTTTCTGCATTTGTTCATTGCTAGAGCAAATAATATCATTTATTTAGGAAAGTGCAAAAACATATGCTCTTGCCATGCTCATCCACGTTTTAACCATTGTCTATGCACAATCTACAACATGTACATACATATGCAGCTAGCAAAGAACAAATAGAAAAACAAAAAAATCTCATGTTCCAGTTGCTTTCTCTTTCCTTTTTTGCAAATGTCATATGTTCATCCAAGCCACTTGCCCCTCATTGCCAATACAATTTTCTTCTACATGCACCACAATATATGCAAAGAATCTGAACAAGTTGAAATATGTAGCAGAAAATTGTGTCCAATCTTTGCTTACTTTTCTAGCCAAATGTTATTTGTTTTTTTCTACTTTGTTTGAAACATGGATAGATAAAAGGAATGTTCATTTTCATGCAGTGTGTACTACCTTCACAATTATCTTTTCCATATGTTAAGTAGCCTCCATGGAAATTTTGTAATTGTTGCTAAGATTTTTAGTTGTCTCGTATATTATTTATACATAGCCTCTTTTGCTTGGTGCTGGAAACATTTTTGACCTCGTGCATCGACACAGTTTTTTAAATACTTGTATCAATATAGCTATAAACTTTTCATTGCCTCTTGATAGTTTGCAAATTGTCTATGTGTAGTGTTTCGCCTCTGCAATATATACAATATTATGTTAAGGTATAGATGTATAAACAACATACAAACACGATTTCCTTAGTATGATAATAGAAATTTCTATCCATGTTTGAGCTTGAATGTGTTTTCTAATAACTACCATTGAATTTCATCTGTAGGTGTAAAAAATATTTCCAAATATATGCTTTATCTTTATTGGCTTGACTTATGGACTAATATATTGATAGCATACACATTGTTTCTTGCTTACATAGATCCAACATTGTTACCAAACAAAAAATCTAGTGCATGTGCAATGTTAGGGAGGTGCAATGTGAGAGACATTGCCACCATGTGGCTTTTGTTTTATAAATAAACTTGTTTGTTCTATCTTCTTAATAAATAATTATAGAGATTCACCTCATTTTTCTTCATTTATTTTGGTAATATAAAAGTATATGATGATGAAGATTGAGGTCACTCAGACCAACTTTGGTTTATTAAATCTTAACAAAGAAGAACTTAAATTTTTTGCTATAAAATTTTATTTTATAATATTAGTTCATATATATCAATATCATGTAACATAAAATATTATTTTTACTGTATTAAATATAACATGCCAAGAGGAGTAGCATTCAAAAGAAAATAGCATGAATTTACCTTTTATTATAAGTTTATGTATGTTGTTCAATATTAATGATGTTATTTAAAAACACAACACTTTGCACCTTCATGGTCGTTCCACAACTCAAAGAAAGCATAGTAAGAAGGTATAGTTTTGACGGATCCTTGAACATTAATCATTTTCTGAGCATTTAAGTCTGTTTAAAATAGGGTAAAACCTCAATGAACAAAGTTCCATAAAAAAAATCTACCATTACATCTTTGGAAGTTTACCCCTACCTAGAATTTTCGTTGGATCTTTGCCAAAAAAAACAAAAAAAATCACCATAAAAAATACAAAAGGTTGTGATTTTAGACAAATTCAATATTAATACCTCTCACTCATATTAATATTCATATATTTATCTAACTTTTATGTTGTGGTTGTTTTTTCTAAGAGTGGATTTCTATTATACATGTGCATAATAATAAGTATGGTGTTGAGCTGTCAATGTTTTGATAGTGTATATATATTTGATATGGTTATAGGTTTTTTTTAGGTAATCTAAATGATATAATTGTTATTGTTTTTTTAATTGTTAATGTCTTTTTAATTGTTAATGTTTTTTTAAGTAATCTAAATGTTATAATTGTTAGATTTTTTTTTAGTTATTATTATTCCATGTTTAAATGTGAGGATATACATTTTTATTGTAATATATTTATTGATTATAATAATTTAATTAAAAAATGTTGATTATAATATTTTGTTTTAAATTCACAAAAGAAGCTAATTAGCAATGGGGAGTGGAGCCTTAAGGTCTTTTGCTAGTTAGATTTCCTAAGTATTTTCTTTATTTGCAAAGAAGATAACAAGAAGCTTATTCGCGTAGTAGTTCTCATTTATTTATTTTTCAATGAGCACACATTTCCCATGGAGAGCTATTGTTAGAATAATCCGTCAGGATTATTGTAAATAAATAATAGGAATATGAATAGCTAGGAAGGCGAAAAGGCTGGTAATCAACCGCCTTATGAAATGTATAAATATAGGCATTTGCATTTGAATAATCAATTGGAATCGGGAGTTATTACCAACAAGTGGTATCAGAGCAGGGCTGTCTGCCATAAGTCCTGGCTGCCATTCTGCTTGCCAGTCCATTGCCAGACTGCTCCATCAGTTTGCCAGTGGAGTCGCATGCAATTTTCTCTGTTCAATCCCAGAAGTCTGATAAGTATTATTCTGCGTGAAGCCCTAAGCCTGAATCTGCATATTGAAGGCGAGCTGTATGTTGTGCATGTTTTTTCGTTTGATGGCAGTCTGTGCTGTTATATCTACTCAACCTCGACCTGCACCAGACCTGCACCATTTCTTGGTGTGTTACAAGAGTGTGCGATGTAATTTTTGAAGAGACGTGGAAGAGCGTGGAGCTGTGTGTTGAAGCCGCGACCTCTGCCATTCTATCCCACATAATTTGTTGCCATGATGCTGAACTACGGTGTCAATAGTTGCTGTGTTAATAAGCGTCGATCAAACCTCTGATACTGCGTTGAGTATATCTGAAGATGCGTGGAGTTATACCAGCGTTGAAGTTATTACCAGCGTGAGTTATTACCAGCGTGAGGAATGCTGCGTGGTGTTGAGAGTAAGGCTGGAGATGCCGGTGCTTTCAGTTATGCCTTGATGCCGGTGCTACAGTAAAATGTGCCTTCACGCGCTGGAGAAGGCGTTGATCTGGAGCATGGCGACCTATCAGGAGCTGTGACCCATCAACGTTGAGTGATATATGCTGGTATCGTGGTATATGCTGCTGGTATCGTGAATATATTCCAATAATTTATTGTGATATAATTTATATTCTGCAACGAATTTGATATAATTTATATTCTGCAACAAATTTGGTATCGTGATATAATTTATATTCTCCAACGAATTGGAAACAAAACTTGCAAGCAAAGGAAGGACGGTATCCATGTTTCAGGCTGCGTGGAGATGTTGAAGGTGTGACCAGCGTGGAGCTATGACGTTTGAATCTATATTGGAGCAGAAAATATATTGAATCTATATGCGTTGAGTATATGCTGTGTATTGTGCAT
>LPNX010351003.1:21100-203200 GCA_001517045.1 Pseudotsuga menziesii
GAGCTATGACCTTCCTCTTTCTTCTCTTTTTCATTGCAAGGACTTCTCCATGCGATTGATACATGCTATAGCTTAGTGGTGCATCAACTTGTGTCTTATATTTGTTTTCATGGACAGGGTAAACGTCTCTATACAACATTGTATATTTTTGTATTTATTTATAGTGGGGCCTTATTCAAAATGAAGGATTCTAAAGATTTTAAACATTCTACCATTTAGTTGGTCGAGCAAGTTTTAAACTAAAATGTCGCTATTTATGCATAGATTTGATGAAATAAAAAATCCACAAAGAACATAGCTCCAAGCTGTTGCAGGATTTTTGAAGGTTTTGGGTTAGTTCACAGGGGTTAGTAAACTATGTTCTGGAATGTTGTATCCAAATTTCTTCATGGTTTCTTTCTTAAAACTCCAGTTCCTTTAAAATTTTTAAAAAGATTTATAGCACTAGTTTGTAATTTTTTTTTTCTATTAAAGAAAAATCATAATTTATTTATATTTGAAATAAACCATTTTTTTTAAGAAATTCAAAGGCTTTTTCTAACAGCCATTTAAAGCTCTGAATGAGTTTTGAAAATAAATACTTTAAATATCATCAACTGATGATATACAAAAAAGACAATAACAAATGAAATGTCAAAAAGTTAAAGCAAAAAAACTGTTTGTTTTGTGTATCCAACAATCAATCTATATATCTCATCAAAGGACTTCGATCCATTGCAATTTCTTGCTCATTTATCATTTTTCATCTATACCATATTCCCTCCTCAAACTGTAGGTCCTTCTCTTTGATAGTAACTCTACTTCAGTATTGTTTTCACAAAAGATGTGATAAAAGGTGACACATTGAAGGTCTCCATCATTCTGATGATCTCCAAATAAATTGGCAATAATGAAATGTTTTTTGGTTTTCTTCAACTCTTGAGCCAAGCTCAAGGGATAACAAGTTTTGAATCTCTAAACACTTGGAGATAGAGAGTGATAAAAAGCACCCCTTTCATATTTGCAAGAGTGATAGATAACTTTAAAGCTTGTAATTCTGCCTTGTTATTTGTGCATGGCCCTAAACTAGGTGCTAGAATTTTGATAAATAGAGAATACCACCTGCACCTCCAACAGCATAGTCATGTAAAGCTGCACCGTCAAAATAGATCTACGGGACTGACGGACTGATGCATGGCAATTAGTCCCCGGGGATAAAAAGTGGTGCAAGACTCCACTCTATAAGAAAGATTTGAGGTTTGGAAGACTGAACCCTTCGGATTCAACGGTATACATCAATGGATTCTGCCACTACATTTTTAATGGATAATTTATGCCACTATATTTCTAATATGCTGATGGATAATTGATAGTACTAGTTCGCAATGAAAAGCATAATTGAACAATCAATTTAATTTGTATGGAAGTTTATCAATGCTTTATTGAATGTTTCACAGTTTTTTTTGGAGTTTGGCCTGAATTAATTGATTTTTAATTCATATCCATGATTATAAAATGCTTAAATCTTCCATAATAAAGATGAATAAGTTGAATAGGACTCTCTTCTAGTGCGCTTTCTCGCTTCTCCATTGACACAGTTTGCGAATGTAAAATGAATTTACCAGCACAGTGCTTAGGCATCAACTTCAATAATAGCTTTTTCGATCGAAAGCAATTGTTTCTCTCTTTTCATGGCAGGGTTAACCAAACAGTTTTGCATTTAGCTTTACCCAAAGTTTAATTTCATGTCTGAACTTTTAACACTTTCTAATCAGCACACAAGAACATGGGATCACATTAAATTTCTTTTATCAAAATAATAAGTTTTATTAAACCCTACACAAGACTAAAAATATCACTATGAAACAATAAAATTTACATTTTATGAACAACCGCTGTGATCTGATCCCCTAATGTTGTCAACAAGAAAGGAAGTAATTAAATCTATACATCTACAACAAGAAGAGGCCACTAAGTCAAGGGCACCATAAAAACAGCAGGCACGTTGAAAGGCATTATTTGTCGATTTCAGCGTCCACCTGCTGCTGCAGCACTTATTTTCTGAATCATTGAGTCTTTGGCCTCTCGGTTGCCTTTCAAATTCGATGGCCTTTCTCCTCTTCTCAGAGTTGGCGATAGATCTAATTCGCTGCATTCTCTTCTTTGGATCCACACGCCCTCTCACTGTTACCTTCTCTTGCGAAACGTCCACATCGTAGTAGAGGAAATCTGTCCATGACCACCCCATAATGAAGAAAAAAACAAAATTTGCTCAAACATGAAAAACTATACTTACTAACTGGCAAACAAACAAATTGACTCAATATATATGAAAAACAGGGTATACATTCATAAATCGTTCGCTTAATTGCCAATGCCATAATTAATTAATGTGCAGAATTTGATGAAGATGCATACTGTCCATTTTGGAGAGTAAATTGGAGACTTTGTCGCGGCACTCATAGCAGCGCATGTTTGCATCCAAAATGATAACCTGAACCTGTCATGTAACGTAATGTTTGTGACAAAATCAATAATATCAGACAGTGTACTTCAGATATAGTATGAGAACGATTCAAAATAAGACTTTAACTTAAACGGTACAGTAGAGTTTACATGAGAATGATTCAAAAGAAGATTGGCAATATGCAAGGCTTGTGCGGAGTGCAGCAGCTAAGTCGTTGGAGCCATTTGCGACGATTTATGAGTGAAGAACAACATTATGCAGCTGCAAAGAGCAGGTCTGGAGGTCCCATATTTGAGGAGCATATGCCAAAAATATAATTCACCTCTGGCAATTCAATAAGTCAGAATTCTCTTTTGAGATATGAAATTTGATCACTAAACTTTGAAATCAATCTACTTGCGGAAAAATTAAAATTTTGGATGAAACAAAACTCTTTAACTTAGAATTTATTAAAGGAAGTTTGTTGCACAATTAATGAAGCTCTACGTTAAAATATCGAGTAAGTAAAAGGAAGTTTCATACACGTCTTCCACATTCAATTAGTCAGGAATGAAGGTACACTCTCGTTTGTGTTTTATGTTGACAAGTTAGTGAGTAGGTTTGACAAATTTGATGGCATAAGTCTTGTTCATTCAATTATGATATATGTATATTTTTAATGTTGTATAGTTAATCGATGGGAGAAGTGGCGAGCCAGACAATATAGGCCCTTTAGGTTATCATTAACCAGCCTGTTTTAGAGTAAATCTGTTAGTTTACTGTTGGTGGTTGGATTTTAAGGTGTTGAGATTCAATAACAAGCAATGAATTTGTGGCAGTAATTATTGCTTTGTTACAGACTGGTTAATTAATTTTTGTGAACAATATATACTTTGGGTATAAATGGTTATCATTGATTAAAATGATGCAGATGTTATCTCTGAAAACTGATTAAGATGATTAGCACGTTTTTGATGTTATCTCTGAAAACTGATTAAGATGATTAGCACGTTTTTGTCGTAGAAATACTTAAGGAACATTATGTTACCTTTGATTTTATGAATAACATGGAACCGTTTTTTTCTTTTTGGCCATCCAACAATATAATGTATGATTGTGGAAATCGACATTTAAACCCAGTGAATTTTAAGTTTTGTATATAATTTAGATGTATTCTTGTGGTTAGAAATCTATTTTGGAACTTTAAATGTATGAATGTTGGAACTTTATAATTAAAAATTTTAAAATATATTTATAATTAAAATAAAATATAATTTAAATAATAAAAAATATGATTATAGAAAATATTAAAAAAAAAATCTTAAACATATAAAGTTTAGCCAACTACTTGAACAAATGTGATTTTATGGAAAGATCCACGGGAAATCCATCAATATTTCCCCACATTCGTGGATGGTAGAGGTGGTAAACCGCCAGCCATCCTAGCTGAAGGCCTAACCCCAGAGGACTCAAGGCTCGAACCCGTGACCTCCACCCGAACCGAGAGAGTGTGCGCACGTCTTACCAATTGAGCTAACCCTTGGGGTTGAAAGTGATTAGGATAATGAGTAACCGGAAAGTTCGAACCAAAATCTTCCAATCACTGTAATATGCGGTTTTTTTGGCATGTATATCGACTCATGGTGTACGTATGTTATGGCCCACTGCAAACTACTCAGTTGGTTGACACCGATTCTGTTGAGACACCCTTCGATTACAGACTTTCTGGTCTGCTCATAGATTCGAACGCACTCCCTGCTGTACCCGCCGGCAACCATGCGCTTCGCTATGCTCCGGAGGTCCAGCGGCTCCCAGCAGCATCATGTCGATTTAAGAAACAGTTACTAAATGCAGAAACGTGGCACTGGTTTACATAACAGACTCCTCCACGTCTCGTGTATTTACGCTAACAGACTCCGTCTCCTATGAACTCCTAAATCCGCGATCGGTTCATCTAACAGACTCCTAAATCGGCGGCTAGTTAAGCTATAAACTGCTAGTTAAAAGATCAGACGATTGAAATCATTTGAAGCATCCACTTGGCATGATTTGCAGGATCTTGATGATCTGCTCAAGCAAGTCCATCCCCCAAAAATACCATTGATATTTACATCTATCGACTTAATAAATCATTAAAAATATGTATGTATAGGTCACATTAACGCCAATACCATTTAAGGTACGAATACAGGTAAACAATTATAAGTATGAAGCTGGAGAGTACAGTCCAATTTATATATTCACCAGAATCACCATCCAATATGTATATGGAGAAAAAATGCCTCTTAATATGCCCTTTCTCTCATAGAAGTCTTAAGTCAGTAACATGACCACAGTGACCAATATACGACGGCTGAACTAATAAATATAATGTTGCGAAGCAATAAATATCATCCGCACATTAAAAATTTCCAGACCAATGGCTAAGGGCGAGAGCTAACGATAGAGCTGCAGAGTCTTAAATGACTATGTCAGCTCATGCATCTCTATGCCCCTATCCATAGTATCATCTATGCTCCGGCACCTACGATCGGAAAACGTCCTTTCACGATAACTTACATTCTCTGCTGGGCCACGTACCTGTACCCTAACTACTGGGCCATACGGGCGAAGAAATAGGTGGAGTGCCGTGTTAAAGAATTTGGCGTGCTTACTTGTCATCTCTAGCCGTCATCTCTGTACCCCCATTAACTCACTAACTTGTAATACAGTTTAAGGAAAAATAGCTCCGCGTCGACTTCATAAGGAACCGCTGCACAAAATTTGCTCACGGAGGTGAACGATGAATACGGCTTCAGTCATTCAGAGCTCCCGACGGTTCGGCGATTTTTCTATGATACATATTCAGTATGCCTCAATGGAAGTGTTTTCGAAGGTTTGAAAATGGAATTTGTGTCATACAGCGTGGAGTTGCTGAAATCCAGAGTTATTGATCAACAGCTTACAGGGGCTCGAGTTCTGGCCGCGCTTGCCAATAGAGATCGGTTTGCAGATGTGACTTTGAGGTTAGTCGGAACCATGCGAGATGTAGTCCAAGCTGATCGAGATGCTGAGTTGGAAGAACTATCATGAACAGGAGATTCGAAGAGCAGCTGCAGAAATCATCTCCAAATTGGTGAGAAAAAAACGGAATTGCATTCGAGTGACAGACATCGCAGGGTCTATGGAATCCATAGCTTCTTTGCTTTACGATAGCAAACAGATTGAAATCCATTCGAAGCAGTACGGGGATTTATACAATTACTCTGTTTTCAATCTGCTCGGGTTGCGGATACTGAAAAGCTTGGCCAACTAGCACGACAACTGCGCTAAGATCGGAAATAGCAGAGGGATGCTTCCCAAAATTATAGTACTCACAGAACTCAATCTCAACATGTGCGACTCTCAAATCAAGACTGCAAAACTCGCTCTGCAGCTCATGGGAATGCTGGCAAACAATACAGGCTCAACAGGGAAGGACTTAAGGAAAGGGATCTCGGATATAGTATTCACCATAAGCAATCTCAGAGATGTTGTTACAAGTTGCAATTCACTTAGTATATTAACTAAGTTGTAATAATATAGTGGCAAGTTTTAACAATTTGATAATTATGGTTTTGTAATTTTTTTAAACAATTTGATAATTATAATGTTTATAAACAATAATATTTTTGAAAATATAAATTATGACATATAAAAATAATATTAATAATATTAAATTGGACAATTATAAACTTTATAAATAAGATTATTTGTTAAAATATACAAAATTATGATATATAAAAATAGTATTAATAATATTAAATTGAAAATAATATAACAAATATTGAATAAAAAATCTTTTAAAATAAAATTTAATATAAACTTAATAAATTTTAGATTTTAGAGTATTGCTTTTGTTATCAACAATTTGTTCCTAATAAAACATGGAATGGACTTTTTAATGTGTTTTTGGATCCCATTAATATAAAAGGTAAAACTTAAGAGAGTGGTTGGAAAAACATCAATAGTTCCAAATTCCAAAGGCCATCTCTTTTGTAATTGAAAATTGTAACCAAATTTTCCAAAGTAAATGGAACGGACTTTTGAATATCAAAATTATAATCAAAATTTTCAAAGCAAATGGAATGGACTTTTGAAATATTAAAATTGTAATCAAATTTTTCAAAGTAAATGGAATCGAATTTCAAATACTTCTTTGGATCATGTCATTAATTATGTCGAAGGCGTATTTTATAGGGTTGTATTTTTAAGCCTTGGTCGTTTGCTAATGTATTTATGAGGCGACGTGCAACAACGTGGCATTGGAAACGTGCAACAACGTGGCATTGGAAACATGCAACAACGTAGGCATACATGTTCTGTTGTTGTTGTTGTTGTTACTGGTGGTGGCGAATTCGTGGATCTTTCCTCAACTAGAGAATCACACTCATAAGACTGCCACGACGCTTGAAGTTGTGAACCCTATTCTTAATCTCTATCTTTTCGCGACTAGTTTCTTGATCCTATTCAAAAATAAAACTGGAAGGTCTAATAGGTATCCTCACAAAAGCTAAAGAGTATCTGAACAATGGAACAGAATTTGGCATATACGGCAATAAAACGGCTTATACAGCATATACAATGGTGGATTTTATTTGAACACTAGAATAGAATGGCATATACATCAACGACACCTGGTAAATCTGCGGGTCTCAAATTCTTCTTGAATATATGATTATTATTTTTATGGACATTTTCATTCCATGTTGTATTTTTTTGTGTTATGCATGATAGAGCTCAAATTCTTCAAATATATGATTATTATTTTTGTGGACGTTTTCATTCCATGTTGTGTTTTTTTGTGTTATGCATGATAAAGCTTAAATTCAGTTTTGATAATGGTTCATGGAGGGTTTTATTTCCCAATTTTATGGTCTTCAAATATTTGAAAAAACAATTTTCAAATTCAATTATTTAATGCCATCAAACTGTGTTTTTCTTCTTATACAAAATTCTAATAAAAATAGAATTACGTTTCAGCCCTGAGCTTCCCTAATTGAAAAAGATAAAAAACATTAGCATGATATATATATATGTACCTGAGCAGTAGTTTTTCCATGCTTTTTAACAATCTCTTTAATAACAAGGTTATCCATAATACTATTTGAACCTTGTGCATTCGGGGGGCCTCCAAGAGGAGACCATGCACTCACGTGAATGTTCTCCTTGCTGCAATAATCTCTCAACTTTTTCTGTTGCCATACTGGATGCATCTCCACCTGTTAAAGCAATGTTTCCATGAAACCCCAATTTGTAAAGAAAAAAAATCAAATATCACATACAAACACACATTGCAAGTTGTGGGATCAAAATGGGAGAAACTTGTAGATGAGTGTTGAACACGTGCACAGAAAGATCTAGCTGGCAAGAGAGAACACACAGCTTGCAAAACTGAAAAATAATGAAAAACAGAGAGAAGGAATGAATAATTCTGTACTGATGTGTGTAAAAGATTACAATACCTAATAGCTATCTTGGTTAGCAGAAAAAAAAAGATGCCATAGTGGTGGTCTGAAGAGAACTTATGCATGCCATCAGTTATGGAGTGAACCGACACCAAGGCTGTCAATTACAGAGGAAACTGAGCCTGTATGGGTCTCCAACACCTCCCCTGAACACTACTATGGGGTAATAAAGAAAGGGCCCTGACAACTAAGTCCATAATAGGTCACCCAAAAACAATGCAACTAATGAACATTGAAATAAAATGAGGAAAGAGGGAAAACCTCATAGGAAACCCCCCCCCTCAAGGTAAAATGTAGCAAAAGAAGAAAAAGACAGTTGCTAGGCAACTGTGTCTTTCACTCCAAAACGATCGCGCAGAGAGTGGAAATTCTACGCAGTGAAGGTCTTGGTGAAGATATCAGTAGTCTATTCAACTGAAGGACATAACTACAAGTCGATGATCCGCTCATGCACCAAATCTCTGATATAGTGCATGTGGATCTCTATGTGCTTCGTCCACTGCCTCTGTACTGGATCTCTGCAGAACTTTAGAGTGCTCTGGTTGTCACACCAGATGATAGTAGGCCGGTGGAACTGGATGCCCAACTCAGTGAGAAAATTTTGTAGCCACAAAGCTTGAATGGTTATGTTGACTACCCCTCTGTATTCGGCCTCGGATGAAGATAGAGAAATAGTAGCTTGCTTCTTGCTCGACCAACAAATTGGCCCTGAACCTAGACTGAGTGAGTAGCCAAATGTGGACTTGCGATCAATGATATTGCTAGCCCAGTCAGAATCAGTGAATCCTATTAGATCCAATGCAGAATCTACTGCATAGTGAATCCCAAAGGTGATGGTGCCATGTACACATCGAAGGATCTGCTTGGAATCCTTCCAATGTAGCTCATGTGGCTCCTGCATGAACCGAGAGACTGCCCCAACTACATATGAGAGGTCTGGTCGAGAGTGTGTAAGATACAACAAGCTCCCCACTAGTTGTCTGATAGAGTGTTGTCAACCAATGGAGTGTTCCTACCATCCTTAAGTTTGACCCTAGATAGGAAAGGAGTCAGTGCATACTTGTAGTCTATCATATGGAATTGCTCTAGAAGATCTCGAGCATACTTGGCCTGAGATAGTTTGATGCCTGAGGCATTGTGGTTGATTTCAAGACCAAGGAAGAAATGTAATGGACCCATGTCCGTCATCAAAAACTTGTCATGCAGAATCCTCTTGACTGCAGCAAGTACTGAAATTGAGCTGCTAGTGACCAACAAATCATCCACATATAAAACTAGTAGCAAAAGTGAGCTTCCAGTGACCAACTAACTCATCCACATACATGCTTAGGACAACACATACATGAGATAGGCATCAAACTATCTCTTGAAATCAACACATTTCTTCCTTGGTCTTGAAATCAGCCACGATGCCTCAGGCATCAAACTATCTCAGGCCAAGTATGCTCGAGATCTTCTAGAGCGATTCCATATGATAGACTACAAGTATGAACCGACTCCTTTCCTATCTAGGGTCAAACTTAAGGATGGTAGGAACACTCCATTGGTTGACAACACTCTATACAGACAACTAGTGGGGAGCTTGTTGTATCTTACACACTCTCAACCAGACCTCTCATATGTAGTTGGGGCAGTCTCTCGGTTCATGCAGGAGCCACATGAGCTACATTGGAAGGCTTCCAAGCAGATCCTTTGATGTGTACATGTCATCATCACCTTTGGGATTCACTATGCAGCAGATTCTGCATTGGATCTAATAGGATTCACTGATTCTGACTGGGCTAGCAATATCATTGATCACAAGTCCACATCTGGGTACTCACTTAGTCTGGGTTCAGGGCCAATTTGTTGGTCGAGCAAGAAGCAAGCTGCTATTGCTCTATCTTCATCCGAGGCCGAATACAAAGGGGTAGTCAACATAACCATTCAAGCTTTGTGGCTACAATATTTTCTCACTGAGTTGGGCATCCAGTTCCACCGGCCTACTATCATCTGGTGTGACAACCAGAGCACTCTAAAGTTCTGCAGACATCCAGTACAGAGGCAGCGGACGAAGCACATAGAGATCCACATGCACTATATCAGAGATTTGGTGCATGAGCGGATCATCAACTTGTAGTTATGTCCTTCAGCTGAACAGACTGCTGATATCTTCACCAAGACCTTCACTGCGTAGAATTTCCACTCTCTGCACGATTGTTTTGGAGTGAAAGACACAGTTGCCTAGCAACTGTCTTTTTCTTATTTTGCTACATTGTATCTTGAGGGGGGGGGGGGGGGGGGGGGGTTCCCATGAGGTTTTCCCTCTTTCCTCATTTTATTTCAATGTTCATTAGTTGCATTGTTTTTGGGTAACCTATTATGGACTTAGTTGTCGGGGCCCTTTCTTTATTACCCCATAGTAGTGTTCAGGGGAGGTGTTGGAGACCCATGCAGGCTCAGTTTCCTCTGTAATTGACAGCCTTAGTGTCAGTTCACTCCATAACTGATGGCTTGCATAAGTTCTCTTCAGACCACCACTAAGGAATCTTTTTTTTTTCTCCTAATCAAGATAGCTATTATGTATTGTAATCTTTTACACACATCAGTACAGAATTATTCATTCCTTCTCTCTGTTTTTCATTATTTTTCAGTTTTGCAAGCTGTGTGTTCTCTCTTGCTAGCTAGATCTTTCTGTGCACGTGTTCAACACTCATCTACAAGTTTCTCCCATTTTGATCCCACAACTTGCAATGTGTGTTTGTATGTGATATTTGATTTTTTTTCTTTACAAATTGGGGTTTCATGGAAACACTACTTTAACAGGTGGAGATGCATCCAGTATGGCAACAGAAAAGGTTGAGAGATTATTGCAGTAAGGAGAACATTCACATGAGTGCATGGTCTCCTCTTGGAGGCCCATTGAACGCACAAGGTTCAAATAGTATTATGGATAACCCTGTTATCAAAGAGATTGTTGAAAAGCATGGAAAAACTACTGCTCAGGTACATATATATATATCATGCTAATGTTTTTTATCGTTTTCAATTAGGGAAGCTTAGGGCTGAAACATAATTCTACTTTTATTAGACTTTTGTATAAGAAGAAAAACACAGTTTGATGGCATTAAATAATTGAATTTTGAAAATTGTTTTTTCAAATATTTGAATACCATAAAATTGGGAAATAAAACCTTCCATGAACTGTTATCAAAACTGAATTTAAGCTTTATCATGCATAACACAAAAAAACACAACATGGAATGAAAACGTCCACAAAAATTATAATCATATATTTGAAGAATTTGAGCTCTATCATGCATAACACAAAAAAATACAACATGGAATGAAAATGTCCACAAAAATAATAATCATATATTTGAAGAATTTGAGACCCGCAGATTTACCAGGTGTCGTTGATGTATATGCCATTCTATTCTAGTGTTCAAATAAAATCCACCATTGTATATGCTGTATAAGCCGTTTTATTGCCGTATATGCCAAATTCTGTTCCATTGTTCAGATACTCTTTAGCTTTTGTTAGGATACCTATTGGACCTTCCGGTTTTATTTTTGAATAGGATCAAGAAACTAGTCGTGGAAAGATAGAGATTAAGAATAGGGTTCACAACTTCAAGCGTTGTGGCAGTCTTATGAGTGTGATTCTCTAGTCGAGGAAAGCTCCACGAATTCGCCACCACTAGTAACAACAACAACAACAACAGAACATGTATGCCTACGTTGTTGCATGTTGCCAATGCCACGTTGTTGCACATTGCCTCATAAATACATTAGAAAACGACCAAGGCTTAAAAATACAACCCTATAAAATACACCTTCGACATAATTAATGACATGATCCAAAGAAGTATTCGAAAGTCGATTCCATTTACTTTGAAAAATTTGATTACAATTTTTATATTTCAAAAGTCCATTCCATTTGCTTTGAAAATTTTGATTATAATTTTGATATTCAAAAGTCCATTCCATTTACTTTTGGAAAATTTGGTTACAATTTTCAATTACAAAAGAGATGGCCTTTGGAATTTGGAATTATTGATGTTTTTCCAACCACTCTCTTAAGTTTTACCTTTTATATTAATGGGATCCAAAGACACATTCAAAAGTCCATTCCATGTTTTATTAGGAACAAATTGTTGATAACAAAAGCAATACTCTAAAATCTAAAATTTATTAAGTTTATATTAAATTTTATTTTAACAATCTTTTATTCAATATTTGTTATATTATTTTCAATTTAATATTATTAATACTATTTTTATATATCATAATTTCGTATATTTTCAAAAATAATCTTATTTATAAAGTTTACAACTGTCCAATTTAATATTATTAATATTATTTTTATATATCGTAATTTATATTTTCAAAAATATTATTGTTTATAAACATTATAATTATCAAATTGTTTAAAAAAATCACAAAACCATAATTATCAAATTGTTAAAACTTGCCACTATATTATTACAACTTAGTTAATATACTAAGTGAATTTCAACTTGTAACAAATTAAGAACATCTCTGAGATTGCTTATGGTGAATACTATATCCGAGATCCCTTTCCTTAAGTCCTTCCCTGTTGAGCCTGTATTGTTTGCCAGCATTCCCATGAGCTGCAGAGCGAGTTTTGTAGTCTTGATTTGAGAGTCGTGCGTGTTGAGATTGAGTTCTGTGAGTACTATAATTTTGGGAAGCAGCCCTCTGCTGTTTCCGATCTTAGCGCAGTTGTCGTGCTCGTTGGCCAAGCTTTTCAGTATCTGCAACCCCAGCAGATTGAAAACAGAGTAATCGTATAAATCCCCGTACTGCTTCGAATGGATTTCAATCTGTTTTCTATCGTAAAGCAAAGAAGCTATGGATTCCATAGACCCTGCGATGTCTGTCACTCGAATGCAATTCCGATTTTTTCTCACCAATTTGGAGATGATTTCTGCAGCTGCTCTTCGAATCTCTTGTTTGTGATAGTTCTTCCAATTCAGCATCTCGATCAGCTTGGACTACATCTCGCATGGTTTCGACTAACCTCAAAGTCTCATCTGCAAACCGATCTCTATTGGCAAGCGCAGCCAGAACTTGAGCCCCTGTAAGCTGTTGATCAATAACTATGGATTTCAGCAACTCCACGCTGTACGACACAAATTCCATTTTCAAACCTTCGAAAACACTTCCATTGAGGCATAGAGAAAATGTATCATAGAAAAATCGCCAAATCGTCGGGAGCTCTGAATGACTGAAGTCATATTCATCGTTCACCTCCGTGAGAAATTTTCGTGCAGCAGTTCCTTATGAAGTCGACGCGGAGCGATTTTTCCTTAAACTGTATTCGCAAGTCAGTGAGTCAATGGGGTACAGAGATGACGGCCATAGATGACAGGTAAGCACGCCGAAATTCTTTAACACGGTACTCCACCTATTTCTTCGCCCATATGGCCCAGTAGTTAGGGTACAGGTACGTGGCCTAGCCGAGAATGTAAGTTATCGTGAAAGGACGTTCCCGATCGCAGGTGCCGGAGCATGGATGATGCTATGGATGGGGGCATAGAGATGCATGAGCTGACAGAGTCATTTAAGACTCTGCAGCTCTATCGTTAGCTCTCACCATGACTAAGCTTCACTGCGATTGGGATAAGGATGGAAAGGACAAACCATCGCATTCTCATTCACCGTGGTTAATCATCAATATTTTCTATAATTTTACCGTTTGATCACCTTGTTGACGCTGAAAACATGCAATAAAAAAATCAGGTTGGGACTCGAGTTAGAGTTGATATCACAGCTGAAATTTGTGTGGAGGAAACCATTAAAATGAAGATTTTTTTTTTAATCAGCATAGATTCATCTGGCTCTACAAAGTGTTTATAAGGATCAAATATCTTTAGGTGCAAATTATTTTCTCTTTATAAAATCTAATACTCACTCATTTTGTCCTTAAAATCACGTCTTCAACATAATATGTGTAGTTAAAAGGCATGTTGTCATGGATTATCATTCTAATCCATGACCAAAACAAATAACCATAACATTAAGATGGATATTGTCTTAGTTAAGGCAAATATTATGAAACCATAGTTTATTTAGTATTTAAGCATATGAAATGTTCTTAAACCATATTATTATTATTATTACTAACCATATTTGGTAAAAGAATAATATGAAACCATATAAAATGAATATTAAACTTAAAGAAATAATATTATATTTAAAAACTTGATTTAATATTAATTTTTTAAACTTAACACTATAAGAGTTTTATGTTTAAAAAAGATGTGAACCTCAAGAGGCTTTATATATGAAATAATTGGCTTTATTGGGTATATTCAATTTTTGTTTTTCTTTTATTTTTATTTGAGCCAATTATAAGCCCCGAAGGAGTTACCCATCCCCCAATGAAACCATATAAAGTGAATATTAAACTTAAAAACTTTGTTTAATATTAATTTTTAAACTTAGCACTATAAGCTTTTTCTTGTTTTAAAAGAAAGTAAAACAAAAATTGTGGCTGATGCAAATTTTTTTTGCTAAATAATTAATAAGAACATCAATGAAGAGATTGTAATTGTAATAATAAAGATTTAGTTTGGCTTAATATTTCATATTTAATTTGGGTTAACCGAAATTATCACATTAATCACGAGGAAAAATATAATAGCAATTGTGTTTAATACCGTGATATTTCTTTATGAGAAGGAAAGTTTATGTAATTTTTTTAAGAAAAAAATTATGTAATTTGGTTAGTTTTAAAATGAAACCTTAATCCTTTGAGGAAATGTGAACCTAAAGAAGCCTCTTATATGAATTTATAACTGGCTCTATTTTTCTATTATGTTTTGATATTTATTTTATTTTTATTAAGGTGACCAATTTTAGGTATATTCAAATTATTTTCTTTTATTTTCTATTTTTATTTAAGCCGATTATAAGTACTGAAGAAATTACACATCCTCCCTCTACTAAACCTTATAATAGGCTTTTCCACACAATAAACAAATTT
Source organism: Pseudotsuga menziesii (assembly GCA_001517045.1). Lineage (NCBI taxonomy): Eukaryota > Viridiplantae > Streptophyta > Pinopsida > Pinales > Pinaceae > Pseudotsuga > Pseudotsuga menziesii. The sequence goes on from LPNX010351003.1 coordinate 36,003, forward strand.
TACTAATTATAAAACTACGTATTTATCATTTTCTTCACATAACTACATATTCAATATTTTTTTTTAAACAAAAAATTGTATTAAAACATGCTAATAGAGGAACTAGAAGACTATATACTAGCGATTGAGGCTACATTCTGAATTGCAAATTTATATTTACTCTATTTTTTGTATTTTCATTTAAATGTGAGAAAATAAAATCAAGACATAATCCTTATATTCTACTTGGGTTTTTCTATATTGGACTTTTCATAGTACATCTTTTCTCATCTTTTGTTCATTGTGTGTGGATGGTTTAGTCATTTTGTTTTTTAATTTTTTAATTATTAATTTATTTCAATATTTAGAGCATTAGGCTATTATAGTCATAAGTTAGAGGATAACCTTATAGTAATTTGTAATATATATTTTGATGAATTATATAATGGATTATCCACGATAGTTTATAGATCATATAATATTAACTCAATTTCTATTAGATTTTTTTCAGAATAGTGCGGTTGTTTAATTGTTAGTTTATGTAGTTTATGCTAACATTGTAGTTATAAGTAACTATTGTATAGAGGATAACTTTATAGTATTTTGTAGTAATTTGTAATATATATTTTGATGAATTATATAATTGATTATCCACGATAGTTTATAGATCATATTAATATTAAAGCAATTTTCATTGGATTTTTTTCAGGATAGTGTGGGATCCAAAAATTGGTGTATAAAGAGTAGCCTAAAAGCTTAGCTATGAACAATAAGTACGATAGAAATCTAAAGGATGACTTAAAGTAGATATTCAAAAAGCTTGAAGCATGAGTCTCTCATAATCTTCCCTAACATTGTGATACTAATGTGATCTCTAAAGATCACGTTTGAACCTTTTGGGAGCTTGGCATTCAATATATAACCTAAATTTTGGATCTAACTGAAAACTTGAAGATAATAGGAGCCAAATAAATAGATAACTAGAAACTTGAAGATAATAGGAGCCAAATAAATAGATACCAAGTTATAGCATTAGATCTTCTTAGCCTTCATTCAAAGTGGAAGTGGAAATGGACATCAAACCCCATCAAATTGAGATAGATGTTGTAAAGTTGAATCAGTGGTTGCAACAATTAGATGTATATTTCATTGTGTATGACATAGGAAAAGAGTTTTGGATTAGTGTTGGAATAACCACCGCACCTTTGGAAATATATTGTGGACTAATTGCCACAATGGGATCATGGGACTAACAATGTGTGTTGGGTTTGGAAAGTTTAACAACATCTACAAGTTTTGGTGTAATGAAAAAACTTATATGGTATCAAAGAGTTGGCCTAGGTTTAATTCCCTCAAGTTACGTCAGAGTGGGGGGGTGGGGGGGGTGTTGGAGTAGTGTTGGAATAACCACTGCACCTCTAGGAATATATTGTGGAATAACTTCCACATTGAGATAATGGAACTAACCATGTGTGCTTGGTATGAAAATTTTTCTAACATCTATAGGTTTTGGTGTAATGACAAGCCTTACAAAGAGGATAATATATCATTTTTCCTTAAACTAAAGGTATAGGGCTACACTTAAACTTGGTGCATGGGAAAACCATACGAAGACACTTAGATTGAAGGGTGATATAGAAATAACTAAGTTGGCAGAGATTGAAACCCTCGTTAAGTTTCCCATTTTCACGCTATTGGGTACAAATAGGACTAATGGTTCCAAGAAGATATACCAACAAGGGGTTTCCAAGGAGGGAAATAAGTGGAAAGCGAATGGTGAGAAGATGGATCCATTTCACATTAGTGCAAGGATCCAACTTATAAGAAAGAAAAACCTTCATATAAGGAAAGATTTGAGATTATCACGACCACTTGAATATACCTTATAGTTAACATATAGTAATAATTAAGAGTCCACCTTGTGAGAAGAAAGCCATAAAAATAAAAAGAACATTAAACACTTATATATATATATATATATTACATTTATTTAGTGACAAAACATTATGTGGGAAGACTAGAAAAGGAAGTTGAAACTTCAAAGATTAGAGATTTAAATACCGAGGGTTTGATGTGAGATTGAAGAGATTTTACACTCCAAAGTTCAAATAAGAAAATTAATTTTTAAATAATTTTATATGAATTACTTAATTTTTACAGTTAATTAAAAAAATCATATTTTCAATTTTAATGTCTTGAAAAAACATAAAAGCAAATCATAAGATTTAAATTAAAAGAATGGTTACAAGTAATTTATTTGTCTATTTTTTAGTTAGTTATATTTCATATAAAATTCATGTTAAAATTTTAAGAACGACTTTTCTTCATAATAAAGCTTTTTAAACTTTTTACTTTTATTTTATATTGAAAACATGTTCTTGATATCTTTATTCTATTGCTATGAACCATCAAAAACAAGCATCAATCTCTTGTTTTAAGAAATTACATAACCTATATATTTTTGTGAAAGTAAAATTGAAGAGATATTAATTTGTGTGAGCCTAAATTGAGAAGTAATAGAAATATTGGATATAGATTTTTTATGGGTAAATATGAACATCAAATTGTAGGATGTTGAGAGCTCTTAATATGTTCAGTTATCTCATCCAAGACTTCTGTAAAATGATATTTCCAATAATGATTAATTTTAGTGCCAAGTTGATCCCAATTTTTATGTGAAATGGAATTTATGAATAAAGTTGTGGGGGGTTAAGCCAAAGCTTCTTTAAAATGTATTAACAAGCTTTACATTAACCATTAACCAATAAGTAAAACCATTTAGGGGCTCCATTTTAGTGGGAGTGGCTATGGGGAATCTTTATGCATTTGATGGACTTCTTTAGCTATCTGAGGCAAGAGAGGGAGCATCATTGGATTTGTGATCCAACAACACTCCCTCACCCACTTTGGGGAGCATGAGAAATCCATATAGAATATAAGGATTGTTCCAGCCATGTGATTAAACATATAATGTGGTTATCTTTTCTAAACACCTTATAAGGTATTTCCATTCAATCTCTAGGTAATCCTTACCTCAAATAAAGGAATTCTTCAACTTCCACGTCCAACCGGATATGTTCCAATTTGATCATTTTTATAACGTGTTTAACTAATTTGTGAAGCTTCTCTCCATTGTGCACTTGAAATGCTATTTTTAAGTTGTTCATTTAATTTGTAAGGATCCTTTATACCATGAAAATAGTGGCAAGCCCATCACCACATTGCTTGTATGTTAATAAAACTTTCTTTAACTAAAAAATTATTGAGAGATGACAAATTTCAACAAGCCTAACAATGTTTAGGTTGTGAATAACAAACACTATTTCATTGGGGATTTTAATAATGAGAGATAACAAGCTTTAAATGATAGGATAGATGTTCAAATTTAGTTTTTTTAATTAAATTTACAAATTGATTCAAATCCTTGATGTAGGATTTATTGTGAGGAACCAATGACTTTAGCTTTGTTGTTGAATACTTCACCAATTCAAATTTACATATGTTGGCTAACCACTTATGTTAACAATTGACTTAATATGAGCACCTGCTATATGGATATGTGTTCATAGATAAATTCTTGGAGTGGGAGAACACAAATAGGAGTGAGACACTTCTTAATGGAAAAATTTAAACTGTACTCCTTGATGACTTTTGATACTTCTCTAATAATATTATTCAAGGTATTATCCAAAAGCTTCTTCAATTAAGATACTCATTCATCTTATTTCACTAATCATGCTTAATTCATAATTACGGTGTCCCATCTTTTGTTTGATTTTAGGACACCAACATCAATGTTACATTTAAGTGTTTCAAGGGATCCTGCTTCTTGTTTGGATAAATGAATTCTTGAAGGATTTACTTGTCTTGAGACGATAATACACTCTTGTTTAGCCTCCTCCTTCAAAGTTATTCCAAAATCGATCATTTTATAATTTTTCATTTGTTTTGATACTTTTTGCATGGAAAATTGGAGCCATAGACTTGTAGGGATCATTTAGGGGAAAACCTTATTGTGGTAATGTAGGGTTACAAAAATTCCATATACCTTTTAGAGAATAAAATGATTGTTTTTGGTGATGATACTTTGCCAAAAAAGTTCTTATCCCTCCATCATTGTTTTACTCACCAAGACATTTTTGTCACTCATGATGATCAACTCAATTAGAATCCTCATAGAGAAGTTATTCCTCCTACAAGTTTACTTGTTCTTTGGCCACCATAATACCAACATGAGGCCCCATTAGATCCCATTCTTTACACATTTGGGGATATTCATGTGTGGAATTTCAAGGAGATTATAAAGGTTTCAAAACCCTAACCCTAATTGAGATTTAAAGCATGCAAAAAACCTAACCTTAATTAAGAGTTCAAGCATAAAACCCCTAACCCTAACCCTAGATGGTTATTAGGACATGTTAAATATTAATCCACAAGGACAAGAAGGGGGTTCAACCATAATGTATTGATTTACTATTCAAGAGACAGGAACAGTCAATTAGTGGGATATTATGAGAAGAACGAGGGAAGTAGAATACCATATTATACTAGCCACTAAGGCCACACTAATATTGAAACTTCACATTCAGTCCATCCTTTTTGTATTTTCATTATAAATTTGAGAAAACAAAGTCAAGGCATAATCCTCACATTCTAGTTGGGTCTTCCCATATTGCACTTTTCTCAGTACATCTTCTCTCATCTTTTGTTCATTATGAGAATGGTGTGGTCATTTTGTTCTTGTAGTTTTCTTTTTAATTATCAATTTATGTCAATATTTTGCACAATATGCATATGAAATTACATTGCAATCATAAGTAATAGTTTCATAATAGAGGATAACCTCAAAGTATTTTGTAGTAATGTGTATGATATATTTTGACGAACTATGTAATGGATTATACATGGTAGTTTATAGATCATATTATCATCAGAGAAATTTTCATTGGATTTTTTCAGAATATTATAGGATCCAAAAAATGATGTATGGAAAATAGCCTCAAAGGCTATCCATGGAAAATGAGTTCATTATCAATTTAAAGGATGAACTAAAGGAGATATTCAAAAAAATTGAAGCACAAGTCTCTCACATATCCCCTAATATTGTGATACTAATGTGATATATAAAGATCATGTTTGGACATTTTGAGAGATTGTCATGCAACCTCTAATTCAAATTTTGGAGCTAGCAGGAATCTTGAAGATAATTGGATCCAAAGAAATAAAGACTAAGTTATAGCATGTTATGGAGCCAAGTCCCAGAAATAGCATAAAAATAGAAGAAATAGACCAAAAGAAAGTAATCCACGTCTTAATAATGAAGAACAGAGATGGATAGAAATCCTCTTCGAAGGAGGAACCTCCTTACACAGTGTACTAAGTACATAAGACAAGACTATACAATTATGACTAAAATGAAAATATCCCCTTCCTATATATAGGAGACAAGGGTATACAATAACAAATAATAGACCCACTAATCGACCCAATTCGACATCAATAATATGTAATACAACACACTATAGGGGGTAATGTACCACACTATAGGGGGGAATGTGCCCAACATTTATGGATTAACATGTCCTTCCCCTTCATACATTTTTTTTCCTCAATGCTTGGGTAGTTGTGGAGGCATATGTATCAAGGACTCGTCTTCCCATGCCAAAAATGCAACTGGCAAGTTCTTCCACTTTATTAATCACTCAATAATAACCTGATTTCATAGTTGTTTGGTCCTTTTTTTGATGATTTGTTTAGGTTCCCATGCAATTTTTTCTTCTTCAAAAATCCTTTGATGATGATGTTTATCTTCCTGTTATTTCATCATGTTTTTTGACATCTTCAGGATTTGGAGAACTGCTTGTTGGTGCTCTAGGCGATTTGCCACTGCTAGAACTCTATATTTTCGTGCTACTACTGAAACTCTAGATTTTCCTACTACTGCTTCAACCATGTGCTCCATTTCATTCTTTTAGACATAGCGGTATCTGTGAGCTCTGATGTTAGAAGGAACACTTCTTGGAATTGAGTGAATAGCATGGTCCACATCTCGAACAGGTCGAAGACCTATTGGAGTTTCTTCACATACCTTGGAAGGATTATTAAGCACCCTTTGGAAATATCAAGAAATAGGAGCCTTAGATGTATGAAAATAAAGTAACAATTAGAGTTGACCAGCGTGCTTGGTTTCCCTGTGATACTATTTAACAAATTATTTTCCTTCCCAGGAAAATTTCATGAAAAGCATCTAAAAGTTAAAATACATCATTCCTAATGATTGTAACCATTGAATCCCTAATACAACATCAACACCACCTATTGGGATATAAATCATTGTACTATTCAATACATATTCCCCCATAGTAAGATTGATATTATGGCATTTCCCTCAATAATTGATGGTTCCTCCATATGCAATCATTACTCGAAATTTTGGTGATAGATATACAAATCAATTGATATCTTTGGATGTACAGTGAATGTAATTCTGAATAATACCAGAATCAATCAACACTGTTACCTTTTTATTTTTATATATCTTTTGAGCTTGGGAGTTTGAGGTGTGTTAATTCCATCCAAAGCATGAAAATATATGGTGGGAGTAATCACTTATAGGTCTCCCCCTTGCAGTGGTTCATGTTATTCCTCTTCACATTCATTGTAGAATGATGTATTTTCTCCACACTTATGCTCCTTACTATACTTGTTGTCACAATTAAATCATATACCTTTAGCTCTTATTTCCTCTAATTGTTGAGGCGTCAACCTCTGAGGTGGGTTAGAAGAAGGAACATCATTCTTTCTGGATGTGTTGGGAGTGGTATTTCTAGTGTCCACCACCATATTTTTACTTTCAAACTTCCTCTCCATCATGAAATCCTTTGTCAAGGATGTTGGTTCAAAGAGATGCACCTCATGTTGAATTATATCCTTCAATGTTCCAATAAAGAGATCCAACGAATTATCTTTTGGAATATTCTCCAATCTAATACTTAACTTCTAAAACTGCTTGATGTGCTTTGTAACTGGACCTTTTTGCTTGAGATTTAGAAACTTGATAAAGAAGGTGTTGTTATTTATATCACCATAATATGAAATCAATTATTCTATGAATATATTCCAAGATATAATAGTTTCCTTTTTACGATCACAAAGCCATTGATACCATAAAAAATGATCAGGCTCTAAATACAAGGATGCACTAGTTACCTTTTGTAGATTTGTAGTTGGTGTAGATCAAATAATTGATCCTTCTGTAATATGCAAGTTATTGGATCATTTCCATCAAACTTTATCATGTCAATTTTGGGAGTAGATTAGTTCCTTGGACCTGAGTTGAAACCATGATAATGTAGTGAATCATCAAATTTACGGGTCTCAAAATTCCTATTTTCCAACTATTTCTTAGCTTCTACAATACGTGATTGGAATAAGTATTGGTTTTCCTCCTTATCCTCTTCTTAATTAGATCAATGAGGGATAAGTCTATGTTTTATTAGCTCCTTCAATTATTGAAGATATTCTTTACTGGCCATCACTTGAGATTCTATTTAATCCCCTTGAGATCGTCTTTATTATGCATCCTATTAATCATATCTTCCAACTTGGACACCCTAAAAGATATGTATTCACTTTCATTGTATGTCAGGGATGAGTACTATATTGGTTTGAGAGGAGTGTGATTTTTTCCACTTTATTTTGGTGTCATTTTGAACAATACAAATAGATATTTCTACTCAAAGTTATTCAAATTTAAAATGGTGTACCTTTTTCAACCCCTAATTGGATGATTGTTTTATGGTTGACTTGGAACTGCTTTAAATTTGAATTTTCAGCTCCTCTTGGTATGAAACTTCATCCTATTGTATCTCTATGTGTCCACTTTCCAATGCCATAGGTCTAACCTAATTTTGATGTGCCAATAAAATATTATTGCAAATTTCCCAAAACTTCTTATCTTTTGTCCTTTAAGAAGAGAGATCTTGTATGGTATTCCATGTGTCAAATATTTTGTATATCAAGATGAAAACCCTACCACAGATACCCCGGTCTATATTCTTTCTGATGCAACAAGCCTCACTCAATTTGGATCTCGGATGCCTCATATATGACTTTTGTCCCCAAAACACATGTTATAGACTAGGTTTTGGACTAATAAAAAACCCTAGATTACAAGATGAATATTTCCAAACCTATAATGTCTCACAATCTAAAAATTTGACCATAAATATCTCAGGTTGTTTTGGATATGGTTTTGAGTCTCGATGTATTAATCCTTGTAGAACGAAAAATTCCAAGATGACTTGTTTTTAAACAAACCAGTCTTGAGGAAAGAGCTCTTATACCAAATGTTATGCAACCAAGTCCCAGAAATAGAATAAAAATTGAAAAAATTAACCAAAAGAAATTAGTCCATGCCCTAATAATGAAGAACAAAGATGAATAGAAATCTTCTTCAAGGGAGGAACCTCCTTACACAATGTACTCAGTACATAAGACATGAAAATATACAATGATGACTAAAATGAAAATATCATCTTCATGTATATAAGAGACAAGGGTATACAATAACAACTGATATACCTACTAATAGACCCAATCCAACATCAATAATATGTAATACACCACAATATATGGGGTAATGTGCCACATTGTAGGGGGATATGTGCCTAACATTTAGGTCTTAACATAGCATCAGATTTTCCTTGTCTCCATTCAAAGTGGAAGTGAAAGTGGACACCAAAACATATCAAATTGATATCGATGTTGTAAAATTGAATCAATGGCTACAACATTAGAAGTCTATTTCACTATGTCTATAACTCAGGTGAAGAGGAGAAGATGTCATTTTTGCCTAAACTAAAGGTAGAGGGCCACATGTAAACTTGGTCCATGTGACAACCATATGGAGACACTTAGGCTAGATGGTGATCTAGAAATAACTAATTTGGCGTGTTTTATAAAACCCTCATTTAGTCCCATTTTTACCCTATTGGGTACAAATAGGACAAATTGATTCATTGGAATTACTTGTAACAGAGGAAACACTAGAGTGTTCAAGAGTACATGACTATGTTTAGTAAGCAAGCCATTCTATTGGGAATATCTCCCAAGAAACCAAATGTAGCCATCAAATATTTGGGTAGTTTTCATAGTTAGAGAGATTGAATGCTCTTCCTTACTTAGGCTGCTCATGATTGAGATGTGGAAACAAGCTATCGGTCCTTAAGGAGGCATTTGATGCACTTTAAAATTATGACCATTGATTAGGCCTATGTGTAAGCACAATATCTATATATGGATAATAATAAATGGTATCTAAATGGTTCCAAGCAAATAGAGAAACACAATGTTTCCAAGGAGGGAAACAATTGGAAAGTGATTGGTAAAAAAATATAATCCACTTCAAATTAGTGCAAGGATACAACAAACAATTGTAACCATTATAACATGATGATTATACTAAATAAAAGTGTTAGAAGCTACATTCATATTTGAATCCAAATAAATACAAAAAGGAAGAGAAGGAGAAGAACATGCTATACATGGATTCAAATAACTAACCATAGAGAAACATAAATATAGATGATAATATTTACTGCATTATAGTGTAGAAGGAGGTGAACATAAGTATCATGCATCCATCCCAAGGAAGAGAAGGGGATGACTAAAATATTTCATGTCAATATCCAAGTCAAGAAGACAAAGGTGGATGTTCTATTCAACTCTGGTTGTCAAGCAACCTCATATCAAAGGATTTGTGAGTATGCTTGGATTATAAGTTAATGGTTGTCCTTTCCCATATCCCTAGAATGTGGAAATAGGATATATAACTTAAATAATTAAGTAGTGTAAGATTCACACTTTTCATATGTGTGTGATAAATTGATGAGATGGAGGTAGATGGTGTGTCACTTGATGTGTGTGGTGCAGTGATTGTAATCCCCTACATATACATGAGGTATACAACCTTTAGGAAGTGAGAAGCCAATATCTCCTAGTAAAGTATGGAAAACTCTTCACCATCAATGCGCACAAAGATACATCCATTATCTCTCTTTTAAGTGCTAACCAAGTCAAGAAACTAATTGTTTCATGTAGGAATTTTATGTTACTCTTTTTGAGATAGAATTAATAAGAAATGAATTAGTAGAAGTAAATCCATCTCTAGGGGGATGCCCTAAAGAGAAAAAACACTAGTGGGAGGATATTGTGTAGGAATATCTAGAGAAGTGTTCCAACACCCTAAAGGGTTACCCACAGGTTACCATGTAAGAAGGAAGTATACCACAAAACATACTTATTTCCTAACTTTCCATTGCTAAACATATGATTATATAAACTATGCATACTTAAAGTGGATAAAGTGAATAAAAAATGGTAAAAACTATTGGAGTAGAAACTAATTTTATTAAGTACCTCACCTTGTGGGTAACCTATCATCATCGTATCTATTCCATGGACTCGTGCATGCTATTTGAATAATTTCTTAGAATGCCATTCCTTGTAACCTAGGTGCTTAAATATTTTTCTTATCCAAATTCCTAAGGATTGTAGTAGTTAGAATATCAATGGATACCATTTTCTAGTTAAAGTGGCCATTTGATTCAACATAGTGTGTTAATATATATTATGAAAATGACCTTATGGGATATTATACCTTTTAGATTATTTGCAATCCTTACCTCATGGAAAGAATAATCCCATAATATTTAATCTCCCTGGTTAAATTGATATGTTCCAACTAGTTTGTAAGGTGTTCAACTAATTTTTCAAGATCCTCTCGACCATGAGGCTTAACAATGTTGGTGTTATGGATTCCCCTCTCCCATAACTTGGGTTTATGTTATATGATTTCAAATAATTTACTTCAAATATTTCATAGAAAGGTTTTTTAGTACTATGAAAAATAATGGAAAATTTATCACCCCATTCATTATCTATTTATAAACCTCCCCTTAAAAGGTAAAATAATGTGGAACATAAAAAAAAACTTCAACAAATCCAATAGATTTTGGATCTATTATCCTTTAATGACAAGGACTATTTCATTAGGGGGGATTTTAATAAACAAAGAGACAAGATCAGATCTTACAAATGATATCATGAGGTTCAAATCTAATGCTTTTAACTAAATTTACAAATCCATTCAAATCCTTGATGTAGGACTTACCATGGCAAACCATTGAGTTCAACTTTCTTGTTTAATACTTCACCACAAGCCACTTATGTTAACAATTGAACTAATATGAGAACCTTTTTTATGGATCTTGGGAAAGACATAAATTCTTGGATCAAGGGACACAACTAGGAATGAGACACTTCTTAACGAAAACATTTAAGTTTGTTTCCTTAATGGACTTTGAAACTTATCTATAACCGTATTCAATGAATTCTCCAAAGCCTCTTGAATTAAAATACATATTCATCTTGGTCTAATGATTATGCTTAATTCATAATTACGACTACCCATCCTTTGTCTAATTTTAAGGAAAGAATATGATCATTGTCTTTAAGTTCTTTTAAGACAACAATATCATCGTTATCTTTAAATTCCATAAGAGCTCCAAATTCTTGTTTGCATAACTTACTTCTTGGAGACTTTACTTATGTTAATATGGTAGCACTCAATTCCCTTTCTTTCTCAAGCCATTGATTATTCTCTTTATAGTCCTTAAGTATTTATGTTGTTTACATAGTCACAGAGAACTAAATTCCCTTCCTTTCTTAGGCAACTGATGATTGACGTGTGAAAAAAAAAAACTACAAAGCCTTAGGAAGGAAAGTGATGCTAGATAAACAAAATTCCATTTATGATGCCTATGTGAAAGCATGATATCTAGAGATAGACAAGAAAAAATGGCATCCAAATGTTTCCTAGTAGTTCTAGACCAAAAAGGATCTTACAAGGAGGGAAAGAAGAAGTAGGAACTAAAATGTAGGAATATATAAGCCACTTCACATTAATAAAAGGATCCAAGAAACCATTGTAACCAATGTAACCTCAATACTCATACTAATGATAGGTGTTGGAAGCTAGATTTGGAGTTAAATCCAAAGAACTACAAGTAGAAGAGCACGCCTCCCATGGATTCGTGTAACCAAATAAAATGAAACTCAAATGTACATTAGAATATTATCTAATATACATCTTATAAGGAGCTGAACACAAGAAGTATCCATCCCAAGGAAGAGAAGGAGATGACTAAACTCTTCATATCAATATCCAATATATAAGACAATTGTGGATGCTCTATTCAACTCCATTTTACTAGGAAACCTAATAATAAAAGATTGACGAGTATCTTGGACTATAAGTTCATGGCCATCCTTGCATATACCATTGGAATGGGTAAATAATTATTTCTAAGATCTTAAAATCACTAAGTAGTGTAAGATCAAATTTTCAATAAGTGCAACCTACATTGATGAGGTTGAGGTACATGATGTGTGTGGTGTAGTGTTTGGAAGCCCCTACGTATACATGATGGATGTGACTGCAATTAGGAGAGAAAGCCAATATTATTTGGTCAAAGATAGAAAAACATTCATCATCAATCCACAAAAGGTATCCAATATCTCTCTTATAGGTGCCAACAAAACCAAGAAACTAATTAGCTCAAGTAGGAAGTTTATGTTTCTCTTCTTGAGATAGAATTAACAAGGAAGTGAATTAATAGAAGTAAATAAATCTAAAGAGAGATGTATTAAAGAGAGGAAAAAAAACTAGTGGGCGAAGAATTTGTAGGCATATAGAGAAGTGTTCCAAGAGCCTAAAGAGTTATCCTCTAAGGGGAGAGTGGATCACATAGTATAGTTTTTGCTTGAATCTCCATGTTCAAACATAAGATTGTACATACAATCCATACTATAAGTAGATAAAGAAAAGGAACAGTAGCACCAGCTATTGGATTAGGGACTAATTCAACCAATTACCTCACCTTGTGGGTCACCTAGCATCATATAACCCAAAATGGATGGGACTTGAATAATTTATAGCGAATACAAGGTTTTGAATAAGGTTACCTTCAAGTATCAATACCCTCTACCCAAGATTGATGAAAAATTGGATCAATTACAACATGGAAAATACTTCATGAAACTAGATCTTAGACTAGGATGCCACAAGGTACAAATAAAAAGAATAATACACCTCAAATATCACCTTCAAGATGAGGAAACGTTTATATGAAGGGTTGGTAATTCCATTTAGTTGATGTAATGTATGAGCTAAATTTATGAATTCTTTCAATCTTTTATTTTTTCCCTTCATTTGTAATAGTGTGCTTGGATGCATATGTTTATTTTTCACTCTACTTGGGAAGAGAATATCTCACATCTCATGCAAGTGTTAAAGAACATAAGAAAACATTAATCGTTGACAAACCTTAAGAAATTTGAATGTTCCCTGTCATTCCAAGTGTACTTGGGGTATATGATTTGTATAAGAGAGGAACTCAAGATTGATCCCACAAAGATGAAGGTCATATTCAAGTGGCCAACACCTACCAATGTCATTGAAGTTAGGATATTTATGGGACTAACAAGATATCTTCAAAAATTTACAACATCATTTTTGTTTGTGGTTGTGCCACTCAATGCCATAATAACTACTGACAAGAGTTTACAGTAGGGAAAGAATCAACATAAAAGTTTTGCGGAGATAAAAATAAATATTAATTAAAAACTATTTATTGCATTGCCCAATTTGTAAAATCCCTTTAAAATGAATATAGATGCTATTGGGTATAATATGGGGTAGTTTTAATGGAAGGAGATCAACCAATATGTGAATTATTTAATCTCTATGTCTAGTGTAAGTCATTAAGAAAGCGTAGAGGAAAGGAGAACATCATCCATGCTAGTCACAAGTGGTTGCAATATTTGTAGGGAATCAAAATTCTAAGAGTGGAATCACCAGCTCTACATATTTAGAAAAAGGAAAAGTTCAAAGATCCCCGAATTAAACCAATATGCAATTTCTCTGGGTGTCTTATGTGAACCAACAAGTCTTTTCCATGGAGAGATGATATATTCATTCAAATTTCACAGATGTTGTTTGATGCTTCAAAATTTCTATGGAATCTTGTGTGGGTCTCTATATATTTTAAGAAAGGTTAAGTGCAAAGATACCTAAATCAAAGGAATACACAGTTTCTCTACGTGTCTTATGCGACCTAACAAGTCCCTTGCATGAACGGAAATAAACTCATAATTTAATGCATTGATTTTGTGTGTTTCTTTAAAATAAATTCATAAGGCAATTTCCCTAACCAAAAAAAAAGGAATGATTGAAAATTTTAGTTTACCCTATCCCAACAAAAGATTGTATTTATGAAGTTTACCATATCTGAGGCTTCTTAATGGAAGAACAGTTTATTTAACACATAATTGAAGATTAATAACTTCTCATTTCCTCTCAATGGGAAGTTTGATGCAGTTCAAGCACGATGATAGAATAAATACAAGATATATTTTTAAAATTGAAGTGATATTTTTTTCAAAAAAGAGCTTTGGCTTTGGTTCATTATTCTCCATAAAGACACTATTTAGAAAAAAAAAAAAAAAATCCAAACTAATATGCCTGCTTCAAACCAAGTTTTATGAATCCTAACATTCTTGTAGATACCATACTTCGCTAAAATTGTAAAATAAATGAGAATGGATATAAAATAGAATCTTAGTTTCAAACTTCCTTAACATGTTGACATGCATGTCAACAGATAAAATAGTCACATATCAAAGTATATACTTAGGATAGATGCAACCACAATTTCCATTGTGTTTGCTATCCCTCCTATCAAATTAATTCCCACTAACAATTCACCATGGGCGTATTCAACTTAGTTATGGTATTTTCTCCTAGTCACTAAGAACACCAATTTTGTTCTAAATTGACTCCAGTGTGGATTTTTTCAAGAATTTTATGGGCAAGCTTGGTAACTTTACCCAAATAGATTATATGAAGCTATTTTCCATTGTAGAGATTCATAACCAGTTCTTTTAAAAAATATTCCATGCATATTTCTCTGAAATAATTTAAGAGGCTACCCAGCTACTAGATAGACATGGTAAACTAGCATATATCCTATAATTCCTTTCCATGCCTTTCCAATACATTTCAATAAATGTTTCTTCAAAAAATCCATATTGTAGTCAATGAGCAATTAGGGACTTCCCACTTAGTGACATATCCACTTCCATCTCGACACCTCACCCAATACCAACTTAATATTCTACTTTCTAACACCATTACACTTATGATTCTTTCAATAATGCTTAATTATCCCCATTTTCCTTGAGCATGCTCTAGAAATTGACCATTGGTATCCTCCAAATAAATTTAAGATACTAATGTCACCTTTCCCTTGTTATAATTCCAAAATAATGTCTTCATTTCTAATATTCTAACAAAGGATACTCCACATTCTAATGCAATTCTTGAAAAACAGATAACAATCTCAAATAAATCTCCAATATTTTTGAATGCAGGTCTAAGCCTTGGCTTAATTTGCATGCTCTAACATGGATATAATCTAGGCCCTTCCTTGCCTATATTTTAACTCTTTCAGATCTATGGGATCTATTAAGTCATGAATTTTTTTTCTTCAAGTCTTATATTTTGCTTGTGATTTTTGTTCTAAGCTTGCTCATTTTCTTACTTCTAGGAAATTTTGGTTTAGAGTGAAATTTTGATTTTTTGCCTTTAGGATTTCATTATTTTTGTTTTTCTTATGTCCTGAAGGGTTCTATAGGATATACGTTGAGTAATAGTTTCATAAATAAGCACTAAGACCAAGTTTTAGTCATATAAACCTATGTTAAAGTTGAATTAGCGGTAAAAAAGCACAAAATTTGATTTTAAAACTTTCTTGTAGCACAACGGTTAAAATTTTACATTGGCGCGCTACAAGAAAATCGTGGGTGCAAAATTTGTTAGTTTTTACGCCGAATTCTCTAATGTTTTCTCTCTTGGATGACTAATCACATGTGTAGACATGTTTGATACATGTTTCATCAAAGATAATCATGAAAACAGGTGTTGTCTATGATGTGAGGGAGATCGTGGAAGTCAGAAGTTAAGGCTTGGCAAATCATGACAGACAGTGAAATGAGGTGAGATTGACGGGAAAGAGGTTCTCCAATTAAGCATTAAGAAGCTGGTGGAGAAGTGGAATGAAGACACATTGCTAAGAATCACGAATTTGCAGTTGAAGAAGGAATTTAGGATTTCCTAGCGCGACAGTTGGAAGTAAGCTGAAGACTTGAGGACACCTGGAGCATTAAATTCGACGTTCAGCTAGTCCAAGAATCAATTTTTAACACCTGCAGCAAGCCGAGAGTGAGGTATTCCACGTGACCTTGGTCATGGCCTATTAAATTGGGGGTTTTTCTATTAAACCTTATAATGTTGAATTGTTAAAAGAAAACATAAATTCATGTATTCAACAAACTCCCAACGGTGAGAGATCAGTCCAAAAGGTTTAGATGAGCATCTTTGTTGTTTGTAAAGTTCAACAGCAGCTGTGTTAAATATTTTTGGTGCTCTGTTTGACCTAAATTACCCAATCTCGGTACAAAACATTCCCTGCATTGATAATAGAACTGACTGTTAAAAAATTGAGGAAAAACAACCAGGAAGAATCCAAAGGAGAACTGACTGTCAAAACTCTGAAAACTTGAGGAAAAAAGGTTGTTAAGTCACTAACAGGTTCTAAAAATTACATAGAAACATCATCAAGCCTTGGGAAAGAAGATGAAGAAGAGTGGGAAGACCAACAGGGCTGAGCCCACTGAACTGAATTGGATAGACAAGTTTCCAGGTTGTGTTGAACTCTTTGAGAATGCTGGATGGTTGAACTTCTTTAAAAATATTGGTGGATATAATACCAAAGTTTCTCATAAATTTTCTCAATGTTATAACCAATATATAGTATCATTTGATACTCTGAAGTTCAAATTAACTGTAGAGTTGGTGGCTGAAGCAATAGGGGTCAAGAATGAAGGAGAACTTTGGTTCAAAAAGGTGCCATTTACCTTCAATGCCCAAAGGTGTATATTTCCTGGCAATGTTCCATATTGGAGCAAGGGAGTGCTTATCCATAATTTCGGAGTTGAATGGGTAGATCCTATTAAGGTTCTACAAAGCTACATTACATGTGAAGGGAGGTATTCTTTTGTCTTCAAGTATCATTTCAAGTTCCTTCAGCACCTTGCTGGTGAATCAAGGATGAATCTCCCTTTCTTCCTATTAAAGAGTTTGCAGAAAATGTCAAGTAGGATCAAAGAGCATCATGACCACACTGCATAGTCCATTTTTCATCATGGATTGATCAATCGTATTATCAGCACTGTTCTGCAAAGAGAAGGAAAGACTTGGGACTACTTTCTCTTTTGGTCAGGGTTCCAAAATAACTAGGAAGGACAGTCTACCAAAAAGCATGTTGATAAGGGACAAACCCTAATTAGAAAATTAAGACAAAAAGTCAAGGACGAAGATAAAAAATGTGTCAAACTTGAGGAAGTGGCAGAACCTTCAAAGGGAGATTATGAATCTCAGTAGCCTTTAGTTGATAGTGAGATCAAAAATTTGTTGTTTATTCACAAGGAAAGCCAGCTTGTACAAAATAAAGCACCAACAGAAGCACTCATTGATGAAAAAAATGTTTTTACAGAAAAGGTTTTGGGAGATGAAGAAAATATTAAGGTCCAACAATGGAGCCTAATTACCATTTTATCAGAAGATGAAGGATACTTGTTGGAAGGAGATGAGTTGACTGTCAGTGCTGAGACTAGGGTTGGCACACACAGGGAGTTCTACAGTCAAGAGCATAAGATAGTAATGCCAAAGAAAAAGAAGATCAAGGTTAAAGAATTTGCCTCTATCATGCATCAAGGAAAAATTTTAAAGATGGTAGGAGAGTTTGCCCCAGGATGGAGACCCAAAACTAGATCCAAAAACAAATTGAGGCTGAACATGAAAAAGCTACTAAACCCTAAGTTAAACACAGAAGAGGTAACTGTGCTTGATAATTCTTTCTTAGATGAAAAGCTGGAGATTGACAAGGGTAACAACAAAGGCAAGAAAGAAGCAGCTCCAGGAGGTTCAGCTTCTTATCCTGCAAAAGGAAAAAGGCCATTGAAAATAGATGAAGAATCCAGCCTCCCCGAGACTAAATTATCTATTGTGTTTTTAGAGATATGAGGTAAACTGTGAAGGAGCAGCAAAAAGATGAAACAAAGATGTCTTATTTAGGAAATAAGTTGTAGATGGATGAAAATGCACCTAATGAAATAGATAATCAGGAAAAACCAAGTGTTCATGATGCTTCTACAGAGCTGCTACATGAGGATGAGGAAATCTTCAGAAAGCTGAACATCCCATGGCTACATAGTGAACTACAAAGTACAACAGGAAGCAAGGCATTTGAATCAGAGAAGGAAAATTTGCAAAGAGCCATCAAGCAGTATAAACATCAAATAGAGTATATGTAAGAAACAAATGACGGTTTGATTACAACTAATAAAAGACTCAGGGAAGATCTAGAAGAAGTGAATGATCACTACCAAGAACTTATTGCAGTCTCCAAAGAGGCCCTAAAAAGGAAAAGAAGCACTGATTTGCAGTGTGCAGAATTAAAACAAACTATCAAGAACCTATAGCAATAGAATAAGGAGCTTACAAGAAGGATGATAGATATGGAAGATGAGCAGCAAAAAGCTAGGAGAAAGGCCCAAGCCTTAGATGGGATAGCTTTATTGGCAGAAGCTGCTAAAGACCTTTGAGCATTGTTAGCAAAAATAGTTACTTTTTATGTTTTCATGAGTAATTTATTTTTTGTAATTATAATTTTGACATTATCCTATCGATGAGTAGGATAAAAACAGTTAGGGTTTAGACTCTAACTGAATTTTTGAAAAACAGTATTTAGTAAGGTCACAATTAGAAGAAGGGGTTGGATTTTTGGATGGCTAGAGGAGGTCTTTGACTTATTGATAAGCTAAGTACTTGACTCTCATGTGTATTTGATGAACAGATTATGAAATATATGATCCATTTTACCCTTCAGTCTCTATTTTGGCTTCATTTCTAGCTTGTTTAGCTACACAATTGATAATTTCATTGCTGGTTTATAGTCTTTATGCTTGTAGTGCTTATCAGTTGTGGATGAACTTCAATGTTATGTTCTGTTGAATAGATGGTTATTATATTATGCATCTCTGTTCTTCTTTACTTATGATCTAGTTCCTATTTGGCTTATGAATGTATTCCCTTTTGTCACAAAACTTCACAACCAGAAAAAACTTTCAAAAACCCTAAAACCTAGTTTTGTTTGATTGAATATTTGAGATTGTGTTGGCTTGTTTCTGTGTAGTCTGGAAACAATTTCTGGCACAAACATATTTGGTGCCATTGCCGGGGAACGAAGTTGAAAACATATTTTTCCCTAGGATACTTATCATTTCACTGGTTTTAAGAGGTGAACTTAAACCAACACTTTTTTAAGGCTACTTTTCACCAGTTTGTCACAGTGGCTACTAGGGGAGTTGGAACTAGAAACAGACCGATTTCACCATTACAATTGGGTGTTACAGATCCTAAACAGATATTGAATACAACAAGGAAGATTAGAAGGTCTCAAACATTACCATCCCTATGTGACCCTGACCAGTTGGGTGGTTCATCACCTTCATCTGTGTTGAGAAAAGAAGAAGAAACTTCACCTTGGTTAAAGCCTATATTTCCTAACAGTAGTTTCTAAGTTTTCACTGATCCTCAATCTTTCAGAAAAGCTAAAACAACCTCTCTTGGGAAGATACCTCTTTTTTAGTTGAAATTAGGTAAAAACCCCTTTCAACCAAGTTCCAGTCAAATCTCTTCATCACCAAAGTCAGTCTGCCTTAAAATGGCATCCCAAAATCAGCCTATAGACATGATGGACCGAATGGTTGCAGCCCGATATGCACCATTGGTTTTTCCTCATCCTTTAAATGCACTGCCCAGAGGTGACTATCAAAAATATCTGCCTAGGTTTAATGGATAGGGGGAAACTACAGCTGAAGAACACTGTGAAGCTTTCCTTAGTTATAGTGATAACCAAAACATTGAATCCAAGGATGTATGGATGAGAATGTTCATGCAGAGTCTTGATGGAGATGTTAGGAAATGGTTCAGGGAGTTTCCTTCTAATTCAATAACTATCATTGAAGAACTTCATGATCTCTTCATGAGACAATGGGGTGATACCAAATACCATACATACTACATAACTGAGTTTGGAGCCCTTAGGAGGAAAAACTATTATAGACTTTTCAAAGAGATTTAACAAAATGTACAGTAGAATTCCTGCAGAAATAAAGCCTACAGAAACATCTGCAAAACTTACATATGCAAATGCTTTCGACCATGAATTTTCCTTACTACTAAGAGAAAGGAGACCTATTTCTTTACTGAATATGCAGGATGCAACATTGGAGGTAGAATCTAACATATTGGCTTCCAATAGATTGAAGAAGGAAACAACTCAGCAACTTTATGACAGGAAGGGAAAGAAAGAAGCAGCTCCAGGAAGTTCTGCTTCTCATTCTGCAGAAGGGAAAATTGATGAGATGGCTAAGTTGGTGAAAATTTTGACTACAAAATTAAACAAATTAGAGCTAGAGAAAAATTCCAGCAAGCCTATTCCAGAAGGTGAACAAAACCCTAACAATCAGAATCAATTCAGAAGACAATTTGCTCCCCGTTTCATGCCTAGAGAACGAAGGAATAATGATATCCAGCGAGAAAGGAGAGAAACTGAGGACCAAAGAGTACCACCACCTCTTCAGAACAATGTTGCTGATGAGGAAGAGGTTGATGATGAAATAATATTTGAAGATACTGACCACGATATGAACCATTTTGGAGAAATATTGTCTCGTGGTTTTGTCACTGAGGAGGAGTTTCTAAATGCAGAATGTTATGATGCTGATATTTTTGAAACAGAAGATGATTTAGTTCTGAAAATGACTGTTATAACTGCTAATGTCTGTCAAAATGAACTCAAGAAGACTGTGAATTTGAGGTCAGGTCCAAAATAGGTAGTACAAATCCCGAAGAAGAAGGTAGCTGTCCCTGCTAAGCAGTCATCTAATCCTATGACAGAGAAAAGAAAAGTTTCAGAAAAACAAAAGAAGAAGATGGAGGTTGAATAGGTAAATAAAATTGTGCAGAATTTCAGCCTGGAAAATGAATTAGGAAAGTTAAAGATTTCTGTACCTTTAACTAAATTAATGAAAAACCCTTCATATAAAGAATCTGTTCTTAAGATGATTAATTCAGCAAGCAATCAGCCTATTTCTGATACGGTGAATTTGCAAGAAGAAAATCCTAGGATTTTCATTGGATCAGCCTTGGCTGAAAAGACTGAAAATGAAGCAGGTGCTTCACCTCCATTCTACATTACTCTGACAATCCATGAACAAATGATACATAATTGTTTGTTAGATTCGGGAGCATCACACAATTTAATGCCAAAGGCTGTTATGGAGGCTTTAGGTCTGAGTATTACCAAACCCTATCATGATCTATATGCATTTGATTCCCTAGCAGTGATGTGTTTAGGTGTAATAAAGGACATGGTTGTCATTTTGGCTCAATTACCCATGAAAAGTGTGATCATGGATGTAGTGGTAGCCGATATTACACCTAAATTTGGTTTACTTCTCTCTAGGTCTTGGGCAAAGAAAGTTGGTGGGACCTTACAAATGGATTTATCATATGCTACTATTCCTGTGTTTGGAGGAGAAAACAGAAGGTTGTATATAGAGCTTCAATTTTCCTATATTGTGACAGATGACAAGAACCCTACCAACCATCCATTGTATGTTGTTGATAAAGACCTGGGTACTTGCATGTTACATTTTAGTGATGAAGACAATACTGCTGCTTTGTTACAAGTTGAAAGGGAACAGCCAGTAAAATGCAGTAGAGAACAGGAGGATGAGCTGTGGCAATTATACTTTGATGGATCTTCTTGCAAACAAGGTGCTGGAGCAGGGCTTCTTCTTATATCCCCTAGAGGTGAAATAGTAAAGCTGATGTATAAATTAGAGTTTATTACTACAAACAATACTGCTGAATATGAATCTTTGTTGTTAGGATTAAAAGCTGCCAAAGATTTGGGCATTCAGCAGATTTCTGCATTTGGAGACTCTGAATTAGTTGTTCAGCAGGTGAAGAACAAATATAATGTGAAGCAGGGTTTGTTGAAAGTCTACCGAAATGAGGTATGGGACATGATTGAAAATTATTTTGTAGCTTTTAACATTACCTATATTCCAAGAGACCATAACTAGACTGTAGACTCATTAGCCTTGGCTGCTACACACTTTAGGATCCCCAAAACTACTTAGTTGAGATATCCCATTGAAGTTAGGTATAGACCATCTGTACCTGATAATGTAAAGCAGTGGACAGTGTTTGAAGATGATATTGAAATTAAAAGGTTTTTAGAGCTTACACATGAGTTTTCTAATTCCCTGATTGATCAAGAGGAAGATGAAGAGGATGGACACGTGGAAGAGATTGCTGAAAATGAAATAGCTGGACACAAAATCATTGAATTAAAAAGTAATTTCATCCCAAAGGGTTTGGTACTATTGGAAAGTATTTTTTCAAAATATGATACACTCTTAAAACCTATTGTATAGTCCTCAGAAGAGAATGTGGTGGATTGTAACATTGGCTCTGCTAAACAGCCTAGAATGGTAAAAATTTCTAAAGCACTTACAGCTGAACAAAGAAATAGGTACATTAAATTGTTAAAGGAACATGTTGATGTTTTTGCATGGTCTTATGAGGAATTGAGAACGTATGACACTAGAATTATACAGCATAAAGTCCCTTTAAAACCAAATGTCAAACCTTTTCGTCAGAAATTAAGGAGGATTATTCCAGCCTTGTTTCCAGTTATTGAAAAGGAAGTGAAGAAGTTATTGGATGCCAAGATCATAGTGCCCCTCAAGTACTCTTCATGGGTGGCTAATATAGTTCTTGTTAGGAAAAAGAATGGAGAAATCAGGTTGTGTGTTGACTTTAGAAATTTGAACAGATCTTCACTAAAGGAAAACTATCCTCTGCCTAAAATTGAGCAAATATTGCAGAAAGTAGTTGGGGCACAGAGGATCTCTATGGTTGATGGTTTCTCAGGGTACAATCAGATTTCTATGCATCCTGATGACAAGGAGAAAACATCTTTCACTACTCCTTGGGGAACTTTCATGTATGATAAGATGCATTTTGGTCTAATGAATGCTGGAGCTACTTTTTAGAGGGCTATGGATATTGCTTTTGTCGGAGAAAAAGACAAGTTTATGGTAATATACTTAGATGATATTACTGTTTTCTCACAATCACATGATGAACATTTGAAGCATTTGAAGCAGACTTTCCTGAAATGTAGAAAATTTGGCTTGTCCTTGAATCCAAAGAAGTCACACTTTGGTGTACAGGAAGGTAAATTGCTTGGTCATTTAGTGTCTGCTGATGGTATAAGGATTGACCCTGAAAGGGTAAAAGCTATATTGAAAATAAGTTTACTGAGGAGTAAAAAGGATGTCCAATCTTTCATTGGTAAAATCAACTTTCTGCATTGGTTTATACCAAACTTTGTTGAGACTATCAAACAAATTACAGTCATGCTGAAAAAGGATCAAGAAGTCAGGTGGACCACTGAGGCAAAGAATGCATTTGAGAAGATCAAAATGGCTCTTACTGAAGCTCCTATATTAGTGAGCCCAGATTTTACCAGAGAATTTCTTACATTCTCATTTGCATCAAAGGATACAATAGTAGCTATTCTGTTGTAGAAGAATAAGGAAGGACTGGAGCAACCTGTTGCATTCTTCAGCAAAACTCTCAGGGATTCTGAACTAAAATACAGTATCTTAGAAAAACAAGCCTATGCTTTGGTAAAATCTTTAAAGTTTTTTAGAATCTATATTCTGCATTTTAAAGTTATTTCATATGTGCCTAATGCTACTGTAAAAGATGTTTTAACACAACCTGATAGTGAGGGGAAAAGAGGTAGGTGGATTGCTAAAATCATGGAGTGTGATGTAGATATCAGACCTACCAAACTAGTCAAGGGATAAGGTTTAGCCAAGCTACTGGATAAATCAAATTGTCAAGCTCTGGGATTGCATGTGATGGATGAAGAGCTAGCTCAAGAAGAAGATCAAGCAATCTTGGAAAGAGAGAAGATTGTGGACTATTATTCAGCATCCACATGGTACGCAGACATTGTGTATTTTCTATTGTTTTTGCAATGTCTTGAGCATTTAGATAGAAAAAATGCTAGATATTTAAAGCTAAAAGCTACTAAGTATTGTCTAGTAGAAGAGCAGTTATTCTGGAAGGACCTAGGTGGTATTCTACTCAGATGCTTGGATAAATCTGAAATTGAAGGAGTAATTTTTGAATCTCATGAGGGTTCTTGTGGAGGTCACAAGTACTGGAAGAAAACAACATACAAGATCTTAAGAGCTGGGTACTATTGGCCCTCTTTGTTTGTAGATGTATATCAGCACGTAAGAGTCTATATCCCTTGTCAGAAGTTTGCTGGCAAACAAAAATTACTGTCATTGCCCCTAAAATGTATTGCAGTAAGTGCTCATTTCCAGCAATGGGGTCTTGATTTTATAGGCGAGATAAATCCATCTTCCTCAGGACAGCATAGATGGATTCTAATTGCAACAAACTTCTTTACCAAATGGGTGGAAGCCATCCCTACTAGGAATGCCAAAGACAAAGTAATTATGGAATTTATTGAAGAAATTATCCTTAGTAGGTTTGGGTGTCCTCAGAAAATAGTAACAAATAATGCAAAAGCTTTCAAGTCTAAGGCAATGGAATCATTTTGTGAAAAGAATGGTATCTTGCTGAAGCATTCAACTCCTTACTATCCCCAAGGTAATGGTTTAGCTGAATCCTCAAATAAAAACATCATTCAGGGTATCAAAAAGTTGCTTAAGCATAATAAGAGATCATGGGATTCTATGTTGAAATATGCAATATGGGCTGATATGATAACAATAAAACAAGTAATTGGAACTTCTCCCTTCCAATTAGTGTATGGCATAGATGAAGTTTTTCCTGTTCAATTGGGAATCCCAGTGATGAAGTTTCTTCAGAAGTTCCAGGAAGAGCCCAATGATATGCAGAGAAGGATTTATGAGATGATAGAGTTACAACAGAACAGGGAAAAAGTGGAAGAAAGGGCACAGTGATACAGATTGAAGATTAAAAGCAGATTTGACAAAAAAATAAAAAATAACACTTTCTCAGTTGGTGATATGGTTCTGAGGTGGGATGCCAGGAAAGAGCAAAATGGTAAGCATGGAAAATTTGATAACCTCTGGTTTGGCCCTTTTCTAGTATCTAAGATATTGGAAAATAACACTTTTGTCCTGCAGTCTTTAGAAGGCGAAGAATTGTCAAGTCTAGTCAATGGACGATTCCTCAAGCATTTCTACAGTCTTTGAGGAGATTTTTACTTTTCATTGTATATACCGGTGTGAGTAAATCATAATAAGGACTCCATAACCAAATGGAAATTTTGCAGATTAGTAGGTAGCAGAAGAGAAGGCACTGGTCTATAGGTTCTTGAAGCCTCACAGGGAGGACTTCATCCCGCAGCTGAAGCCAGATGTTAAGTCATGATTTTTTTTTCTTCAAGTCTTATATTTTGCTTGTGATTTTTGTTTTAAGCTTGCTCATTTGCTTACTTCTAGGAAATTTTGGTTTAGAGTGAAATTTTGATTTTTTGCCTTTAGGATTTCATTATTTTTGTTTTTCTTATGTCCTGAAGGGTTCTATAGAATATATGTTGAGTAATAGTTTCATAAATAAGCACTAAGACCAAGTTTTAGTCATATAAACCTATGTTAAAGTTGAATTAGTGGTCAAAAAGCACAAAAATTGATTTTAAAACTTTCTTGTAGCGCAACGGTTAAAATTTTACACTGGCACGCTACAAGAAAATCGCAGCTGCAAAATTTGTCAGTTTTTATGCCGAATTCTCCAATGTTTTCGCTCCTGGATGACTAATCACATGTGTAGACAGGTTTGATACGTGTTTCAGCAAAGATAATCATGAAAACAGGTGTTGTCTATGATGTGAGGGAGATCGTGGCAGTCAGAAGTTAAGGCTTGGAAAATCATCATAGACAGTGAAATGAGGTGAGATTGATGGGAAAGAGGTTCTCCAATTAAGCATTACAAAGCTGGTGGAGAAGTGGAATGAAGACACATTGCTAAGAATTGGGAATTTGCAGTTGAAGAAGGAATTTAGGGTTTCGTAGTGCGACAGTTGGAAGTAAGCTGAATACTTGAGGACACTTGGAGCATTAAATTCGATGTTCAGCTAGTCCAAAAATCAATTTTTAACACCTGCAGCAAGCCGGGAGTGAGGTATTTCGCATGAACTTGGCCATGGCCTATTAAATTGGGGGTTTTTCTATTAAACCTTATAATGTTGAATTGTTAAAAGAAAACATAAACTCATGTATTCAACAAAATCCCAACAGTGAGAGATCAGTCCAAAAGGTTTAGATGAGCATCTTTGTTGTTTGTAAAGTTCAGCAACAGCTCTGTTAAAGATTTTTGGTGCTATGTTTGACCTAAATTACCCAAGATCGGTACAAAACATTCCCTGCATTGATAATAGAACTAACTATTAAAAAATTGAGGAAAAACAACCAGGAAGAATCCAAAGGAGAATTGGCTATCAAAAATCTGAAAACTTGAGGAAAAAAGGCTGTTAAGTCACTAACGGGTTCTGAAAATTACATAGAAACGTAATCAAGCCTTGGGAAAGTAGATGAAGAAGAGTGGGAATAAGTTTAAATATGGTAGGAGAGTTTTCCCCAGGCTGGAGACCCAAAACTAGATCCAAAAACAAATTGAGGTTGAACATGAAAAAGCTACTAAACCCTAAGTTAAACAAAGAAGAGGTAATTGTGCTTGATAATTCTTCCTTAGATGAAAAGCTGGAGATTGACAAGGGTAACAGAAAAGGCAAGAAAGAAGAAGCTCCAGGAGGTTCAGCTTCTTATCCTGCAAAAGGAAAAAGGCCATTGAAAGTAAATGAAGAATCCATCCTCACCGAGACTAAATTATCTACTGTGTTTTTAAAGATACGAGGTAAACTGTTGAAGGAGCAGCGAAAAGATGAAACAGAGATGTCTTATTCAGGAAATAAGTTGTTGATGGATGAAAATGCACCTAATGAAACAGATAATCAGGAAAACCCAAGTGTTCATGATGCTTCTACAGAGCTGCTGCATGAGGATGAGGAAATCTTCAGAAAGCTGAACATCCCATGGCTACCTAGTGAACTACAAAGTACAACAGGAAGCAAGGCATTTGACTCAGAGAAGGAAAATTTGCAAAGAGCCATCAAGCAGTATAAACATCAAATAGAGTATATGCAAGAAACAAATGATGGTTTGATTACAGCTAATAAAAGACTCAGGGAAGATCTAGAAGAAGTGAATGATCACTACCAAGAACTTATTGCAGTCTCCAAAGAGGCCCTAAAAAGGAAAAGAAACACAGATTTCCAGTGTGTAGAATTAAAACAAACTATCAGGAACCTACAACAACAGAATAAGGAGCTTACAAGAAGGATGACAGATATGGAAGCTGAGCAGTAGAAAGCTAGGAAAAAGGCCCAAGCCTTAGATGGGATAGCTTTATTGGAAGAAGCTACTAAAGACCTTTGAGCATTGTTAGCAAAAACAGTTACTTTTTATGTTTTCATGAGTAGTTTATTTTTTGTAATTATAATTTTGACATTATCCTATCGATGAGTAGGCTAAAAATAGTTAGGTTTTAGACTCTAACTGAATTTTTGAAAAACAGTATTTAGGAAGGTCACAATTGGGGTTGGATTTTTGGATGGCTAGAGGAGGTCTTTGACTTATTGATTAGCTAAGTACTTGACTCTCATGTGTATTTGATGAACATATTATGAAATATATGATCCATTTTACCCTTCAGTCTCTATTTTGGCTTCATTTCTAGCTTGTTTAGCTACACAATTGATAATTTCATTGTTGGTTTATAGTCTTTATGCTTGTAGTGCTTGTCAGTTGTGGATGAAATTCAATGTTATGTTATGTTGGATACATGGTTATTATATTATGCATCTCTGTTCTTCTTTACTTGTGATTTAGTTCCTATTTGTCTTATGAATGTATTCCCTTTTGTCACCAAACTTCACAACCAGAAAAACCTTTCAAAAACCCTAAAACCTAGTTTTGTTTGATTGAATATTTGAGATTGTGTTGGCTTGTTTCTTTGTAGTCTAGAAACAATTTCTAGCGCAAATAGGATCACACTTCGTGACCTTCATCATGGCTAATAAGGATCCTTTGGAGATTGATATTTTTTTGATAACAAGTTTACTACCAATCATATCTATTAATTCTCATTTTACAAGGATTTCACAATAAGCAGACCTCAATTACATTGGTATTTAGCTAATTAGTATGTAGCTTTACCTAGCTTTGTGGGTTCTTATTTTACCTTTTGATCTACAATACTCTACCTACTCAAAATATTGTGATACATATGACCAAATACATAATTAAACATTCCACTATGAGACATATTGTGCTAGCTGGATAAAGGAGACTAACTGCTATCATGCTGACTAAGAGTGTTAAGGAATGCTTCTAAGGCTTGTTATTAGATTCTCTCTGACTTACATAGGTAACTTGTTCTAAGCTATTGAAATAGAGTATTTCTCTAGAAGAAGCTAGGTTATGAATTCTAATAAGGCACGTGAGTAGTTGCAAGATATAAGAAGGAATGCAAGGAAAAAAGCTCTCCTCTTGTTAATTTCATCCAAATGTCAAAAAGACCAATCCCTTATAGGGAACAATTGTGGGTTGATCTATCAACATCATATTCTTTCCCTCTTGTACTAGCTCATTGGTATCATCGATTTAGCTAAATGATGATGTATGCTATAATCAAATGTGCATTATGTTTCCTTATGTGGATAACAAGATTCACACTTGTATCCACATATTCCGTTTGACACACTTGGTAACCCAAAACAACATTGTTGAATGCTTAATTGAATTTAAACCCACAATGCAGAATGAGAACATTTTTTATAGACACAAATTCTTGATTAAAGCCTTTCATTTCCAAGCTAGTTCCTAGATATCTATTCCTATTTCTAGATTTTGTTCAGGAATCATTAACATATAAACCTTGTGTGATAGTGATGGAATTTGATGTTGTGTCCTTTTAGATTGGAGAAGAAATGTTAATCCAAATTCTGGTGGTGGATACTAACTCGTTGAAGAATTGAACATTCCCCTAAAATTTCATCTGGCTATTTACTCATCCCTCCTCCCAGTGCAGGCATTTCAGCATGGAAGGAATTCGGCCCTGCCCATAGGTCACCTCGCACAAGTTCAAGGATTTTATGGTTATCTCTTCCTAGTGTGGGACACTAATGGTCGACGACGCTTGGAAAAATTATTATGGTATTCATATTATAACACAAGAGTAAATGGAAAATGGAAAGAATGAAGGAAATTTCGTGATAATGAAAGCTCAAATTTTTTTATAACACTCAGAAATTTTGCAAGGTGAAATATCAAATTTTGGTTAGAGAAAATAAATTAAGATGTCTAACAACCACTTGAACATAGTCAAAATCATGCATGGTCATTCCAATTGGCTTCACACCACATCACTGGAAATCATACATATTCAAACACCACTTTGAATCCAAACACAATTGGACTTATGTCACCTTCACACACACATCATTCTTATTCAAACACCAATTGACTAAATAAACAATCAAATTCACACCAACTTCGAAAATAGAGTACATGTTCAAATTCCCCAATACCTTATTCAACCCCTAGATTCAGAATTATAAACTGGCTAAAATCTCTATGTTTTAAAATTATTAAAAAATATCACTTGATCCTTATATACTGGGTAATATATTGCTTCCATTTTTTAGAGTATTAAATTCTCCAATATGAACCAACTTGCTATATCATTGCGTAGTTAGTGAACCCCATGTTCATAACAAACGCATTTCATAATGCATATTCACTTTAGTGTACTTGTGTTTCGCTTACAGTTGCTCCAATTTAATTTCCATTCAGTTGTTTATTCAGTTGTTTGTATATTCAGTTGCTTCAATTTCATTGCTTACAATTGTTGCATATGAATAAAGCTCCTGCTCTTTTAGAATCAATCTTCTTGATAATTTTCTTTTATGATTAGTAATGATGTATGAATTAAATGGTGTTAACTCCATAATAGTCTTATGGGCACTAGTGACATAGGAATTAGATGGTACAAACTCCATTATAGGTAGACTATTTTGATGTAATTGTAGACAGTAGCACTCATCATAGATCAAAAGGTCAAGCATCCAAAATTTAGAGCCAAAGAAGATTGTGGAAACTCCTTGGAAATATTCAATCTCGGTTTGGACATGAGTAGAAGGTGTTAATAGGTTGTTTCTAGTGCAAAGGAAGCAACACATTGACATGAAGGACATAGTCATAGAGATGGACATATGTCGAAGAAGAACCCATGCACTAAATGCAGACTTGGTAATTGAACCTTAGCAATTATTGAAAAACATATATTGGATTAAACTAATGCTAACTACAATCTTCGCATTAGTTATGTAAAAGGCCTATAAACATTTTTAATATGCAAAGTAATAGAAGATTGAAACCAAAACTCACTCCATTTCTTCACTATGAGGCCAAATAAGGGCTTAAATTATTTGATTGGATTAAAATATGGTTTCAAGTTCTCCATTGGATAAGATAAAGTTTGTTGTTATAAATATAATAGAACTTAGGTTTTAATTTTTTGAGTTTCCTGCAAGTTATTTAAAATGATGTAAATCCAAGGTCTATAGAGGTGGCATATTGGTAAGGTCGTACTTGTAATGATAGACAGTTCTTGTACTCAAACCCAAGAGAGAGCATGGCTTGTCACGAGGAAAGCTAAACTAGGGCCAAGCTCGCTTACCATTTCCATGGATGTGGTTGTTTCAAGGAGGGATGTGGCGGGTGGTGTGACAACTCATTAAATGCCACTCACAATGTCTATCACCGCCTCTCGAGTATTTACTCATCCCTCCTCCAGGCACAGGAATTTCAGCATGGAAGGCATTCGACCCTTCCTACCAGTCACCTCGCACAAGTTCAGGGATTTTATGGTTATCTCTTCCTAGTGCAAGCTATTAATGGTCGACGATACTTGGAAAAAATTATTATGTTATTCATAATATAACACAACAGTAAATGGAAAATGGAAAAGAAAGAAGGAAATTTTGTAATAATGAAAGCTCAAATTTTTTTATAACACTCAGAAATTTTGCAAGGTGAAATTTGAAATTTTGGTTAGAGAAAATAAATTAAGATGTGTAAAAACCACTTGAACATAGGTCAAAATCGGACATAGTCATTCCAATTGACTTCACACCACATTCATTGGCAAATCATACATATTCAAACACCGCCCCGAATCCAAACACAATTGGACTTATGTCACCTTCACACACAAATCATACTTATTCAAACACTAATTGAATAAATACACAATTAGATTCAAACCAACTAAAAAAATAGAGTACATGTTCAAATTCCCCAATACCCTATTCAACCCCTAGATTCACAATTATAAGTTGGCTAAAATCTATATGTTTTAAAATTATTAAAAAATATCCCTTGATCCTTATATACTGTTAGATTTTTAACATTAAGCTAGCATTATTAGGATCTTTAACTGATAGAATAACAAGCACAGTAATCAAGCACAAGAAACAATGAACATAGTGTTTTTCCTTGGGTAAACCATAAATGGAGAAAACCCCACAACTTCCTCATAGATAGAATCAACACTAAGAGTAAAACCCCAAAACAGTAAGATGATCTCCCGATAGCAGTAACCTCTTTCTTATATCCCCAGTGTCTTCTTCTTCCTCAGCTATGTGCTACAACTGAGTGTGAGTGAGTGTGTGATAAAAAGAGAGGCTCACTCTCTATTTATACTAATTCCTGACTTGACTAAACCAAACTAGGGCCAACTTCACTAGGTGAGTCTAATAACCCTAGTGCCCTGGAATTGCGGGGACTTTAACCCTTAGACAATAGGAGGGTTACCCACAATGACTTGACATGAATTGTTTACATTATAGATCCTCCTGATTGGAACATTGGGGCATGACATGACTCAATTACATTACAGACACATCCTAGAATAAACATCAAGGTAGAAGACATAAGATACATAGGTGAATATGTTTCGAAGTTACAATTACATCAACACTCCCTCTTAACTAGGAAGGTCTTCTTTCGACACAATTTTCAGCACTGGTCTTCTTCTCTGTATTGACTAGATAATATCGTCATATTCATCTTCAACATATCATCATATTCATCTTCAAGTAGTCTTTATCTTCAAGTTTTCTTCATATTCAAGTCTTCATCATCTGTAAATCATCATCGTCTTTGAGTCTTCTTCATCTTCAAGTCATCATCATCTTCTACTTCTTCAAGTCTTCTTCATCACGGAATCTGGATCATCACGACCACTAGATCATCACTGCTGGATCATCACTATATCATCAACTCTGGATCATCACTTGATCTAGATCATCATCGCATCTGGATAATTACTTGATCTGGATCATCATCAACGGTGCTATCTCTTGATTCTTCTCGTCACAGGAAGTTCTATAGAGCCAGCCCTTTTTCATGCAGGTTGTAGGCCCACCCATCATGTAGGTCTTCATTAGAGCTTATATCTGACACTTAAGTCAGAATGGCCCACCCATCTCTTACATCTGACCTCATATTGTTAAAAAGGCATGCTCAGCACTCACATCTGAACTCATCTTGTCAGAAAGGCCCAACACTCACATTTGACCATGTGTAAACACATCGTGCCAGAATGGTTCAGCACTTATATCCGACCATGTGCAAGCACACAGCATCGAAAGGGATCTGCACTTACATCTAACCATGTCCAAAGACACCGCATCGAAAAGGCTCAGCACTTATAGTCGACCATGCTCGAAAGCACCGCATCGAAATGTCTCTCAATCCCAGACTGAGGATTCTTGGTAACTGACTAGGTTCCTCCATTCTCCCAGAGAATGGAATCAGCCCTTATATCTAATCAAGTGGGACACATCCCTCAATCACATCAGAATGGCCATGCGCTCACATCTGATTGTGTATGACTACATCTTACAATCATTTCAGAATGGCCCTCAGTCCCAGACTGAGTTTTCCTACTAACTAACCACGTGCCTCCATTCCTAGAATGGCATTTAGCCCTTACATCTGATCATGTAGAGACCAATCCTATAGTCACATCAGAATGGATTAGCACTCATATCTGACATGTAAGGAACCAAATCCTCTCACCATGACAGAATGCCTCAGCCCTTACATCTGACCATGGAAGGAATTTAATCCTCTCACCATGTCAGAATGGCTCTCAGTCTTCATCATCTTCCCTTGGAGGAAACCTCGATCTGGAGAGCACCAAGCTTCTCCCTAAAGTACTCAAACTTCACTCTAGCCAATGGCTTCGTCAATACATCAGCTATCTATTCCTCTGTCACAAAATATTGGAGCTTCACTGCTCCTCTCTGCACCATATCCTTGATATATTGATACTTGATATAGATATGCTTCGACTTGTCATGAAACACTGGATTCTCTGACAACTTTACGCAACTCTGGTTGTCACAATGTATACAAGTAGCATCCAACTAGAGATCAAATAAATCAGATAGTAGCTTCCTCAGCCATATTGCCTCACAGCTAGCTGAACAAGTTGCAACATACTCTGCTTTAGCTATACTCAGTGCCACACAGGATTGCTTCCTACTAAACTAAGAGATCACACCTGATCCCAAATAGAAGCAACATCCTAAAGTGCTCTTCCTATCGATGGAACTGCTTGGTCAATCTAAATCAACATAGCCCTCTAGGTTAATCTTCTGATTTTCCTTGTACTTGAGCCCATAGTGAACTGTACCCTTTAGGTACCTCAGAATATGCTTTGCAAAAATTAAGTGAACATGTCTCAGATCTGTCAGGAACTAGCTCAAGGTGTTCACAACAAAGAAAATATATGGTCTCGTATTTGTCGGGTACATCAAGGACCCAATCATCTGATGATACATCATAGCATCAACCACTTCTGATGAAGCATCACTCAATAGCTTCAAGTTCGATGCCATAGGTGTGGTTGTGGCCTTGCAGTCCATCATCCTGAATCTCTTCAAGATCTCTACTTCATACTTCCCTTGTCCAAGGAAGATTCCATCTGCATTCTGCCACACCTCCATGCCTAAGAAATAGTGCATCATACCCAAGTCCTTCATTTTGAACTCGGCAGCAAGTTTCCTCTTTGTATAAAAAATCAACCCATCCATACCTGTTACAAACAGATCATCCACATACAGTAGGAGTATCACTGGGTTGTCATCTTCAACCTTGTAGTAAAGGTTGGAATCTGCTTTACTCTTGGCAAAGCCCAAACTGGATAGGAAACCATTAATTCTACCGTACCATGTCCTAGGTTCCTATTTCAAACCATACAGGGATTTCTTCAATCTACATACATGAGACTCTCTGTCATGTGTCTCAAAACCAAGTGGTTGTTCTACATACACTTCCTCTTCCACTACACCATTCAAGAAAGCAGTCTTGACATCCATCTGGTGTATCTTCCATTTCATCACTGCAACCAGAGCAAGTATTGATCTGATGGAAGTGTATCTGGCTATAGGTGCAAAGGTTTCTTCATAATCTATTCCTTCTTTCTAGGAGAAACCTCGAGCCACAAATCTTGCTTTATGTTTCTCAATGCTTCCATCTGCAGCATGCTTGATCTTGTAGATCCATTTGGAATTTACAATGGACTTCCATTCTGGTCTTGGAACAACATCCCAAACATCATTCTTCATGATCGATTGATACTCTTTGATCATAGCATCCTTCCATTCTTTCCATTCTGCTCCTTCTTCATAGTTGGAAGGTTCTTTATCAATAATGTCACATAGTAAGGCTACATAACTAGAACATGATCTAGTTCTCTTTCTTC
The DNA here is from genome assembly GCA_001517045.1 of Pseudotsuga menziesii. Lineage (NCBI taxonomy): Eukaryota > Viridiplantae > Streptophyta > Pinopsida > Pinales > Pinaceae > Pseudotsuga > Pseudotsuga menziesii. The sequence continues at coordinate 71,146 of LPNX010351003.1, forward strand.
CTCTGGGCATTTCTTCTGAAGCTCCATATCTTTCTGCACCTTGGATAATTTCACGTACCCAAGCAGGTTTCCTCTTATGAGGCTCCAGAGGTGGATCTATAGTTTCTTGAGGTTTTTCAAATTCTCAGTCTTCTTCTTCAATTTCTTCGTTCATGGTTGTATCATGAATTCTGGGAGTTTTTGCTTCTTCAGGTTCTTCAATAGGTTTCTTTTTGGATTTGTTGTAAGCTGTCTTTATCAAATGTCACATCCTTGCTGATGTCAATCATTTTGAATCGTGGGAAGTATATTCTGTAAGCCTTCGATCTTTCAGAGTATCCCACAAATATACCTTTCTTTCCTGAAGGATCTAATTTTTTTCTCTTCTCTTTTGGAATGTGTATGTACACAGGACAACCGAATATTCTAAGATGGCTGAATTTTGGTTTCTTTCCAGAGAAGACCTCTTCAGGAGTCTTATTCTCAAGTACTCTGTGTGGGGTATGGTTATGTACATACACCGTTGTTCTGGCTGCTTCTGCCCAAAGATGCCTAGGAAGATCTTGATCATGAAGCATAACTCTTGCAGCTTCCATGATAGTTATGTTCTTCTGTTCTGCAATCCCATTCTATTGTGGATTATAAGGAGTGGAAAACTCCCTCTTAATCCATGAGTCTTTGCATAAATCTTTGAATTCATTCAAAGTGAATTCTCCACCATTATCTGATCGAAAGGTCTTGATATTCTCTTCAGTGTGGTTCTCGATCAAGGATTTGAATTCCTTGAACTTATTGATTCCTTCATCTTTGTTCTTCATAAATTATATCCATGCCTTTCTAGAAAAATCATCAATAAAGGAGTGGATGATTTCCAATATTCCTTTTGCCTTGCTTTCGTTACTTGGAAATGTCTTCTTTGTGTTCTTCCCTTTCGCACATCCTTTGCATACACCTTCATGTTTTGTCTGCATTTTTGGAATACCTTCAAAAGCTTTTCTTGCAAGAGGTAGTGCTCTGTAATGCACATGTGCAAGCCTTCTATGCCAAAGTTCATTTGGATCTACTGTGTCATGGACCAAAGCTTGTTCTGGATGGCCCTTCAATTTGTATAAGCCTCCTTCTTGTTCCCCAATCACTACTGCATCGTCAATAGTCTTTCCTCTTGGCCACATGATGACTTGACCATCTATAAATGCAACCCTCATTCCTTTTGCATCTAATGCAGATATGGAGAGAAGGTTCTTCTTTAGTCCTGGTACAAACAATACTTCTTTCATTGTCATAGACTTTCTAGAGTCTAGCTTGTATGAGGATTCCCCACTACCTTTTATTGGATACTGGTAGTCATATCCAAGTTTCACCTTGTGAGGTGATTCATGTTTAGATAATTTCACACAGGATTCCTTGAATCTTGTCATGTGCATGGAAGCACCACTGTCTATAATCCAATCATTGCTGCCATGCGTGATAGTTCTCGTGAGAGCGGAAATCAAAACATATTCTTCATCACTTGAAGAATCAACACTAACTTGTTTGTTTCTCTTTGTGGAAGGTTCATCATCCTCTACAGCATGAGCATGATTTCTTCTCTCGTTTCCATTCTTCTTGTGAGAGCTACTTTTATTCTTAGGATAGTCTCTAGCAAAATGTCCTCTTTCATCACATGTATAGCAAATGTACTTAGACAAATCTCTAGGTTTTCTAGAGTTATTCTTTTGATGAGAGTACTTATTTCTGTGGTGGCTGGATCTAGATTTCTTGGATTGTACTATGAGAGCTTGATCTTCACTCCCCATCTTCTCTTCTTGAGTTGCTATCCGAGATTCTTCTTGAGAGCATTCTTCCCATAGTCTGCTAAACTTGACCAACTTATTTCTGGAATAGATCCCTTCAATAAGGGAGTCCCATGATATAGGGAGACCATTCAAGGTGGTCATCACAATCTCTAGATTCTCTACTTCTTCATCTACTGCTTCCAATTGTTCTTTGATCTAAGAAACCCTTGTGAAGTAAGACTGGATGGTCTCTGCATTTTGGATCTTCACATTCTTCAACTGGTTTCTCAGAGTCATCTTCCTGTTTATGTTCTTCCCTTCAAACAATTTGGTTAGGGAATCAAACATAGATTTAAGTGTCTTGAGGGAGGACACATGTGGTATGAAGTGATCCTTGATAGAATCAACAATGATTCTCTTTGCCATATCCAACTTCTTCTTATGTAAGGCCTTTTCCTCATCTCCCTCTGGAACTGGAACCTCCTCATTGATGTAGGAGTCTAACTCATTTTCTTCCAAGACCAGGGAGATCCTATACTTCCAGGCTCGGAAGTTATCATCTCCATTAATATTTTCATCAATCTTGGTGTGATGAGACATCTTAACTAAGAACCTCAAATGGAAATACAAAATATTTAGATCTTACCAGGTCAAGATGTCAGATCTGGATTTGGAGCTAAAATCCTCCAGTACTGGTTTAGGAGCATAATAGGGTTTTGCTTTTCCAAAGTTCTATCCAACCAAATGCTTTGAAATTGATCCCTAACTTCAATTTTTGGGAGGATATCAATCCAGGCCTGGGCTCACTGAAAAATTCCTCTTCTATGAAAAGCCCTAATTTTCTGTAGAAGTGTCAGGTCCAAAACTGAAAAACCTCATAATTGGATTCTGCTTCGATAGAAAGATGCACCCTAAGGAGGAGAGTTAATCCAACCTTCTTTTGCTGAAAATCGGTGGAGGAGGATCCACAAAGTAGGAATCCCTAGTTCCCGCAGCTGCACAGTGTCTTCTTCTCAGGTTAGCTCTGATACCATGTTAGATTTTTAACATTAAGCTAGCATTATTAGGATATTTAATTGAGAGAATAACAAGCACAAAAATAAAGAACAAGAAACAATGAACATAGTGTTTTTCCTCGGGGAAACCATAAATGGAGAAAACCTCGCAAATTCCTCAGAGATAGAATCAGCACCAAGAGGAAAACCCCAAAACAGTAAGATGATCTCCCGATAGTAGTAACCTCTTTCTTCTATCCCAGTGTCTTTTTCTTGCTCATTTATGCACTACAACTGAGTGTGAGTGAGTGTGTGATAAATAGAGAGGCTCACTCTCTATTTATACTAATTCCTTACGTGACTAAACCCAACTAGAGCCGACTTCACTAGGTGAGTCTAATAACCCTAGTGCCCCGGAACTGTGGGGACTTTAACCCTTAGACAATAGGAGGGTTACCCACAATGACTTGACATGACTTGTTTACATTATAGATCCTCCCGATCGGAACATCGGAGCACGACATGACTCAATTACATTACAGACACAACCCAGAATAAACATCAGGGTACAAGAAATAAGATACATAGGTGAATACATTCCGAAGTTACAATTACATCAACATATACTATGTAATATATTGCTTCCACTTTTTATAGTATTAAATTCTCCAATATGAACCAAATTGCTATAATATTGCTTACTTAGTGAACCGCATGTTCATAACACATGCATTCCATAATGCATATTCACTTTAGTGTACTTGTGTTTTGCACTTCTAAAAGTAGGGTAGGTGTTAGCCTCAAAATTCACCAACATGAATAACAAAACCACATTTGAGCTATGGAGATAAGTATCCGGTACATGATTTGGAAAACTATGTTGGTCTGAAAATAGATTTAATCTAAAATAGATTTCAAATACAAACATATAACTCAATAACTCATCAAATCCAAATAAAATACATAATGTAAGCGCAATTAGAAGCCTACGCAATCCGATATAGATTCTATCCACTAGAATTTATATCATCTAATGAAACCATCATTTCTATATCTCTAGGATGTCACAACTAGTCATCCAGTCAATGGAGGGGGAGAGGGTGAATAATTGACTTGTGGAATACGAAATTATGGTTAGTCAATATGTAGAACAAGAGAGGGTGTTAAGTCATCCTGTGAAGGAGTGGAAGTTTTTTAAGCTTGGTGAGGGGAGAGTGGTCACTTGACCTATGCAAAAGGAGAGGGTAATTGATCAACTTGGTGAGGAGAAGAGGGTGATTGCTCAACTTGTAGAGGAGAGGCGGATGGAGGATGAGGAAGATGATAAAATGGAGAATGTGGATGATACATCCTCCTCTAGAGTATCATGGATGCATTAATAATATGACAAATCAATAGTTTCATATCATGAGGGGATACCACCCATATAGCTATGATATTAGGCTCCTCCATCATATGGGAAACTCACATAGGTTGCACTCCTTATCAAGCCAGAAATATAGATAATTGAACCACAAAATTCTCATTAAATATATAATTTGGTAGTATGTCACGAGTAAAGTCTCTAGATCTAAGGTATCTTGTCAACCTCAGGCATATCCTCATCATGTTGGGAAGGAAATTACCCAACATATGTTCTTATATATCTGTAAAATACTAGACAATCATCATTAGACAATTTGATCAAGGATTAGAAAAATTAAAGAAAATGTTACAATAACTTGCAGGTGTCTAAGAATACAACATACCCTTCTATCATCTAAGTTTATGTCTAGGATTTATATTGGTGATCCAATAAACTAAGGGTACACATGCCTAAATATGTCTTATAGTTGTATTCTCATTTACATTAAAATTAAATCCAACTCCATCAAATTCTTACAATGTAATGAGTTGATTCAAGCTATCCTTAACCAAGTACCTCTCGAACTTTGATGTTCTTGTTCCAATGCTTTACATGTTATCTATGCAATCCCTTTTTATATTCATTCCAACATTGAAAATTTTCATTCGAGAACCCACAATTCATTTACTCAACACCTAGTTACTCCTCCAACCCACTACTAGGTGAAATGGTAATCCCTTCACATCCTAGGTGCCTCAGGATGTCGCCATATTCACTATAAATATATATGTGTAGGATTATGATAGATGCAAGTGGTGGCCACCAATGAACTATAGTTTATCGAGCTTCCACTAAACACAACCAAAACCCTATTTCTCCATGCACACAATTGACACACATAACATAGCATACATGGTTTCTCAAGATCACAATATTACCCATCTCTCAAAAATCATGGCATGAAAAAATCACCTTCCCTCAATGAATGAAGGAAAAAGTCCTCCAAAATTATCCTCACAGGATCTTCATAACCTTCAAGACAAAATAGGTTCCCAAGTGTGTGAATGCCTATGCCAAATCTCTCTTGTAATTTTCCCAAACCCTAGAAACTCTCCCTTCCACACTCTTTAAAATCCACAACAAATGAATGAAATCCACCTGTGGAGAACCTCCTGCAATGAACAATCAAAATGCATGATATAACATAAATATTGGAGCACAAAAGAGATTTTATTGATTGCGAGCCACTTCAAAGGGGGGAACCTCCTTTGACCAAGCTCAATACAAAATAACTCTTTGATTCTTTCATTATCCTTAACACATACTTATATACTAAGTCTAATCTAAACAACTATTACCCCCCATGAATGTGGGATAATTCAACATAATAACTAGACAACTTAACAACTATTACTTACTCCCCATGAATGTGGAATAATACAACATACTGATGGGATGACTTACAAAGCATATGCGTTCGATAAAATATACTAACAAAATAAAGAGGAGGGTTGACATGGGTTCTTAACATCCCCTCCCTCTTAAAAAAAAAGCTATGTCCTCAAAGCATTAGATGTGGAAACTGTTGCTGAATCTGAAGGAGCGGTTCCCATGTAGCATCCTCTAGTTGCATGTTGTGCCACTGAATTATGACCTCTGTGATGGACCGAGAGTGAAGCTGACAAGTGCGCTTATTGAGGATGGCCTCCAGATCTGAAATGATGGATCCTTCATTATCCCTCTCTGGTAAAACAAGTTGTTCTATGATGTTGGTGCCAATCACTTGTTGAATGCGAGAAGAAGGAGGAAGTGCCAATTTATAAGCAACAGACCCAATATTCTGAAGAATTATATATGGACTAGAGATATTTGGAGCGAGCATTTGATTCTTTTTGAGTTTCAAGGAGGATTGCTTGTAAGGCTGTAGATGAAGAAAAACCATGTCACTGACTTGAAAAGTGCACTCAGAACAATGTTGATCGTCTTAGTGTTTCATGCGGGTTCTAGCCATGTGAAGATTGTCCTGCAGAATGTGAAGAATATGATGCCAGTTTTGAAGAACCATGTCAACTGCCTGAACTTGTGAACTATTGGAAGTGTATGGAAGGAGTACTGGAGGTGTGTGACCATAAACTGCTTCATATGGAGTCATTTGAGATGTAGTATGGTAGGAAGTATTGTACCACCATTCAACGAGAGGGAGCCACTTTGCCCATAGGTGTTGTTCTTCAGCTGTGAAACAACGAAGATAAGTTTCCCAATAGTTGTTGATAACTTAAATTGGACCATCTATTGGTGGGTGATGAACTTAACTCATATTCAGTTTGGTGTCAGTAAGGAGAAAATGACTTGTGAAAGTTGCGTTGCGGTCTGAGACAATGGAAGAACGGATTCCATGAAGAAGGAATATCTTGTCCATGAAAATATGTGCAATTAAGGAGGTGGTATATGGAGGGATAAGAGCACAAAAATGATTATATTTGGAGAGCCAATCAACCACAACCAAGATTATGATCTTCCCTCCATATTTAGGGAGCCCTTGAATGAAATCCATCGAAATATATGTCCAAATCCTTGTAGGGATGGGAAAAGGTTTGAGCAATCCGAAAAGGAGTGTAGTTTCACTTTGGTGGCACTGACAAGGAGCACATTCAAAAACCATATGTTGAATTTCTCATTGCATTCCCTTCCAAAATAAGTGACATCATGCCCTCTCATATGTTTTCATGAACCTAGAGTTCCCTGTCAATGGAGAAGCATGGAGTTCATAAAAGACTGCATGTTTAATATCTTTGCTTTGGGGAAGCACCAGATGACCCTTGTATCTCAGAGAAGAGCCATCCCAAGAGAAATGTGTTACCATAGAAGGGTTACTGGCCAATGGTTGGATGATTTCAGATAATGAGGAGTCATTGACATAGCCTTCCTGAACAGAGTGTAACTAAGTTGGAATAGGCATAGCAATAGCTGAAAGAGAGACAGGGGCATCAAATGTGTGGGAAAGAGTATCCACCACAAGACTATCCTTAGTATTCTTCTAATTGATCTCTTAGTCATAACCCCTGAGTTTGCTAACCCATTTCTATTGTGTTGGGGATGAGACCCATTGTTTCAGGAAATATTTCAGACTCTGGTGATTAGTCTTGATGCAACAAGGATTCCCTAAGAGGTATGGCCACCAATTCTGTACTGTGTGCAAAATAGTCATCATTTCCTTCTCATATGTGGAGGTGGATAAATTCTTTCCAGGAAGGGATTTACCAATGAATCCCATGGGATGTTCATATTGAAAGAAGACAACACCAATTCCATTGTCGCAAGCATCACTCTCAAGAGTGAAGGGCTTGGAAAAATTAGGCATTTGAAGGGTGCATCGGAATGAAATATCCAAGGGAGTATTTGAGACTACCGAAGGTTGCATCTGAATGAAATGGAACTGAGTGATGACACCATGTGAATTCTTCTTAAGGATCATTTCCATGCAATGTGAGTTGATGATGCTGAGATACCTTGGTTGTAAGCCATTGAATGTGTTTTTTTTTCCATTGACTAAAAAATGCATCCATAGTGTTAGAATAATCAACCCATAGTTATCTACCTTAGACATTAATTAATCCAATTTTTTTCTTATTTTCCTAGTTTCCATATTCCACCTTATGCAAGTTGTCCTCCACACATCAAAAGTGGTCAAACTTGCTAAATTTGAGTCATGGAGCGCTTGGGAAACCACTTGGAATCAAATCTACTTTATTCCTGGCCTTCCTAGTGCATGTCTGCTTTTTTTGCTTTATTTCCTGCATTTTCTGAGTTTTAAGGAAATTGGGAAAGTTTGACTAGGTGAAGTTAACTTGTTTTTTGTCCTCATCATCCTCCACTCTTTTCTCCTAATAAAAGCATGTATGAGTTGTACTTCCATCATATATTAGCTTTCCTAATTGATTTTTCCAATTCGTGAGCTCCTAGACAGATTTGGAAAGTGCTTTATGTACCTATGGGGGATTTGCTTAGATTTAGTAAGCCTGCTTTTGACCAAATTCAAATGGCATCTTTATGCATTTGAATATCTCATGTAATTATTTATTTTGGTATCCTATGACTTCACAGGTTTGTATATTATACACTTATTCAATACAGATTAGTGTTCTGCTCCATATTCAGTCTCCTTTGTGAGTAATTTGCATGTGTAATTGGCAATTTTTGTGAGTGTAATTGTTCTAACACATGGGTTCAATTTCCACATGGTATCAAAGCCTTTGTAGATCAATTTATCTCCTTCCAATTTGTTATTGCAGGTTTGACATCATTGATTGGGAGCATTTTGCTGACTAAAGGGACAATTTCTAAGCTATGGATCAATCTCAAAAGATCATCTTGACTCCATTTAAATTATTTGAATGGAAAGTAGAGATGGAGATACTATTTAGAGTGAAATGCCTCTACAGAGTGACTATGGCAATAGAAGCAGAGCCCAATGCAGCTGCAGATAAAATTAAATGGCACAACAAGAGTGATGAGGCCTATGGTCTCCTGTGTCTAAGCATATCCAGAGACCTCCTTTTCCATCTTGATGGATTGAAATCACCAAATGAAGTATGGGAGAAGCTTGTTGATATTTTTGGTAAGAAATATGAGATGAGGGGACATCAAATTGAAAATGAATTGATCTCCCTGAGTCCCAATAGTTTTGAATCCCTGCAACTCTATTTTCCAAGTTCAAAGCCCTTGTTTTGCAGCTAAAACAATGTGGGATCTAAAAGGAAGATGAGAAACTAGTTTTGGCCATACTCACGAAGCTTGGCCCTAACTATTCAGTGTTTTTATCGACCTTCTATGCCACAAAGTTGACAGCTCGAGCCTGGAAAATACCTAGCCTTGCAAATTTCATGGAATCTCTCACACAAGAACAAGATAAATTGGTGATGACGGGCACATTCAAACCTTCCAAAGACTAAGCTATGGTTGCTGGAGATTTGAGGGTGGATTCAAAAGTCAAGAAGAAAACTAAGAAGCCACCTGAGCAAAAGAGAGACAAGAACAAGTCTCCAGAGGAGCCTCAAGGTTCCAAGAAGAACCCCCAGAAGAAGAAGAACAAAGGAGAAATGAGAAAGTGCGCATATTGTAGTAAGGGAAATCATTCTAAAAGCTCCTACATGAATAAGCAAATAGACATGCTGACCCAAATCCTAGGGAAGAATGGAATCTCCCTTCCTGATAGCTCAAAGAAGAGGAAAGGAGGATCAAATTCAGAATACAGAGAGAGAGTTCATGCATTGTTTGCTGGCACATCAAGTTCACCTAGTTTCATCATTGATTCTGGAGCTTCAAGACATATGGTTTCGACCAAGGAGTCATTCACCTCACTTGACATGTCGAAAGGTCCACCAATAGTACTGAGAGATGACTCTCTCACTGAAAGTTTGGGCAAAGGGAGGATTGATCTTGACCATGGTAAGTTCAGCAATGTGTTGTATGTTCTAGGTCTTGCCTCTAACCTCTTATCAGTGTATCAGATGACCCACATAGGGTCTCCAAAGAAGGTCATATTCTCCCCTGATGAAGTTGAGATCACAGAGATCTCAACTGGTAAAGTCATTGCAAAAGGAATTGCAAATCACACTTCGAAGGTATACATGTTCTCACACTTCCTACCCTACTCAAACCCCTCTGCTCTTCTGATTCATGCTAATGAGGAAAGCAAGCTTTGGCATGAAATATTTGGCCACCTTAATTATAGGTATCTTTCTGATCTTAGTGAAAAATAAATGGTCATAGGGTTACCAAAGATTAAGTTTTCCAAAGGAGTCTGTCAAGGTTGCATCTTAGGAAGACACCCAGAGCATAAATTTGAGAAAGCTAGTCATGAGAGAACCTCTACACCTGTTGAGTTGATCCACAGTGATGTTGCTGGCCCATTTCCTCATATTTCAATGAGTCAGGACAAATATGCATTAACATTCATAGATGACTTTTCCAGGTATTGCTGGGTTTACTTCCTGAAACACAAGTCTGAAGTTTATGGTCTCTTCAAAGTCTTTAAGGCTTTGGTTGAAAACCAGTCTGGGAGGAATCTTAAGGTCCTCAGATATGACAATAGTGGTGAGTATGTCAAGTCTGATTTCATTCAATATTGTGTAGATGCAGGTATTCAAATGCAACATTATATCCCTTACACACCACAGCAGAATGGTGTTGCTGAGAGGAAGAACAGATCACTGAAAGAGATGGCAACATGCATGATGAAGGCTAAGACTTTGCCACCAAAGTTTTGGGCCAAAGCTATAAACTGTGCAGCCTATATCCAGAATAGGGTGCCTCATAAACAGCTTTATGGTATGACTCCTTTCGAATCATGGAGTGGGCACAAGCTAGATGTGACCCATTTTAGGATTTTTGGCTCAAGGGCTTGGGATAGAATTCCAACAAAAAAGAGGAAGGCTTTGCAGCCCCAAAGAAAAGAGTCTCTATTTGTTGGGTACTATGAATATTCAAAAGGGTACAAACTGATCAATTTGAGCACAAACAAAGCCTTCATTGAAAGGAGTGTTCAGTTCCAAGAAGAGCCTTTAGCAGCAGTGGAAGTTGGAGATTCCTCTTCACCACTAGAACCATTGCATGTAAGTGAAGAGATAGTTGAACTTGCTGATTCTGATATGTCTAATAATGATGATTTAATTGTAGATCCTTACAGTCCTACAAGACCAAAATGGGGAGAAAATACCATTCATGCAGCTAGAGAACTAGCTTGAAATCCTAATGATCCTAGGAGGACTAGATCTTAGTTTGAGAGTGCTCTGTGCATGAAAGATCATATGTTTGTAGAGAAATGCTATCTAATGGTTGAATCAGACCCATAGGCATATGAATATGCAGAAAAATATCCAATATGGAAAACATCCATGGAAGAAGAGTTCATCTCACTCCAGAAGAACAACACATGGGAGCTGGTTGATCTTCCCCCAGGGAGGAAGCTAGTTCAGTGTAAGTGGGTTTACAAAACCAAATTTGCTGCTGATGGTTCACCTTTGAAATATAAGGATAGATTGGTTTCCAAGGGCTAATATTAGGTACATGGCATAGATTACAATGAGACCTTTGCACCAGTGGCAAAGATGGACTCCATCAGGCTAGCCTTAGCCATTGCAGCTTCGAAGCAGTGGGAGGTACATCACATCGATGTGAAGTGTGCTTTCCTGAATGGAGATATCACTGAAGAGATTTACATGCATTAGCCTCAAGGATTTTCTACTAATCCAACTCTTGTGTGCAGGCTAAAGAAGTCATTGTATGGGCTTAAGCAAGCCCCCAGGGCTTGGTATGCCAATATTGATAGCTTTTTGCTATCATTGAATTTTGTTCGATGCAAGTCAGATCCAAATGTCTATTTAAAGCTGATTCATGGTTCATTAATGATCATTGTTTTTTATTTTGATGACCTTCTCATTATAGGAAGCTCAAACGATGAAATTGCCTCCTTGAAGGATGCAATGAACCATGCCTTGTCCATGACTGATTTGGGGTTATTGAGCCAATTATTGGGGCTCGAGATTGCTCAAACCAAAGATGGAATCAAAGTACATCAGTCCAAGTATGCCTTGGATTTGCTGAAAAAATTCAACATGAAGGATTGCAAGCCAAGCAAGACTCCTTTCCTTTCAGGAGTTAAGCTTGAAGAAGCTGATTCTTCACCTATGGTAAATAATACACTGTATATGCAATTGATTGGATGTTTGCTATATATTACACATACTCGACCTGATCCTTCTTATGCAGTAAGTGTGGCTTCAAGATACATGGATCAGCCTCATGAGATCCATTGGAGAGCAGCCAAAAGGATCCTTAACTTTGTTCAGGGAACAAGGACTCATGGGATCTTCTACAAAGCTAAATCTGATCTTGATTTGATTGGGTTTACTGACAGTGATTGGGAAGGTGACAACACAGATCGAAAGTCAACATTAGGATATGTGTTCATGCTTGTTGAAGGGCCAATCAGCTGGTCAAGCAAGAAACAGAGTGCCATTGCACTCTCATCTACAGAAGCAGAGTACAGAGGAGTTGTAAATGTAGCAACTCAATGTTTATGGTTGCAGGGGTTGCTTGGTGAGTGTGGCTTCGAATCAAAATAATCAACTACTATATATTGTGATAATCAGAGTACCATTCAAATCTGCAATGATCCAGTTCAGAAACAGAGAACCAAACACATTGAGATCCATATGCACTACATCAGACAGCTTTTGCATGATGGCACCATTCACCTACTTTTCTGTTCATCTTCAGAACAAGTAGCAGATATCTTCACCAAAGTTTTTTGTGAGAAGACATTCAACAATCTCAAATCACTGCTAGGGATTGCTGATCATGCTGTGAAGCATGAGTGATGACAATATTTCAAAAAAAAAATTACTGTCCATGTTTAAGGGAGGATTTTTCCCACTGGGTTTTTGCCTCTTTCCTTGGTTAAATGGACATGCAGTATGTAAAGGGTGACTAAGCCTTGTTGCTAGGCCCTATAATTTTTTGATATTTTACTCATAAGTTAGGATTAATGGGGTTTTTGAGAATAATCAACCCATAGTTAGCTACCTTAGACATTAATTAATCCAATTTTTGTCTTATTTGCCTAGTTTCCATATTCCACCTTATGCAAGTTGTCCTCCACACATCCAAAGTGGTAAAAAATTGCTAAATTTGAGTCATGGAGTGCTTGGGAAACCACTTGTAATCAAATATGCCTTATTCCTGGCCTTCCTAGCGCATGTATTCTTTTTCTACTTTATTGCTTGCTTTTTCTGAGTTTTAAGGAAATTGGGAAAGTTTGACTAGGTGAAGTTAACTTGTTTTTTTTCCTCATCATCCTCCACTCTTTTCTCCTAATAAAAGCATGTATGAGTTGTACTTCCATCATATATTAGCTTTCCTAATTGATTTTACCAATTCGTGAGCTCCTAGACAGATTTGGAAAGTGCTTTATGCACCTATGGGGGATTTGCTTAGATTTAGTAAGCCTGCTTTTGACCAAATTCTAATGGAATGCTTATGCATTCGAATCTCTCATGTAATTATTTATTGTGGCAGCCTATGACTTCACAGGGTTTGCTATTGTACACTTATTCAATACAGATTAGTGTTCTACTCCATATTCAGTCTCCTTTGTGAGTAATTTGCATGTGTAATTGGCAATTTTTGTGAGTGTAATTGTTCAAACACCTGGGCTCAATTTCCACACACAGTTCGTCAAAATCCCATAATATGGGTCCAAGTTTGCATAACCATTGAGTTCCCTAAATCACAGAACAACCTCCTAGGGGTATGGAAAACATGTTAGAGCGCAAGTTATAATCTCCAATAGAGATACACACATTGCGACACTTTCCTTTGCAAGGTAAGGTGCTCCCATTGGAAACCATGACTTTAGAGATAGAGAAATGATGGACAAAACAATCAAATTTTTTAGCAACCTTAGGGTCAATAGGCGGCTGCGGAATGTCGACTTGATCGTCTACCAGATCCTGAGCAGCGTCACAAATTTCAAGTGCAGGTGGAGAAGCCACATCCAAGAAATAGGGCTTGTGTTCATTACATTGATGTCCCCAAGTGAATTTATCATCACAATTATAACAAAGTCCTTTTTTCCTATGTGCCCACATCTCGGCTTCAGACAAATGCTTGATAAGAGTTGTTCTAGGAGTCAGAGGGATTGGATGCCTTTGGGGAACCATATTTCTGAATGGAACAAAAGTGGATTTGGGGCATTGCTGAGCCCTAATATTGTCCTCCGCCAACTTATCCAACCCTAGGATTCCATCATTGTGCTGGGACAAAACATTGTAACATCAGATCGGATTGTATCCTTAAGACCAATGATAAAACAAATCCCGTAGAATGCATCAGAAAATCCTTCTGTGTGCTTGATTAAGTTCTCAAATTTTGTCTGATACTCTCTCACAGTGCCAGTCTAGTGAATTTTGGTGAGTGATCCTGTGAATTCATCAAAACCACTAGGGCCAAATCTGTGCAAAAGGAGTTGGCAAAAATCTGTCCATTAGGGCTCTTCATGATCCTTGATGTACCAACAGAACCTTTGAAGGGCTTCACGTTCCAAATGAAATGATGCAAGTGGGACTTTAGATCAAGTGACATCAAAAGTGTTATGCATATTAAAGTATTGTTCTGCCTTGTGTATCCATCCACTTGGATCATCACCATTGAAGCAAGGGAATTCAATATTCGGCCCACAAAAGTTGCCGGAAGCAGAGAACGCAGTGCCTACAGAAGACTCAGGCTATTGCTGGTTGCTCATGGTTGAAGACTGAGGATGGAGGTTTAGAAATATTTTATCCAGTTCTTTGAGTTTGGTATTGAGGGTGACAAGTTCTTCCATTTGTCAATTTGCTCCTATGCCGGTGATAACCATAAGCAGTATTTTTTTTTTAATTTTTTTAATTTTTTATTGGAAATGGGTGGAAAAACAAAAACAGAGAGGGTTTTAGAAAAGGAAAATTTTGAGTTGGGAAAAATGCAAATGGGTAACTAGGTTGTGGACACTTTCTGAGGGTCAAGGAAACAAAAATTGTAAATTTGAGAAGCGGGTTGAAAGAAGGAGATGAAATTTCGGGCTTTGGGAAGTGGACTTGGGATAGGGTTATCAATGAATGAAATATGTAGAATGGAATGACAAGGGTTACAGTGAATTTTCAAGAGAAATAGAGCTAAATCAAGGAATATATGGATGAAAAACAAAAACAAAAGAATCCTAAAGAAATGATCTGTGGCGGTGCTAGAAAGCTGTGCTTTCTCAATTTGAATTGGAGTAAATGATCTGTGACAATTCTGGAATTCTGCGTGTTATCAATTGTAAATAGATATGGACCCCAGGTATATTCGACTTCCTAATGGTTCAAAGGTAGTCACTCGGCCACCAAGGTTGTCTCGGGCTTGAGTATTGGGGCAATACCCCTCATTTCACGACATAGGTAAAACTGCTAAGCGCTTGGAAAAAAACAACAACACTTTGGTTTTCCTCACAGATGGGAATCTAGTCAATTTGGTGGGGGTCATTGTCATTTTTGCTTGGCAAGTCCTCTCAATGGCCAACTACTTCGGGGTTCCTGTGGTACTCCTCACAATGAGTTTTAGGGCTATGCCCAAGTACTTCCCACAGTTAAGCGGATAGGGTTTATTCCCTGATCCAAATGAAAAATACTGCTGCAAGAAGAAGAACTATTGCAATAATCACAGTGCCAGAAAAAATGTGGTAGAAGTTCCACCGAATTCTCAAAAGCCCGTAAATAGAGCAAGGGTTTTGAGACGAAAACTTTTAAAATGAGCATAACCCGATCTATATTGCTCAGAATCGCTATTATAGCATGTTTCTGGAACTAGAACAACCACTCTGCTTCTACCCACAAAATCGGAATAGAAATCTGGGCACCATGTCAAAAATTGCTGATTTTAAATCCACGATATCTCCACTTTTAAAACTCCAAATGAGATTATTTGTTTTTGAAATTGGGTATTTTTGAAAGAGGAATTCAGATATGCAACTTCTTTGTCTTGAATCTGCATAGAAAGTTTCAAAAATGGTTGTCAAAGTCATTGCCCAATTTTCCCCTTTTCTTAAAAAAAAAAAACAAAAATTCCCACTTGTGCCAAGGAAAGTGCTATGATACCAGATGTGGAGAACCTCCTGCAATGAACAATCTTTCACGATATAACAGAAAGTATTGGAGCATAAAATAGATTTTATTGATCTCGGGCCACTTCGAGGGGGCAACCTCCTTTGAGCAAGCTCAATACAAAATAACTCTTTGATGCTTTCATTATCCTCAACACATACTTACATACTAAGTGTAATATAAACAACTATTACCCCCATGAATGTGGGATAATACAACATACTGATGGGACGACTTACAAAGCATATGCGTCCGATAAAATATACCAACAAAATAAAGAGGAGGGTTGACATGGGTTCTTAACACCACTCTAGAGCAATTTGAACCCCCTTATTCCAATTTGAATTGTGTCCTATAGATTGACTCTATATCACTAAGGAAGGACTCCCAATCACTAGGGCTCCCTACAACCACTGAATGACTCATATCTGTTCTTAATAGAGCATCTTGAATTCATTGATACTAACTATAGAACACTGATAATGAAACTTCCAATCACTGAACAACTCTATTTTGTTAACACTAACTTAAAACCTACCATAATATCTCTATGTTTCCCACAAATTACTCCCCATGCACCGAGGCAACTTGAGTTCACAAGGACCAATTCCGATTCTCCCTATATCACTCACATGCATTTAGGATAACTCGAATTGACACACAATAACTCAATTGAAGTGAATATGACTTAGTTCCATCTATTTAACTGAAGACAACTAACCTTTAAACCATAATTTCACTATTTAACTAAGAATAAATGATTATAACTGCCTGATGGTTACTTCTGTTAACTAAAAATGACTCAAATTAACCACACCAACTCTAACTAACTGAAAATACTCTATTTCAATGGTGTAACTAGATATTAACTCAATAATAACTGACAATAACTTAATTAAACTCAATTTAACTGAAGTTAATTGACATTAACTCATTATTAACTCAAATTGATTGAATTAACTGAAAGTAACTCAATTTAACTAGTCAAAACACTCCAATTAAAGTGGAGTTACAAGAATTAGGTGGCATGTTTGGCAAAACTTAGCCAAATAGACAAAATAGACCAAAGTGATGTGAGAGTGGGCCCCACCAATATCCATATAAGGAATATTCTCTCTAGTGAGTTCACAATAGAGAATTCAAACCATTATTTAGGTAATTTAGGACCCCATGGTCCTAAATTATTAAAATTAGTAAGACTAGAGTAATGCTAGGAAGAGCCACAAATCCTAACCCCAACAACTTTTTTTTCCATGTTGTGATATTATTTTAGTAATAATAATACTAAGAATATTCATGGTTCATGCTCTAGGAACCTATTTCCACCAAAACAACAAATAACCAGAATCACAGGCATCGAAGGATTACCTTCAGGATATTATAATAGTTGATTACACCGCTCACCATTTTGGTAAAAGGTTCGAATGTACCCAAAGAAAAAGAAGGCGCTCCCGGTATCTCACTGGACCAAAGTGTTCTTCGGAAAAATGTAAGCATTTGACTCCTATAAGTTTTTTGGATACCCAATTGACTAATAGAACAATTAGGGATAAGTTTTATTCTAATTCAAATTTATTAGGATCTTTATCTAAAATAATAACACTCATAACAAGATACATAAGTTAGAGAAGATACACAAGACACAAATATTTACCTTGGAAAAGCCATAAAGGAGAAAACCCTGCAAACTTCCTCAAAATAGTTAAGTTACTAAGACAATATCACAAGATGGAAAAAACCAAGAATAAGATGTCTTCTCCAGATCTCTCTCTTCCTCCTATAGTGAACTTGTACATAAGAGAGTGTGTGAGCGTGAATCAAATGAGGGAGGGAGACTCGGTATTTATACACATCAAGTGACTGAACTAAAACATGACTGGGCCTACCTATTAACCTAGCAAGGTTGAATTCACCTAGGGAGAGTAAACAATACATTTTATTATATTCATCTTGGGGACTATTGCCTTGACTTACAACGAAGATTGTACCTCAAGGAGCATATACAATAATGACATCCCAAATGAAGGGAATGTTAGAAAATCAAGTAGTATTGAGAGGGGGGGTGAATCAGTTTAAGAAATATATTTAAATTTTTGTCACTTAAAACAAAATCAACAATGAACATAGAACACACAATATTATCGTCGAACCCTAATTGGGAAACCACCAATAGTTCCTATTATTGCAAAATTATATTTACAATTAGTTTGTAAGAACCAACTTGTTGGATGCACCAACATCCAAGTTTTTTAGCTATAATTGAAGGATGCACCAACACCCTATTTACCGGCAACAACTAGAAGGAGGCTATGACCCCCTACATGCTTGCAGCTTGTCCTTGCACCTCCCAACCATGCTTATATGATAATTCCATCTCTGAATTGTGTACACCTTTAGATCTCTAATCGAATGTACATATATGCTTTTCTGAAGATTTAAAGCTTTGCTTACATACCCTCAACCATGCCTCTTCATCTAATAGTAATGTATCTTCATGGTGACCCTTCACCAATCAACAAATTGTAAAATAATCTCTTCATTCAAAAACTGTGAATTAATAGTGCGATAATGTGTCACTCTGACTCTGACAGAAATCCTTCTGCAACGAACTTTTCGCATTTATCTTTCCTTAAACTATCTTTCTCCTTCCCCAATTACATTTCTTCAATGACCTTTCCACATTTATCTTTGAGAAAACTATCTTTCCACAATTACCTTTCTGCAACAACCTTTCTACAAACTGTCTTTCCGCAAGCTGCATTTCCACCATTAACCTTTCGCAATGATATTTCCACATTTATCTTTCTGCGAACCGTCTTTCCACAATTTGGAGGTTGCAGGATGCGGGGGTTCCTTACAATTTTTTGAAACAGGCTTCCAAAAATTCCTTCCATAAGTAACCTTCTGCAACGATCTTTCCATAGTTAAGTTGTGGGTTGTGGATTGCGGGTTGCATATTGCTGATTGTGGGTTGTGGGTTGTGGGTTGTGGATTGTGGGTTGCAGATTACAGATGCGCCTTCCATTTTTTTCTTCTGAAATGGCCTTCCAATATATCCTCCCACAACTCCTATGAAATCTTCGATTGGCTTGTGGAATCCTCCTCATCCATTGATCAGCTATCAAACACAAAAATTCAATTTGGTGCTCTGGAATGTTATCTTCCACACACATTTACTTCGAGGATCCTTTCCCCGTTCTATGTTTAAACGAATCAACTGCAAACTCTATGGTTCTGTGTTGATCTATGTTTCCAACAATATCAATTTAATCAATGGAGAAAATATCTTCGATGGGGGTACAACAACATACATTGATAATATACATCAGAAAATATTTTGAAGTTACAATTACAACAACACTCCCTCTTAACTAGGAAGGTATTTTCTTGCCACAATCATCAACACATATGGTCAAGTCATCATCACTGAGTCATCATCGTTGTTGCTTCCATAGTACTCATGTTGTCAATAATTGAATAGTGACATCTATTGGATATATCTTTCATAGGAATTTTCTACAGATCCAGACCTGTTTCATGTTGGGTGTAGGCCTAGGCCTCATCTAGGTCTTCATTCTTGGGAAAATGGTTGCTGCAACAATTAACTTGAGTTACCGTGCAACACAACCTTTCTTGTTTTCCCTTTTAACTTTTGCAAAAAGTCTTGCGATGGAATTACTGCAACAGAGTTATTGTAACTTACTTTTCACCCAACTCACTTTTAGCTTGACATACTGACTTGGATTTAAAACGGATTTTACTACGAAGGGATTTAGGTTTCTAACCAACTCCTATGCGACCAACTTTCACTTCGACAGAACAACTTTATATTTCCTAGTCTTAAAGACTTATGTTATGAAAAACACTTTTCACCAGCAGTTACTTGGGATTAACTGCGACACAACTATTGCAACTCACTCACAATATTATAAAACCAAATAATAAATCTGATTTGTGTTGAACCCATCTGCGGATAAAAACTAGAAATTTTACACGGTGAAATAAATATGGATTATTTGTGTCTTTTGTTGAACAATAAATGTAAACTACATTCACTCAGGTAAATATGGAGATGTGTGACTAAATAAAAATTGCATTAAACCATAAACTATGGTTTTATATTTCTTGTGATGGCATAACAAACAACTACAGCCGTAAATACAAACTTACAAATTACAAGGACGTTTCACTTGTTACATATCTTCGGCTCTCAACACTTACAAAACACAGAAGCTTGAGCTTCAAAGTCTTTACATAGTTTTTTTATTCTTCTCCACACTTCTCTTATCCTCTACCATCTCTTGAGAGTGAGTACATATTTACAATCTTCTTCTTCATATAGAAAACTTCTACCGACTAAAAATTGCTTCTCTCTGAAGCTACCGACTTAACAATAAAGATTGCAATAACTATCTACCTAGAAACTTAGCTTCAACAATTAAATTTGACTAGCTTATATACGAGAGACATGAAATCTTCATCTTGTTAGACTATATCACATAAACTGACCTACTACAGACCCTGACAGAGTCGTTTGATGTGCTATTCCTATTAGTGAGTAATTAATATTTCCAACACTTCCCCTTAATTATGAGCAAATCGGAATTTTAAAAATAAAATATTACAAAATGTTTCAGAGCTGAAACTTGCTTTGTTCATGACAGAGTTCATTGAGTAGAACTTGTGATTCCTAAATAACCTCGGAGATACTGGAATGTATCCCTTTCCAATGGTTTTGTAAAGATGTATGCAAGTTGATCTTCAAACCTGCAAAATTCTAAACAAATTTCTTTGTTGTTCACCAATTCTCTTATAAAATGATACCTTGTGTCGATGTGTTTGGTTTTCTTGTGAAACACATGATTCTTTGACAAGGAAATGACTGAATTGTTGTCACCGAAAATGGTTGTTGGTTCTTGTTGGTTATATGAGAGGTATTTTAACATTCTTTGTATCCAAACAGCTTGACATGTAGCGCTTGTAACTGCCACATATTTTGCTTCTACTAAATATAGAGTTACTAAGGGATGTTTCTTTGAATCCCATGAAACAAAAGCTGTACCAAAATGAAATGTGTACCCATATGTACTTTTCCTGTCATCTGTGTTGCATCCATTGTCACTGTCAGTGTATCCAATGAGTTTAAATTTTTTTGAGGTTGAATACATAATTCCAAGGTATTTTGTGCCACTTACATACCTCATAATTCTTTTTCATGCTTTCCAATGAGAGTCTTTTGGTGACTCCATGAATCTTGAGGTCAGACTTAATCCATACATGATGTCTAGTCTCGTTGTTGTTAAATACATTAGGCTGCCAACAAGCCTTTTAAACAACGTAGGGTCTACAGTTGATCCATTATCATCTTTGCTCAATTTTAAACCTGTTATTACTGGTGTTGGGGATGACTTGCAATTAGACATATTGAATCTTTTTAAATTGTACTTGCATACTTGGACTATGATATAAAAATACCACTTTCATACTGTTGGACTTCAATGCCCAGGAAAAACTTCATGAGCCCGAATCCTATCATTTCAAATTCACTTTCCATGAATGTTCTAAATTCTTTTATGCCAAAATCACCAGTAAATATTAAATCATCTACATACAGGAAGACAATTAACATGTTACTTGTAACACCCCGGTTTTGACCCCTTTTGCATTAAATGTATATGATGTATATATATTGTAATTAATCGTGGTGTAGAGCTAAAGGAAAAATCCCCACCATCGATTTAGCGTTTAATGTTCTAGCGATTAAAATTGTTGCTGATGGTATATCGTGATATCCGACACATTAATTATGGCATCATGTAATTATGCATTTTAATTAAAATAAACCCCAACCAGCTATGTCAATGCAACCATGATGAAAAGGGCATGATTTTCCTAAGGATAAGGAGAGGGAATTATTAAACTTTGGCCAATGGGGAAAAGCCAAGTGTCAGCTGTTAAACCCATTTAGTTGCCACCCAACCTTTTGTCTTACTCACCTTTCTATGTCTCAATCAGTCAACTACCAAATTAAAAACCTCTGATGTTAGTTAGGCAGTTATTGCTAGGCAATGGTGTGTGGCAGGACTATCAGTCCTTGCCCACATGCACACTCCACTAGCAGACTCTTTCACCATCACGTGGGCATTCTTGCATTCTTACTTGTCCTCATGCATAGGCTTGGCATTTTTACTCATGCAGAGAGCTGGGAAAGCAGCCTCACGGGCACGATTTTTTGCTGTGTGTGTGAATTTCATGGTTGGGGAATTTTGCTGTGCATATTTCTCTTCATTGTGGGTCTGACCGTGTGAATTCACCTCCACATGGGTTGTTTTTCCTTCCTCATGTAGATGATAAATCGCTGTTGGTTTCCCCATGATTTTGGTTTGTTGTGGGATCCTTTTTATTTTGGGTTTTCGTGGGTTCTTATTGAGTCGTTTTGGCCACGATAGGGCCAAGAACAACTCAGGAATCAAATTTCCTAGTCAGAGCTGTGAATTGCTTGTTTTGTTGTGTGTATCCAGTGGTTGGTCTTTGGATTGTGTTGGAGTGGGAATGAAGGCTTGGTATGCTTGATAAACCTGGTGTGTTTGGGAGCCACATAGACAGAGCTAGAGGGATGGTTTTCTTCTCCACAACCCCTGAATAGCATTGGAAGGGAAGTCAGGGCCTGAGGGACTGTGTAGGAAATAAGGGACTGATTCCTTGTGTTGGGTGTGTGTGGGTGTCCTAGACTCTCGGGCTAGTTCTGGTGTAGGTATCCTTAGCTCTTTAGTGAGCCCACCACCTTAGCATTCATCTTTTTGCAGCTCCCTGATGACATGATAAACCCAACTGTGTTGGCTTGGATGATTTATGTATCTTTGGCTATGTGTGAGCCTGCTTAGTTCCTTATTTCTTGGGGAATCATGCCCAGCTCGGTGGTGGCAGTGTTACTGATAGATTAAGGAGCACACTGGCCTATGGTTGGGTGGAACATTGCAGCGACGTAGCTGGTTGCGGGACAAGTTCTTAATAAGATAAGTATTCTTGTGCTCAATCTCTGCAATCATATTTGATGTTTAATGAATTACGTTGAACATGTTGAATGTCTGAATGTATGTTTTGCTTTCCCTGTATGCTGAATAATTATGCATATCTACATGTTTTACTTCGAAGCATTTCATTTTTTATGCATGTACATGTTCATGGGGCTAATTTCCTAGATTGTTAAGGGTTTGGTATCGTCCTCTTCACTGGTTGGAGGGTCGGGGACGTTACAGTGTTGTATCAGAGCACATGTTGCAGTAGGGGCCTCAATGGGCCATGAAGAATCAGTGAAAGAGTTAAATTACCCTTTTCCCAATAGGGAAAAATGAGGAATTAGAGAAATGATAGGAAAATTTCAGAAAATTTTCTAAGTGTGAAAATTATCGGATGGCTTAGGAAGAAGCCCATCCGATACATTGGATGACTTAGCCAGAAGCTCATCTAATACACTGGATGACCTAGGCAGATGTCCACCCGACAAAGAACAGGTGGAAAGAAAATTTCAAAATTTATCCAAGTTTGAAACTTGTCGGTGGTATCAGCTGAGAGGAGCTGAGGGTCTCGGTTGAGAGGAGCCGATGGTGTCGACTGGGTTGAGCCAAGACATAACTAACAAGGAAACCAGAGAGAAAAACCTAAAAAAAATTCAAAAAATTTCGAAGTGTCAAAAATTGTTGGAAGGTGTTCGTTGAAGCAGAGCTGAAGCTCTTGGCTAGGAGGAGTCGAAGGTCTTGGCCAGGCGGAGCTGAGGTGTCAGCAAGGCTTGCCTAAATGAAGATGAAGTATCGAAAAAGGATAGATGATCGAGCGGCCGATGTGGCAGTGGAAGAAGGAGGAAGATAAGAAGAAAAATTCAGAAATTTTTCTAAGTACAGGAAATCTCGAAAGAAAATAGAGGATCGGTCAGTCGATGTGTATCAAAAGCTAGAGGAACATCGGTCTGAAACAATGGAAGAAAATAGAGGATCGGTTAGCTGATGTGTATCTAAAGCTAGAGGAAGATCGGTCTGAAAAATCGGAATAAAATAGAGGATCGTTTATCCAATGTGTATTGGAAGCTAGAGGAATATAGGTCTAAAACCTCAGAAGAAAATAAAGGATAGGTCAACTGATGTGTATCGAAAGCTAGAGGAAGATTGGTCTGAAACGTCAAAAGAAAATAGAGGATCGGTCAGCTGATGTGTATCAGAAGCTAGAGGAAGAATGATCTGATGTGCATCGGAAGACAGATGAAGATCAGTCCGCCGAGGTATTGGAAGCATTGTCAACTAGTGCTCCGATACATTGGATGATTAGTTGGGAAGGGATCTAATTTGACAAAAAAAGAGAGTTTTGAGTGGGATTTCTCAGTGGATTTCAGCAGTTTTTCAGTGGATTTATAGGGCCGAAAAGGAGGAAAATGGTAGCGATCTTATGCGCTAGATTGTGTGAAAACCAAATATTTACAACAAAAAAAAAACGAGGGCGCTGCCCCCTTGACCCCGTCATCCCCATGAGAAAGTCGTTCTTTGAGGAAGAAAATTATGTGTTTTGGGAAAAGTTGTCATTTTATGATTTTTCCAAGAGAAGGTAAGTAATTCTGGTTTGTGTAAATGTTATGCAGCTAACAGTTGTGTTACTAACACATTTTGCAGAATCATAGTCACCTTCAAGGCCAGTATTCCAGGTAGTGTGGTTTGGTAAAGTAAGTTGTGATTCAGCCATGAGAACCCATGACGGATATGATGCTCGGGATTCCTACGAATGTGCATGAGATGCCATGGGAGAAAATGTCCAAGTTGGAAATCATGACATAGAGTCTAATGGAAGGATATTCCAAGAGACACCGCCAAATATTGCAGCCACCATGAGAAGCTTAATAAAATCCCAAGAAGAGCAACATCAGTTGAATGCTGCTATGTTGAAGATTTTGACAGACTTGCAAAGAAAGATAGACTCTGGATAGGGTACAATAAAACCAGAAGGCAGTAAGAGCAGTACTAGGAGAAGAAGAAGGACTTCTAGTATATCATCTGACTCAGAAGAATCTAGTGGGGATTCAAATTCTTCTTTTCATAAGGGAAAGAGAAAGAAGCACCATAGGGATCGCTCTGAGGATGAATTTAAGAAGGCTAAAACTCCTACATTTGATGGTGAGGTAAAGACTAGACAAGAGGCTGAAGATTGGATTCTTGGGATAAAGAAGTACTTCCAAGTTTAGGATTATTTAGGAAACTTGAAGGCAAGGGTTTCCATATTCAATCTAAATAGAAGAGCATCCATTTGGTGGGAACACTTCAAACAAGTAAATAGGATCACTGAAAGGAGACTTAAGTGGAAACATTTCAAGAAGTATTTCAACTAGAAATACCTCTCTGACAGGTATTATGAAGACAAGATTAAGGAGTTCCATGAGCTGAGATTGGGACAACAGACCATGGAAGATTATGCAATTAAGTTCTTGTAATTGTTGAGATATGTCAGGTACGTCAAAGATGAAAAAGTGAAGGTCCAACATTTTCTGAGTGCATTGCGTTAGTCTTACAAAGACAGAATTGAGTTTTATGAACCTAGAACTCTTAAAGAAGCAATAAGGAAGGATAAGTATTGCTATGAGCAAAGAAAAGGAAAACCTGATTACCATAAGGCATGGAAAGACAAGAAGAATGAGAAGTTTGACCAAAGAAAGAAAGGTTTACCTTCTAACTTCAGGAATCAATAGAAGTAGCCATCCCAAGCTACAAGTAAGCTAGCTAGAGTGATAGGAGAAAAGTATAAAGATCCACAACAGAATAGAGGACCACTCCAATGTTGGAAATGTGGAGGACCCCACATGCGCAGAAGTTGTCCACTTGAGAATGAGAGTGCAAGGCCAGCATACAACATTCAGGAAGCAGAAACAATGGGTCAAGTAGCAAGGGCCATCCCTAGGATTTATGCAGCACTGGAGGATGTTAGAATAATCAACCCATAGTATTTACCCACTTAGACATTAATTCATTTATTTTTGTCTTATTTGCCTAGTCCATGAGTCCCACCATGTGCAAGTTGATAATTGCCTATCCATAGAGGTCAAACTTGCCATTATTGACTCATGGAGCGCTTGGGAAAGCCTTGGGAATCGAATCTTCTTTATTCCTGGCCTCCTAGGCACCCATCTGCTTTTTCTGCTTTATTCCCTGCTTTTTCAGTGTTTTAAGGCACATAGGAAAGCAAGACTAGGTGAGGTGAATCAGCTTTGTTGCCTCTTCCTCCTCCACTCTTTCCTCCATGCAAAAGCATGTATGAGCTGCCATTTTACCACTCTTTATCTTGCCCATGCGCCCTTGCTAATTCGTGGGGTCCTTGATAGATTTGGGATCAGCTTTTTACACCTATGGGGGATTTGCCTATTTTGGGTAAGCCTGCTTTATGCTAGATTTGGATGCTTCCTTATGCATTCGATTTTCTCATGTATTCTATATATTCAGAAGCCTATGTTATTACAGGGTTGGCTATTGTACACTCAGTTAATATAATTTTTTGTTACAGCTCCATATTCAGTCTCCATTGTTGATAATTTTGCATGATCAATTGTTAATTGTTGTGGGTGAAATTAATCTACTGCAGGCCTGAATTTCTACAGAAGACTGCTAGGAAGATCACCGGTCAACTGTGGTTGAAGTTGGAGGTAATATTATTGAGCAATCTATTTCTATTTTGATTGACCCCAGTTCTACTCACAGTTACATTACCCCTAGAGTAGTGGCGATTTGTGCTTTTAAGAGAGTAAAGCAGAGAAAATCTTGGTTAGTTCAGCTAGCCACTAGAACTAAGAGAAAGGTTAGTGAAGTGGTAGAGAAATTTCCATTGGTCATGAATGGATTGGCCACTTGTGTAGATCTGAATGTTCTACCACTTGGTTCCTATGATGTTCTCATTGGAATGGGTTGGTTAGAATATCACAAGGTAAGGCTTGACTGTTGCACTAATACTTTCGAATGCATGTATGAAGAAGGGAACCCAGTAGTGGTAAAAGGTATTCCAAAGGCCATTTTAGTAAGGTAGGTTTCCACAATGTAGTTGAAGAATTTTTGTAGGAAAGGATGCCAGTTGTATGCAGCTCATATTTTGAAGGCAACAGAGGATGAAACTCCTAGGTTGGAGGACTATCAGGTGTTACAGGAATTCAAGGATGTGTTTTCGGATGATATTTCAAGGCTTCCTCCAAAGAGGGACATTGATTTCACAATTGAACCTGTGCTAGGAGTAGAACCCATGTCCAAGACACCCTACAGGATGAGTACACCAGATATGCTAGAAATAAAGATGCAACTGCAAGAGTTGTTGGAAAAGATGTATATCAGGCCGAGTGTGTCTCTGTGGGGAGCACTAGTTCTGTTTGTAAAGAAGAAATATGGTACACTCAGGTTGTGTATTGATAACAGACAGCTGAACAAAGTCACTGTGAAGAATAAGTATCCTTTTCCTAGGATTGATGACCTCTTTGACCAAATGAGAGGAGAAAAGGTATTTTCCAAGATTGACTTGAGGTATGGTTACCATCAAGTGAGAATAAAGGATGAAGACATTTATAAGACAACCTTCAGAACAAGGTATGGACATCATGAGTTTGTAGTGGTACCATTTGGCCTCACAAATGCACCTGCTACATTTATGTGCCTTATGAACAGTGTCTTCAGCAGGTATTTGGACAAGTTTGTTCTTGTTTTCCTTGATGGCATTCTTATTTATTCTAAGAATGAGGAAGAGCATGAAGAGCATTTGAGATTGAAATTGCAATTGCTCAAGGAGCATCAGCTGTATGCAAAGTTGAGAAATTGTGACTTCTATAGAGATAGAATTTAGTATTTGGGTCACATTATCTTAGAAGAGGGTATATCTGTGGACCCTAAAAAGATTGAAGCCATTATGAATTGGCCTACTCCAAGAAATGTGACAAATGTAAGATATTTTATGGGACTTGCAGGATACTACAGGAGATTCATTGAAGGATTCTCCAAAGTTGCACATGCCTTCACTTCTTTGCAAAAGAAGGGGATAAAGTTTGAATGGACATCAAGGTGTGAAGAAAGCTTCCAGCAGTTGAAGAATATTCTCACCAGTGCACCAGTATTGGAAGTTGCTGACCCAGAGAAAGATTTTGTGGTGTGTACCGATGCATGCAAACAAGGGCTTGGAGGAGTCCTTATGCAAGACAACCACGTGATATGTTATGAGTCGACAAAGATGAAGGAGCATGAGAAGAACTATGCTGGTCATGATCTAGAGCTTGCAGCCATAGTACATGCCCTCAAGATGTGGAGGCATTACTTGATGGGTAGAAGATTTGAACTAAGGAAAGACCATTATGGTTTGAAGTATCTATTTGATCAGCCTACTTTGAATGCTAGGCAAGCAAGATGGCTGGAGTTTTTATGCGAGTTTGATTTTGAAATCAAGCACATAAAGGGAAAAGAGAATAAGGTAGTTGATGCACTCAGCAGTGTTACGGAGATAAATTCCTATGGCTTGGGGTACCACAACAAATAGCTATGACTCCAGAAATCAATCTTTCCCAATATGCAATAGAAATACAATGTCTAACACTAAAGGATTAGACCTCGTACCTTATTCCGGATGATTGAAGTAGATCCCCGTTGAGCTTTCCAATCTTCAGCTTGAATTGATATAATACTTCCTCAACAACAAGTAAACAATACAAGCATACTATATATCATGGTGTTAGATCTATTCTAGCATATATAATGAATAATGTAAAAGCATTTGACATATTCCAATGGATACAATATTCAATCAAATACACATCATTGGACAGGAAAAGATAGTTCTTATTAATATAAATCAGAGATTACAAGATAGATACAACCTCTGACGGCACGTCTGTGAACTGGAGAAAATGAATCCCCCACTTGGGCCTCCACCACCTCAATCCTCCATCTCATGATAGCAAGCTCACTAGAAAAAGGCAAGCTTGGGAAGAACACAAAAGTGCTCCAAAGGGACAAAGGGATGCAGACTCAAGTATAAATTCCGGCAACAATGGACTATAGTTTCGTTGCTTTCAATCTCTCTATCTTCCTTCAATGTACCAAGGGGTTCCTTATATAGCTTCAGAAGGGATAATGAAGGGTCGAATCCGAGCGATCTCAAGGCATATGGAAGGCCAGGAGTCAAATGAGTCAGATACATGTCAAGGAAAACTCCAAAAGGATTTGGACTATGCACACATCCCGATGTACGCAGTTATAAGAGTCAAACCCATGTATGTACGCGGTTATCGGGTAAAAAGCCGCGTATATCATTTTTTATATAGTTTTTAGGGATGATCAAGGAAACATCAAAGGATAAAATATGGTCCATGGGGTCTAAAGAGTCTGTAGCGAGACAGGGGAAATCCATACAAAGTGTGATTCACTTGGAGTGGTGAAATCTGCTATAACATATGCCCCCTAATGTGTGAGGTCAGAGGGGTCATACGATGGCCGAAATACATTATAAGTCCATCCCAGAAGTGGAGTGATGAAGGATCCCAAATGGAAGACTAGCCACCCAATCAGCATAGTACAATAATACAACTCTGCATATAACTGCAAGTACATATAGCAGTCCTGGATACATAAGAGTACAATGGCCATGAATATGCATAATACATGATATCACATATGTGTTCATCGTCACGTACAATATACACAGATCAGAATCGCCATGATGAAGATGTACAAAGGACCATGATCTCCAAAATGGCTGAAGATATACAATAGATAAAAATCTCCATAGTGGCTGGAAATGTCTGCAATACACTGGAATCAAGTCACGAGAGCTGAAATCTCATGAACACTAGCACGATCAAGGGGGTAGCATATAAGAGATGCCACCAGTCTGGAAGTTCTTCTACACAAACCACTACGAGTACATGTCCTACTATTGGAATAGAGGTGTCGAGGTCGAACATAGTATTCCATCATCTGATTACTGGTCATTGATGTATACCGTTAACAGACGCGAGATTACCCATCGATAATGATAATGGGAATCAAGGTACTAGAGTGCAAACTAACAAGTGTGAATAGATGTGTTGAGGTTGAACACTTGAGAGAATCCATCGATCAGGGGACATTGGTGTATTCCCAAGAAACTGTCGATGGCGAGAGAACCTGCCACTGATGACTGCAAGTATCAAGGCACTCAAAAGGACTCTAGATTCCAATCCCAGAATAAATGATCTGAAGTCGATGGGATGAAATCCGCTGGAAGGAGGGCATTAAGGCATCCCCCATCATCCAACACAAGGTACTCAGCAAAGTTGTCTAATGTGAAAGGACTCGATCATAAAGTGCAAAAACCAGTAACTGTACCGGGAATAGCCGACATGCAAAGTCAAGATAACTGAGGAATGGCCGACACAGGTTTCAACTTCCTTCTAACAAGAGCATAACGGTGTATGGTGACTGAATTAAGGTAGCATAGACTCGATATACAAACTGGGACATCTCTGTGACACAAGAGGCATCAACAAAGGATCCATAGGGACTGGAAGCTTAACCAGTCGGTGGAGATAAACTCAGATAAACGAGTACAGCTCCTAAGTCAAACTATAACCCAACCAATGGATGTGATATATAGTGCTC
The DNA here is from genome assembly GCA_001517045.1 of Pseudotsuga menziesii. NCBI lineage: Eukaryota > Viridiplantae > Streptophyta > Pinopsida > Pinales > Pinaceae > Pseudotsuga > Pseudotsuga menziesii. Next base: position 101,554 of record LPNX010351003.1, read on the forward strand.
TGTTCGAAGGCGACACGACTCGACGGCTATGAATCCAGAAATCAATATTTCCCAATATGCAATAGAAATAAAATGTCTAACACTAAAGGATCAGACCTCCTACCTTATTCCGGACGGTTGAAGTAGATTCCCGTTGAGCTTTCCAATCTTCATATTGAATTGATATGATACTTTCTCAACAACAAGTAAACAATACAAGCATACTATTTATCATGGTGTTAGATCTATTCTAGCATCTATAATCAATAATGTAAAAGCATTTGACATATTCCAATGGATACAATATTCAATCAAATACACATCATTGGACAGGAAAAGATAGTTCTTATTAATATAAATCAGAGATTACAAGATAGATACAACCTTTGATGGCACGTCTGCGAACCGGAGAAACTAAATCCCCCACTTGGGCCTCCACCACCTCAATCCTCCATCTCACGATAGCAAGCTCACTAGCAAAAGGAAAGCTTGGGAAGAACACAAAAGTGCTCCAAAGGGACAAAAGGATGCAGACTCAAGCATAAATTCCGGCAACAATGGACTATAGTTTCATTGCTTTCAATCTCTCTATCTGCCTTCAATGTACCAAGGGGTTCCTTATATAGCTTCAGAAGGGATAATGAAGGGTCGAATCCGAGCGATCTCAAGGCATATGGAAGGCCAGGAGTCAAATGAGTCGGATCCATGTCAAGGAAAACTCCAAAAGGATTTGGACTATGCGCACATCCTGATGTATGCGGTTATAGGAGTCAAACCCGCATATGTACGGGGTTATCGGGTAAAAAGCTGCGTATATCATTTTTTATATAGTTTTTAGGGATGATCAAGGAAACATCAAAGGATAAAATATGGTCCATGGGGTCTAAAGAGTCTGCAGCAGGACACGGGAAAGCCATACAAAGTGTGATTCACCTGGAGTGGTGAAATCGGCTATAACAAGTAAGAAGGTGCAGGAAATGCATGTGGTGTCTCTTAGTATTTTCCAATCAGATTTGAGGCAATAGATTGTTAATCATACTGCTGGAGATGAACTGTATGAGCAGGTAAAAGACAAATTGCAACAACAAAGTATTGAGAAGAGGTATGGGGGATATAAATTGGAAGAAGATGGACTTCTTACTTATAAAGGCATAATTTATATTCCAAATGTAGCAAAGTTGAGGAGAGTTGTTACAGATGAAATCCATCAAGCTCCATATTCTGGTCACCCAAGATACCAGAAGACACTTGTTACCACCAGAAAACAGTAGTTTTGGCCAAGAATGAAAAAGGACATGGTTGAATACATTTCAAGGTGCATGAAATGTCAGTAGGTAAAGGTTGAGCATCAACACCTAGCAGGTGTGTTGCAGCCTATGCCAGTTCCAGAATGGAAATGGAAAGTTATTTCCATGGATTTTATTAGAGGATTGCTGATGACTTGGAGACAACATGATTCCATCATGGTTGTGGTGGACAAGTTGACAAAGGAAACACATTTTATACTGATAAATTCTCCACATAAGATTGATGACATTGCAAAGATATTCATGAAGGATATTTTCAAATTGCATGGATTACCTAAGGCAATAGTCTCTGATAGAGATGTCAAGTTCACTTCGAATTTTTGGAGGGGGTTGTTTGCAGATTTGGGTACAAAGTTGAACTTCAACACTGCATACCATCCCCAAACTAATGGTTAGATAGAGAGAGTTAATCAAGTACTTGAAGATATTGTGGGCCATTTGAAGTGCTTGAAAGAATAGGGCCAGTTGCATATAGAAGTGCATTACCTACTAGCACTAGAGCTCATAATGTTTTTTCATGTTTCTTTGCTTAAGAAATATGTACATGATCCTAACCATGTGATAAATTGGGACGTGATTCAAGTGGAACTTGAGGGAGAGTTCCAAATCAATCCAATGCGCATCCTCGATAGGAAGGTCACAATGCTCTAGAATCCAGCCATAGGGAAGGTAAAGGTGCAATGGGAGAACTACGGGCCTGAAGAGGCTACGTGGGAGCTGGAGGATTCCATGCGATTGGAACATCCATTTTTCTTCAATTCTACAGAACACTGAGGAGGTACCAGTGTAGCATTTTGTTCAATTTTGTAAAGCACTGAGGACAGTGCTATTGAAGGGGGAGGGGAATGTAACACCCTGGTTTTGACCCCACTTGCATTAAATGTATATGATGTATATATATTGTAATTAATCGTGGTGTGGAGCTAAAGGAAAAAGCCACACAATCGATATAGCATTTAATGTTCTGGTGATTAAAATCGTTACTGATGGTATATCATGATATCTGGCACATATTAATTCTAGAATCATGTAATTATGCATTTTAATGAAAATAAACCACAACCAGCTATGTCAATGCAACCACGATGAAAAGGGCATGATTTTCCTAAGGATAATGAGGGGGAATTATTAAACTTTCAGCCAATGGGGAAAATCCAAGTGTCAGCTGTTAAACCCATTTAGTTGTCACCCACCCTTTTGACTTACTCACCTTTCCTTGTCTCAATCAGTCAACTACCAAATTTAAAACCTCTGATGTTGGTTGGGAAATTATTGCTGGGTAGTGGTGTGTGGCAGGACTGTCAGTCCTTTCCCACACACACACTCCACCAGTAGACTCTTTCACCCTCATGTGGGAATTCTTGCATTCTTTCCCATACTCATTTAGAGACAACTGTTCTTCTCCTCATGCACAGGCTTGGCATTTTTACTCATGCAGAGAGCTGGGAGAGCGGCCTCAAGGGCACGATTTTTTGCTGTGTGTGTGAATTTCATGGTTGGGGAATTTTGCTGTAGGTATTTCTCTTCGTTGTGGGTCAGACCATATGAATTTGCCTCCACGTGGGTTGTTTTTCCTTCCTCACATAGCTAAGAAATCGTTGTTGGTTTCCCCATGATTTTGGTTTGCTGTGGGATCCTTTTCATTTTGTGTTGTCGTGGGTTCTTATTGAGTTGTTTTGGCCATGATAGGGCCAAGAACGACTCAGGAATCGAATTTCCTAGTCAGAGCTGTGAATTTCTTATTTTGCTGTGTGTATGTAGTGGTTGGTCTTTGGACTGTGTTGGAGTGGGAATGAAGGCTTGGTATGCTTGATAAACCTGGTGTGTTTGGGAGCCACATAGACAGAGCTAGAGGGATAGATTTCTTCTCCACAACCCCTGAATAGCACTGAAAGGGAAGTCAGGGCCTGAGGGACTATGTAGTAGAGAAGGGACTGATTCCTTGTGTTGTGTGTGTGTGGGTGTTCTAGAAGTTGGGCTAGTTCTAGTGTAGGTGTCCTTAGCCCTTCAGTGAGCCCACCAGCTTAGCATTCAACTTTTCCCAGCTCCCTGATGACCTGATAAATCCAACTGTGTTGGCTTGGCTGATTTATGTATCTTTGGCTATGTGTGAGCTTGCTTAGTTCCTTATTCCTTGGGGAATCATGCCCAGCTTAGGGGTGGCATTGTTGCTGAGAGATTAACGAGCACATTGGCCTATGGTTGGGTGGAACGTTGCAGTGACGTAGCTGGTTGCAGGACAAGTTCTTCATAAGATAAGTATTCTTGTGTTCAATCTCTGCAATCATATTTGATGTTTAATGAACTACGATAAACATGTTGAATGCCTAAATGTATGTTTTTCTTCCACTGTATGCTGAATAATTATGCATCCCTTCATGCTTTAGTTCAAAACATTTCAGTTTTTATGTATGCACATGATCATGGGGCTAGTTTCCCGGATAGTTAAGGGTTTGGTAGCATCATCTTCGCTGGTTGGAGGGTCAAGGACATTACATTACGTTTCTCATTCACTTTGGTGTACAACGTTGGCTCACTTTCACTTAGGTGAAATCCATTCTCAGTGAGGTAGGAATCAATGCGACTATACCAAGCTCTCGGAGCTTGCTTCAAACCATATAGTGCCTTTTTAGCCTGTACACTTTGTGCTCTTGTCCTGGAACTCCATAGCCTTGTGGTTGTTCCACATAGACTTCTTCATCCAGATATCCATTCAGAAATGCTGAATTAACATCCATTTGATAAATAGATAATTTTTTTTGTGCAACGATGGCCAAAATTGTTTTGATTATATCCATGCATGCAACTGGTGCAAATGTTTCATTAAAATCTATGTCGAGTTGCTGTGTGAACCCTCTTGTGACCATTCTTTCCTTGTTCTTCTGCACATTCCCATCAACATCTTTCTTGGCCTTGTAAATCCATTTGACATTGATTACATCCTTATCTTTTGGTACATCTACCAGCTCCCATGTATGGTTTTTATCAATGCATTCTATTTCTTCATCCATGGCTTGTGCCCATACTTCTTCTTCAACAGCTTCCTCAAATGTTAGTGTATCATATAGTATCATATATTTAAGAAAATAATGCAAAGAGAAAGAAGGAATTTGGTGTACCAGCTTAATATATTCATGCAGACTTCTTGTCTTCACTTTATCTGTTGATTTCCAACTGCTTGATGGAGTCTAATGTCCTCTTGGTGTGCTTGATGACGTAGCTTGATTTGTGACTTGTGTTGATGTTCCTTGTTCTGAACAATGTTATGGTGTCATGGGAGTCGACGGTGTTGTGACTGGTTGACTTACATGTGGTATTTGAACCACTTCCTCCATCATGTCATCATGCTTGACATTCGACACAATCTTGACATTCTTCTCAACAATTCTATCTCATGATTCATTCTATAAGAATTAAACGTCGCGACTGATGATTACTTTCCTTGTGACAAGGTCATACAACTTGTATGCTTTTGTGTCTTCAGAATAGCCAACAAAAATACATTTCTGTCCCTTATTTTCTAAATTCTTTCTCAGTTCATCTGGCACATGAGCATATGCAACACAACCAAACAATTTTAAATGTGAAACACTATGATTTATACCTGTTTGTGCTTCTTGAGGAACCTTGTTCTTCATGCTCTTTGTCAGACATCGATTCATAATGTATACAACAGTTACGACCGCTTCAGCCCAATATTCATTTGGAAAATTCTTGCATGCCAACATGATGTGCACCATATCCATAATGGTTATTTTCTTTCTCTCTGCGACACTGTTCCGCTAAGGTGTATATCGCATAGTGAATTGTTTCTATATGCCATGGATTTTGAAAATTTTTAAAAATTCAGTCGAAACATAATCACAGCCTCTGTCTGTCCTTAAGATTTTGATGTCGTGTCCACTCTAGTTCTCCAAGAGTGTCTTGAACTACTAAAAACAACTAAATGCATTAGATTTATGTTTCAAAAAATATACCCATGTTTTTATTGAGTAGTCATCAATAAAAGTAATAAAATAATTGCAGCCAGCAATGGATGATGTCTACATTGGGACAAAAATATTAGTGTGCAGAATATCAAGTGGTGTGCATGCCCTATATGACTTTCTAGCTGCAAAATTCTCTCTATGCTGGTTTCCAAAAATGCAGCCTTCACAAAATTTGTCTAGTTTTTTTTATCAATGGAAGTCCTTTCACCATATTCTTTGTGTGCAATAGATTCATCCCACCAAAATTCAGATGTCCAAATTTAAAACGCCACAACCAAGAATCATCTTGAACTTCTGTTTGAAATGCAGCACGAATTTCAGCGTTGTCATTTTCTTTCTTGTCGCAGTGCATGAATTCTTCTTTTCTTTCTCCCTTGAATACAACTCTTGTATTTGTCTTTGCTTTCATGTCTGGAACTATCCTCAATGGAAACAAGCGATTGCTTGTCATTGGAAGTTTTTCTATCAGCTGGTTGCTTGGACGTATTTCTTTAATCATAGAGTGATTGTCCTCCATGTAGACTCTGTACCCTTTTTGTATCAGATTTCCAATACTTAGTAAATTATGTTTCAGACCTTCAACATGATAGACATCAGGCATATACTCTTGCTCCCCTTGTTTGGATAGAATACCAATAGTACATTTTCCAAAAATAGTAACTTGGGCATTATTTCCAAGTGTAACATCAGTTTGAACTAAATTGTCTAGATTAGAAAACAAATTTAAATTACCAGTCATGTGATCACTACATCCTAGATCTAAATACCATATGTCAGATGGAATTTCTTGGATGGTATTGCATTCAATTGGGGATGTGCATTCCATCAAAATTGCGCTCGATGAAGTGCTGGTGTTTGTCGACTGGTTTTGGATTTGCTTTCCTTGGTTATATTCTTTCTTCCTGCATTCATATGCATAATGACCAAATTTCTTACAATAATGCCATTCAACTTTTTATTTATCAAACCTGTGACCACTTGGATGACTTGGGTTGTAATTCTGTTCTCTACAAGCAACATCTACAGGACTGTTTTTGCGTCCTCTTGAGAATTTTATTCCTTTGCCTCTAGAATTGATTCTCCCCCTACCACTACCATGGCTTATGGATGACTGTGCTGCAAATGCACCTTCCAATGATGTATTTGTTCTACTGATTATGTGTTCATGATTGACGAGTGAAGCTTGCAACTCATCAATGGTGAACAATGACATGTCTTTGTTTTCTTCCAAGGTCACAACCAAGGATTCAAATCTTGGGGGAAGACTTCTGATAATTTTTTCAACTAGTATTTGGTAATCTATGATTTCTCCATGAGATTTCAGTTGATTTATCAAATTAACAACTCTAGTGTAGAATGAGTCTATTGACTCTGATTCTTTCATGGACAGAGATTCACAATCTCTTCTTAGAATCTGCAATTTGGAAATTTTTACCTTGTCCAAGCCTTGATATGCAATATCTAATGTGTGCCATGCTTGATTTGCAGTATTTGTTGCTGCTAATATTGGGAGTATGCTTTCATGCATGGCTTGGTGTATGCAGAACAAAGATTTTCCATCTTTCTTCCTCTGTTCCCTGAGGGCATATTTATCAGCTTGTGAGAGATTATTATATGTTGTCTGATTTAACAGGAGCCTTGAAGGTATTGTATTAATAAAAAAGTTGTTCACAACCATGTTCACAAAAAAGAATGATCTGTAGCCTACAAGTTTCTGGAGAGACCAGAATTATAATGAAATAACTAAAAATAGACTCCTTTATCTTACTCCTATGCCTAAGATTGCTACTAAAACCCCTGGAGGGGTATAATCGATAGAAGACTCCTAAAATGAGAAAGAAAAAATACATTCTGATCCAATAGACTGAATATGCTCATTCTTCTTTCCCTTCTTGACTTTGATAGGATTCTCAATTGAATTCTTAACCCTTGCACTGCTCTACTTATAGACTACGATGGACAACTCTGTCCAAGCCAACTCAAATTCAATGTGAACATGGACTCTGAATTCATCTTCCTCTTGCCCTTCTTTGATAATTCCTGCATTGGTGTTTGAATTTCCATAGTGATTTTTCTTTGGATTTCTGATCAGAGCCTCCTCTCCACAGTTCTTTACCTTTGAATCTAAGTTTTCCCTATCCCTTCTCGCTAGAGCTGAGTCAACTATATTTTCCTTGCTCACTAGCTCGATGCTGTCGATTCCTTTGATATTGGCCTTATTATAATCCTCTAAGATCTCTACTACTGCATGGGATGAATCCTGGGTAGCGAGTATCCTGGTTTTGTACATGCCGTTATTTATAATAAAACCAACTGATAGGATAGTCACGTGAACTTGGAGAAGAAAGGACCAGTCCCCTAGCCGTGGGTTCTCAATAATTTTTGTAATAACTTTTATTTTCCTTTAGCCAGTGGTACAATGACTGAGTCTTAACATTTTTCTTGGGATATCCCTGTAGGCACTGTAATTTCCATTTTTCCTTAAGGTACATAAAACAGTTTGTGTGTAGCTTCATTTACCTTGGACATCCCCATTCCAAGCCTTGCTCCCTGATTTTCCATCTTGTCCACCTCAACGTTGTTGCCTCTCAAAATATGAAAGTATGAAACTTGAACTCCCCCAGAAATATGTTGAATTCGCTTGTAAATTATTTTGGAATTGATCATGCCTTTATTTCTTTTATTGTTAATTTTTTGAATTACCTACTTCAAATCCCCAATAACAGTTATCTGACCGGTGCCGAAATGCATATCCAGGTACATGCTGTAATATAGAGCGAGCCATTCAGTTTCATTATTTTTTTTCTTCCTAGTCCCTAAGCATATGTAGTCTCAATTTCCCCTCCAGGACTGAAGATGATCCCTCCAGTGCTTGCCTCCCTAGGATTTCCTTTTTCCTCCCCATCGAAGAACAAGGAGTACAAATTCATATTTTCCTTCAATTGATTAAATTCCTTAGTGTTCTTCTGAATTTCGCAAGTATGGAGCACAACCTTGTTTTTGGTTTGAAGGGAGTTATGAGGTATAAGATCTTTGCACCATTCGAGGTATTCAACTTCTAATTTCTCAGATGGAGATATGATGACCTGCTTAGTGCTCAGGGTTTCTTTTATCAGATTTGTAGTCCTGAAGGCAATTCATTGAGCATCTACTTTTTTATTATAAAAAACAAGCCTGTTCCTTGTTAACCAAATTTTCCAACAAACATTTTTAAGATTTGACTCCCAAATTCTTCCAAGGATCTTCTTCTTCCTTATTTTCCCCGGATAGAATCCCTTCCAGCTTGACATCATAATGGATACTGATCCCAAGAAAACCAAATTCTGTCCAACCTTGCCAAGGAAGAATTTCCAAACCTGTTTGGAGAATGGACACTAGAGAAACATGTGCTCAATTGATTCGTCATTTTCTTGGCAGAGGTGACATCTTGAGGGCCCATGAAACCCAGGTTTCCTAATATTTTATGCTGTTAATATCTTGTATTTTGTTAAGATCCAGAAGACTGCATTGATTTTTGGAATGCAAAATGAGTCCCAGACTTTCTCCCAATTTTTTGATGTATGTCGTTCCCCGAGTTTTGAATAGATAGGAAGCCTTCTTTGATGGTGTATGTCCCAACACACCCCCATATTTAAGTCTTTTTCTCTGAGGCTTATGGGAGAAATTCCATGCATGAAGGATGTGAAGGATTCAAAGAGGGTATCTAGATGAGGAGGCAGGCTTATACATTTCCATCCATTCCATTCACCTCTGCATCCCTAGATAGAGTAATATTTTAGTGTCTTGTAACCATGGTCTTCCAGCCACCTGCAAAGAGGGAGAAGCTTGGATTTGGAGACAAGAATGGGCCTTCCCAAGATGGATTCTGTCCAAATGTTGATTTTTCTACCATTTCCAAGGATCCAATATATCTTATCTTTGATTAGACCAACAGAATTTTTGAGCTGATTCCTTATGGAGGTTTCTTTTCCCTCCCAGGGAATATCCAGGATTCTAGACTTCTTCCTTTTTATATACTTTCTTCTTATAGCCTATATACAATATTCCTTTCCTCCTGAGATCATTCTCCATACCAAATTAGGGCCCAAAGATTGGTTCATTCTCCCTAGGTCCCTTATACCAAGCTCTCCACTATTTTTGTTCTCTATTACAACTTCCCATTTCACCAAGTTGAAATTTATCCCCTGCGTCTTACCCCCTTGCCAAAGTAACTTCCTTATTTCCATGTTGAGAACTCTAATAACTTCCTTTGGAGCAGCGAAGATTGCACATGAGAAGATTGGGTACGAGGAGAGGATTGACTTAATTAAGACCACTCTGCATTCTAAGTTTAGCCAAGAGTTGCTCCATAATTGAAGGAATTCCATTGCAATTTCACCTGAATTCCAAGAATGTTTACTAGAGCTATGAGGGAGTTTGGACTACTATTCCATCCATACAACCAAGATTTATTTTCATTTAGATGGCTGCCAGATGCTTTTAAGAAGAGATCTGGAGTGATTCTGAAGCTCCTAGCAATTTGAGGCGAGTCACTTCCCAAGTGGATGGTGTCATCTACGAACTGAGCATGGTTAATGGCTTGAACCCCTTATGCTATGCTAATGCATAGGATGATCCATTCATTTCTAAGTCTATTTACCCTTCTGCTGAGTGAGTCTGCTACTATGATATGAAGAAAGGGAGACATTGGGCATCCTTTCCTAATTCCCCTTTGTGCTTAGAAGAATGAGGTAGGACGTCCATTAATGAAAGGAGATATCCAGTGCTTTCTTATACATTCCTTAACCATCAAATGAAGGATTCTAGGAAACCATAGTTCTACATGACTTGAAAAATAAATGAGTGCCTTATTCTATCAAAAGAGTTAGTGAGATCTAGTTTAATTTCCATACCTACCTCCTTATCATTTTGACTAGAATGAATTGCTTTGCAGCACCATCAGGATGTTATCGTAGATCTGACTTCCAGCTATGAATCCCCCTTGGTTTTCTGAGATTATGTTCAGAATTACCTTCTTCATTTTGTTCGAAATAATTTTAGAAATAATATTGTAGGATGAGTTACATAGAGAGATAGGTCTATACATTTTAATGGATGAATGATTCTTCTCTTTAGGAATTAGAGCCAGGAACGCTGAGTTGGTAGCACCTCCAATTCGTTTCGCCGACGGTGACCAAATTATCATTCTGACAAGATCTTTTTTAATAATATTCCAACAACTTATATAGAAGCTAATTGGAAACCCGTTTGGTCCTGGAGCCTTGTACAGGTGCAATGACCACACAACTCTCCTTATTCTTCGAAGGTAATATGTTGGGTAAGCAATTTGTGTTTTTCATGAAGTAGATGAGGAATCTCTCTGCTAAGGGTGAGCATGTCATTTGCTGGGATTTCTTCTTTGCTTGCCCTAGAGATCTTGGAAATGTGCTTTGACCTCTTTTTTGATTAACTTAGAATCATTGATTTTTTCTCCATTTCTTGAGGTTAGTTCCTTTATGGTGTTTCTCCTACTGCATTCTTTGCATTGGTAATGGAAGAAACTTGAGTTCTGATCACCTTCTTTTATCCATAAGTACCTAGATTTTAATCTTAGTTCCATCTCTATCTTTCGCTGGAGGACTGAAATTTTCTGATCAACCTCTCTTTCTCTTAAAAGCATTTCTTTGGTGACTTCTTCCATTTCTATTTCCTCTTGAATTTCTTCCAGACTCTTGATTAGGTTAATTTTTTCCTGCCCTGGATGGGGTCGACCAGCCAGCCAAACCTTGATTTCCCTTTTTACGTTTTTTAATTTTTGTTCCCAAATGTAAGCTGGTGAGCCGAGAGAGAAAATTCCCTAGTCTTGAGAGAAAATTTCATGAAATCCTGGGTCGGATATCCAAACAAGGGAAAACTTGAATGGTTGAGGGCTGGGGTTTTCAATTGGATCCATAGTGAATATAATAGGTTTATGATTAGAAATGGACGAGGTCAGAAGTATTGAGACTGGAAGTAATGGATTGTCTAACATAGAGGAACTTACGAGGATGTGATCCAATCTAGTTGCTATATGCCCATGACCATACCATTTATTGTTCTAGGTGTACTTACCTCTCCTTTGCTTGACATCGACTAGATTCCATGAAGCTATCACATCTTCTAGTCTTTCCCTGAATAGAGCCCTAACTTTTGTTCCACATTTTTTTTCCTGTAGCGAAATTGTAACATTGAAATCTCCTGCTATTATACATGGAAGGTGCATCTTTCCAAACCTATGTGTTTCTTCCTTTGCTCCATTGACTGTTGGGCCATATATATTACCTATCCAAATGGTTTCATGAGTCTCCAAATATTCTAGCTTTATGAAGAGCCAATGTCTGTTTTCAATTGAAAATCTAAAATTATATAGAGATGAGTCCCACCATGTTAATAGTCCTCTTGAGGCTCCAATTGCACTGACGGATTTCCCTGCTCCATTCTTCCAAAATATTTTAATGGCAGCCATACTTTCGGCCTCTTGCGTTTTAGCCTCCTGGATTGTGAGGATGGATATTTTACTGTAATTTTGAAACTCTTTATTGCTTCTATCTTTTGATGTCCTCCTAGTCCTCGACAATTCCAGGAGACTAGCCTCACTATTTTTTGATTGATAATGAAACCACTCTATCCTTTCTTCCCTCTTGATTTTCGAGATGGAAAGGTTTTAACAAGTGGTCTAGGCTTGATTGTTTTCTTGTCACCTTCTCCCTAGCTATCTCTTGCTCTCTATGATATTTATTTTTCTTTCTTCCTTTCTTGGTTAGCTGTTCTGAATCTTCTTCTGTACTTTCTGAGGTCTCCTCCATTTGAGCCTTAGCTCTAGCTCTTGTGACCAAACCCGAACTCTGTGAAGTTTCTGGCCTTGCTTCCACATACAGATTTGTTGTGAGTAATGGTGCATAGGTTTTCCCGATCTCCTCCAATAATAGCCCATTTCCTTTGTTTCCTTGGGTGGTCTCTTCATTCTCCAATGCTATATTTTCCACTTGTTCCTGGGGTTTCAATGCCGATGCCAAGGATTGAAAGTTGTTTTCTGAGACTTTTCTCTTTTTTGCTGCGGATTTCACTTAGGTGCTGGTTGTTTTGCTTCCTTTTCTTTGACTGACTTCATTCCATTCCTCTCTTTTATTCTCTCCTTCCTCCATCTGAGTTTTCTTTTTGCAGTACTTCCTAAAATTCCCATATTCATGGAATACCTTGCACTTAAATGGGATTTGCTTGTAATCCACCATTTGTAAATGCTTCCATCCTTCCATGTTGAGGTTTATTGCTTTCGGCGGGCCATTTTCTAGGTCTACTTCCACACATATTCTAGCACAAGAGAACATTGGTGGCTTTGGCTCTGACTTATCTATGCATTTCCCTAAAGAGTCTTTGATTGTTTTAAGGACCTCATCACTCCACCAGTGCAACGGAAGGTGCAACAGTTTTACCCAGACTGCAAATTCAGAGGGTATATCCTTCACTTAATCAAATGATAGATCCCATTTGTTGAGGCACATTCTTCTTGGCCCCATGAAGTATGGTTCATTCCTAAATATTAGATCTCTGTCTTCTTTTTTTTCAAACAAAAAAACAAAGAAGCCCCTTCCATAGAAGTTTTGTTGAACCTCTCCTTGGATCAGAGGTCGTCAATTCTTGTTCAGTGATATTTCAATGGAGTAGGGGGACAATCAAAGACCCAGAAAGTGACCGACTAAACCTCATTCATATAAGGCCACAACTTTGAATTTTGAAACTGTTGAGGAGAGTGCGATCTCCACGAATTCTGCAAGCTTCACGGACCGAGAATCCAATGGGCAATTTTTTGCAACTAGCTAATATGCCATGATTCAGCAAGAACTGTCCACCAAAGCTGCTCTCCTCCCATATGGATCTAGATCTAGAGGATCCATAGCAGGTAGCAGTGAGATCTGATACCCTATGCTAGAGAATGGCCATAAACCCTAGCAACCGTGACGAAAAAACCAGATAACATTCCTATAATCATATTAGAGACCAATACTCATAATTCTTCACTGTAAAAATTGGAGCTTACAAACTCGACATATTTGAACCGGAAGTATAATCCATTTTTAATTTACCTTAGGAAATTACTTTTTCCCTTTTAAGGCAAAGTTTCTTTACTAAACTAGTTTTGATACCAGATCTTTGGAAAATGGCGGCTGCAGAAATTAACTTAAGTTACCACACAACACAACCTTTCTTGTTTTCCCTTTTAAATTTTGCAGAAAGTCTTGCAATGGAATTATTGCTGCAGAGTTATTACAACTGAATTTTCACCCAACTCACTTTTACCTCGACAAACTTACTTGGCTTTAAACTGACTTTTACTACGACAGGATTTAGGTTTGCGACCAACTTTCATTTCGACAGAAAAACTTTATATTTCCTAGTATTAAAGGCTTATGTTATGAAAAACACTTTTCACCAGCAGTTACTTGGGATTAATTGCGAAAAAACTATTGCAACTCACTCACAATATTATAAAACCAAATAATAAATCAGATTTGTGTCAAACCCTTATGCGGATAAAAACTAGAACTTTTACGTGGTGAAATAAATTTGGATTCTTTGCGTCTTTTATTGAACAGTAAATGTAAACAACATTCACTCAGGTAAATATGGAGAATATGTGTGACTAAATAAAAATTGCATTAAATAAAAAACTATGGATTTATATTTCTTGTGCCAACATAAAAAAGAACTACAATCATAAATACAAACTTAGAAATTACCAGGATGTTTCACCTGTTACAGAGCTTTGGAACTGAACACTGACAAAACACATAAGCTTGAGCTTCATACTCTTATAGAGTTTTTCTTCTTCTTCTCTACACTTCCCTTCTCCTCTACTGTCTCTTGAGAGTGAATACAGATTTACAATCTTCTTCTTCATATAGAAAACTTCTATCAACTAAAAATTGGTTCTCTCTATAGCTATCGACTTAACATTAAATACTATAATAACTATCGACCTAGAAACTTATCTTGAGCAATTAAATTCGACTGGATTATATATGAGAGACATGAAATATTCATCTTATCAGACTATTTGACATAACTGACCTGCTACAGACTCTGACAGAGTCAGCTGATGTTCTATTCATATCAACGAGTAATTAATATTTCCAACATTCATCATATCCATGAGCAAGCCATCATGTGGGTACAACCTAGGACCATCCATTACATTTCCATTGCAATCACTTGTGTGTCCTATTGTCATCTCGCTGTATTCATATCATCTCATGATTATACATGGAGAGAAACCCAGATGCATACCACATGTCTAATAAACTACATGCATTCTACCAGCATAGAAGCATGCCATGACTCATTACGTCTCCATGACAACCTGCTTCTACTATGCGAGAATATCCTAGGAGTACACCAAGTGCATTACGTCTCTCCATGGCCAGCCCTCATTCTACCACCATAGGAACACGCTAGGACACATTAAATCTCCATGACAACCTGTTTCTACCACAATGAGAGAATTTCCTAGGCGCACACCAAGTATCCTCGTGACCGGTGGACCTCTCTTCATCTCCAACATGGAAACGCGTTAGGATTGATTATGACCAAGGATAACCTGAATCTTACGCTAGGAATGATTACATCCAAGAAAAACCTCAAGGAATCATTACATCCAAGGACAACCCGCATTATATCCAACACTAATTACATTTAAGGATAAATTTCTAGAACTCATTACATCCAGGGATAACATGTGTTCTACACCAGGACTGATTACATGTGAGGACAACTTGGCAGGTCTCATTATGTCCCGGGAGAACTTGCGTTCTACACCATGACTTATTAGGTCTATAGACAAATTGTATTTCTTTCCATGTGAGATCTCATTCTAGTGCATCTGTGTCTTCTGGTCTCTTGTCATCTCTAGCATGGGAGCATGCCAAGACTGATTACGTCTAAGGATAACCTGCGTCTTCCATGATGCAATAATTCATCACTCCCTATTTCTTGGGTCCTTGTTTTGGATCACACCAAGTCTCTCTCTATATTATTTAATTTCCCCTTTTTGTATGTTTTATCAAAATGGCCAATTCTTCAATTCTTTCACAATGTACTGAAATTCATCTTCTTACAACTCTAGTTATATGGATTCAATTGATCCAAAATTCCTCCAATTTATTTCAAAATTGGTGAGGAAGGTCCTAAGGGGTGATGGGACATATTAGAACATATTTCATACATATAATCAATTGATATACCCAACCATGGTCTAAAAATTTCAAGGGAATAAGTTTTGGGAGAAGACTAGTCAATTTGGGAGGTGGAAATTCCCCTTGGGTCCTAGAACAAATCTCTTCACAACACTGTACAACCTTCACTAATGGTGGGTATGATACTTATATATGTTATTATACATTAATTAAATTATATTTTAAGAATAATATGTGTTTTTTGGGTCGAATAGGTATCCAAGGGAACTCCATGAATTTACTAGTAATTTTGAGGTTCCAACCCCCAATGGTAGATGACTCCAAATAGCTCCAAATGATATCGAATTGTACCAGAAGGTGTATGAGTGATATAATAACTGAATTACAATTTTTAGGCATGTATTATGGCCTTCCAATTACTTCTTAAATTCTATATTTAATTCTGAATAAGATATATGCTTTAACTAGCAATTTTGGGGCTCAAATCCCCCCTGGGTAATTGCCGGAATGGATTCCCAAATGTGCATAAAACTCACTCAGATTATCAAATTGAATAATGGAATGAGTATAATACATTATCATAGACTCATATGCATAACCAATCGAACTCCCATGGTTTTTATCACTTCTTTCAATCAGATAAAAAAAAAAAAAAAAAAAAAAAAATACTAGTTTTGGACACTTGGGGAAATGAGATGTAGTTTGCTCCAATTGCTATGAAATTCGACCCAATGGGAACAAATTATCATTTAATTAATATGAAACCCCCAATATTATTTAATTTCATTCCATTAATTCATAAATCATCAATATTTTACACATCCATTCAAATCTATCAATATTATAAGAGTTTACAACAAGGAGGTGGGGAAATGGCACTATTTCTTTATTATTGATCAATAATACATGGTATTTCTTGGCCTTTATAACTGAGAAATTTATTAACAGAGAGAGAATATAATTTACATCAGAATACAAAATACTGGAGCAAGAGGATCCACCTCCAAGAGATAAATAGCTCACCAAGTGCACCTCACTCCATTGAGCTGAAATATGGTGAGAAAACTTGAGATGAAAGGAAGAACAAGATGAACTTGAGATGTACACAATATTATGTAGATTGTGCCTATAAATTATGAATCTATTGAATCTCCTTGAAATACCTGAGTGGCCTCTCCAAACACCAACTAAGATGGGAATCTTTCACCCTCGAAATTGGCTAAGGCATGAACTAGTCATCCACTAGCTCTCTCTCTTCACAATAAAAATTTTCACAAATGATAAAAGGCCCTTTATCTTGGATGATCTCTAAATTTTATAAAAATTATTGGTATTATAAGGTTCCACATCCATCCATAAACCAAGTCTAATTCAAATTGGTGTGGTTGCTCATGCTATGCCATGTGGCCTCTCTCTTCACCTTCCATCTTCCCCCAAATTCGAGTAGGAGCCTCTTAGCCTTCTCCAACTCCCTTGAGTGCCCTCTAAGATTATTTATTCAGGCCTGACATGTCATATATGTTATATTTCATCCTTAATATCTTACTTGTGTCATAACTGTCATAGAATCTCCACCATTGGTGTCATAGATGTCATAAATGTAAGGGGAATCTACCCAAGTGTCCATGAAACTCCCATGTAAGTTACAATTCATCCCAAATTTGGCCTATGAATTATATGGAAAATTATATTGACCTTGTAATCCATACAAAAATATTAGTGTTCCCATAGATTCAAATTTGCAAGAAGAGGATACCATTTAACATAGGAATTCTAGCTTGTGTGGGTCCCACATCCTCCATGTGTCTTCATGATCCATTGCCACATTTATTTATTTATCTCCTTTATTAATTATTTATGCTAATATAATGTTCAAACATCATTTATTGTCCCCCTTATTCCAAATCTCAAAGCTTCCACCCCCAACCTAGGAAACTAGTGATTTTCCTCCTTGGCAATTATTTGACCTTTAGCATCAATTTGACAACTTTCATTGGAAAATGTGATTTTTCCATTGTGAACCAATGAAAAATTTGGGACATTACAAATCCTCCCTTCCCAATATTTCTTGTCCTCAAGCAATTTCAAACATGGTTGTTGAAGAACCTGCTTTCTGTATGATTATTTGAAGTTGCCACTAAGCTGCCCACTTTGAGTCTTTGAGATTCCCTGAAGATTTTAGAGAGGAACCACCATTGTTTCTGCTGCACTACTCTGATTAATATCACCCTATTAAGTGGGGAATCCATCTCCCATACTTCTTGTTTCCCAAATAATTTGAAATCAATGGGACTAAAAACTATCCCAGGGTCCCATTGCTTGCATTGTGCTCCAACAATTAAGAGTGCTCTCCAACCCATACCATTAGGAAAGAGAATTCCTAGATCACGTTTTATCATATGCATTCTTCCAAACATCATGAGTACATAATATATATCATCAAAGTATATAACAACACAATAAAAATTTACATCAAGGAGGTGCCTCACCAAAAAATCATGAAAGTGCTTATACCTCCCAGTGAGTAGACTACCGTTTGCGAAGTGCATACATGCTTCAAGTGACCAATCATATCTTCTCCAATGAAATAGGTGATCAAGATCCCATGTCCTATAATTATTTTCCAAAAGGTTGTGATATGCATCAGAATATTCAGCCATGTAGTCTTTCATCCAAGAAGTGGATCTCCACTCAAATATGAACCAAATAATGAGCAAGACAAGGAGACTTCAAATGAATCAAGGAAGTCTCACCCATACATCCATGAATGCGTGAATCATAAATATATAACAATGTATGTGGCTGGTAACAAAAATGTTCTCCCATCATAAATATATTCACCTCAATGTTGGATGAAGTTCCTCCAACATCAAATGAACCAAGTGTTGAGCAAGAAAAACCATGAGTCTTCAAGTGACTCAAATGCATATCATAGGTTAATCCATGTAGATGTGCATCATCAGAAAGTAAAAAGTAATGCTGCTGAAAATGTGAATAATAATGTGCTCCAAATAATATGTAATGTGCATCAATACAATCATCCATGTGTTCTTTCATCCAATAAGTGAATGGATAACCTCCACCAAAATATGAACAAAATAAGGAGCAAGGAAAACATGAAGACTTCAAGTGGCTCAAAGAATTCTCATCAATACACTCATGAATATGTATGTCATCATGTAATATCAGAGGATATTTCTGCCAATAATAATGTTCTTCAATCATTAACTCTTCACCCAAGTGTGGGATGAAGTTCCTCCAACTTCAAATAGACTAGGAAAGGGGCAAGGAAAATCATGATTCTCCAAGTAACTCAAGTGAAAATCATAGGTGAACCCATGGAGATGTGTATAATCATAATGTAAATAAGGATGCTTCTGCAAATGTAAATAATATGGTGCTCTAATAATTCCATCATCAAAAGGAGAAATAGAATGTACATACTCTTCATGTGTCACCATCAAAATGAAACCTTTCACCCATACTTCATTAGGATGAATGCTGCAAAATATGGAATTGTAGGATGTAGGAGAATGAACTAACTCACCCAAATGATCAAAAAGTGCAGAATTTTCATCATGGTAAGGATCCATGCGGGTAGTATCATGCAACTCCTTCAAAAGTGTGAAATTTTTGTCATAGAATGGTTCCAATGTAGAGGAATCATGCTTTTCTTTAAAATTTGCATAACATTCATCAAGAGACAATTCAAGTTCCTCTTCCAACTCATCAAGTGTTTGAATCTCTTAAAGTTCAACTTCAAACACATCAAGCACATTCAAATTTCCACATTTATCATGATCCTCCATGTCATGAGAATCCTCCAAACAATATACCCTTTGACAATCTTTGATGTTGCACATTTCTCTTTGAATCTTATCCATGTCTTCAAGGAATGATGACTCCTCCAAAGAATTATCTCTCCAACAATAATTTGATACCAATACTTGAATGTCATGGAGTATGCTAAGGGATTCTCGGATATCCCTTTCACTCGTCTTCAAGGATCCTTCAATGAAGGATGGTTCATGGGAGTGAACCTCCTCTTCTTCTTCATTTTGGATTTGAACAACTCCTTGAAGCTCAAGTGGTGACAGGGAAGTTTATCTTGGTTCTTCATTTGCTGCTACAAGGTATTTATATTTATGCTCATGAGAAATTTGGATTGCAGCAACATTTTCAGATCTGATCTCTATGTCACCAACATAGAGGTGTGAGAACCCATAAGTAGGTACTCCTTCATAGTTCAAGCATCCATCATTAGATTATGTTTGTTTCATTTCCAAGGTAGAATGTTTCTCAAAAAGATCTTTAGTATTTTCAATAGAAACTTCTTCATACTTATGTGATGTCTCTTCATATTTTTCAGAGTCGCTTGGGAGTGAATTTCGATCCTCTTCATGTACTAGTTTTTCTTCTTCACCACCCATAGAAGTTTGTAGCTCCTTGGTTTCCTCCCTACTTGTGCATTGATGATTATTCCTTAATGTGTTCTTATTTGAATTATTTTTTATAAATTCCTTCAACCAATCATTAATATCTTCAAAATGAATAGTCTTATGTGTTAATTTGAATGCTTGCTTAACCTCCCTAGACATATCATCACCACATGGATTAATGAGTTTCTTCAATTCATCTACACCATCCATCCTATTATACCACTGTATTTTACCATTTTTTGGATATTTTATCAAAATGGACAATTCTTCAATTATTTCACAATGTACTCAAATTCATCTTCTTACAACTCTATTTATATGGATTCAATTGATCCAAAATTCCTCAAATTTCTTTCAAACTTGGCGAGGAAGTTCCTGAGGGGTGATGGGGTATATTAAAAATCTATCAGACATATAATCAACTGATATAACCAACCGTGGTATGCAATTTTCAAGGGAATAAGTTTCGGGACAAGACTAGTCAATTTGGGAGGTGGAAATTCCCCTTGGGTCCTGGAACAAATCTCTTCACACCACTGTAAAAACTTCACTAATTGTGGGTATGATACTTGTATTTTTTATAAGAAATTAATTAAATTATATTTGAAGCATAATATGTGGTTTTGGGGTTGAATAGGTATCCAAGGGAACTCCATGAATTTACTAGTAACTTTGGGGTTGCAACCCCCAATGGTAGATGACTCCAAATAGCTCCAAATTATCTTAAATTGTACCAGAAGGTGTATGAGTGATATAATAAATTAATTATAATGTTCATGGGTGTATTATGTCCTTCAAATTACTCTTACAAGTCTATGTCAAATTATGAATAAGGTAGATGCTTTAACTAGCAATTTTGGAGATCAAATACCCCCAAGTAATTGTCGGAATGGCTTCCAAAATGTGTCGAAACTCACTAAAATTCTTGAATTGAAGTAGGGGATGTTTATAAGACATTATCAAAGACTCATATGCAGAACCAATCTAAATCCCATAGCTGTTAGCACTTCTTTCAATCAGATATAAAAAACTAGTTTTGGACCCTTGGTTTGCTCCAATTGCTATGAAATTCGACCCAATGGACAAAAATTATGATTTAATGAATATAAAACCCCTAATATTATTTAATGAAATTCCATTCATTCATAAATCATAAATATTTTACATGGCCATTCAAATCTATTAATATTATAAGAGTTTACAACAAGGAGGTGCGGAAATGGCACTGTTTCTTTTTTATTGATCAATATTACATGATATTTCTTGGCCATTCGACCTAAAAAATTTCTGAACAGAGATAGAATATAATTTAAATCAGAATAAAAAATACTAGAGCAATAGGATCCCCCTCCAAGAGATAAATATCTTGCCTCACTCCACCGAGCTGAAATATGGTGAGAAAACTTGAGATGAAAGGAAGAACAAGCTGAACTTGATATGTCCATGAGCTTCTGTATCTTGAACCTGTAACTTATGACTCCATTTAAGCTCCTTGAAATAATTGAGTGGCCTCTCCAAACACCAACCAGGATGGGAATCTTTCACCCTCAAAATTGGCTAAGGCATGAACTAGTCATCCACTAGCTCTCTCTCTTCACAATAACAATTTTCACAAATGATCAAAGGCCATTTCCCTTTGCTTATCTCTACAATTTATAAAAATTATTAGTCTTCTAAGGTTCCATATCCATTCATAAACCAAATCCAAGTCGAATTGGTGTGGCTTCTCATGCTATGCCATGTGGCCTCTCTCTTCACCTTCTGTCTTCCCTCAAATTCGAGTAGGAGCCTCTTATCCTTATCCAAATTCCTTGAGCTCCCTCTAAGATTCTCTATTCAGGCTTGACATGTCATATATGTCATATTTCAGCCTTGGTATCTGACTTGTGTCATAACTATCATAGAATCTCCATCATTGGTGTCATAGATGTCATAAATGTAAGGGAAATCTAACCAAGTGTCCATGAAACTCCCATGTAAGTTACAATTCATCCCAAATTCGAGGGGGAGCCAGAGATGAAGATGCGTCCAGTGCTTTCCATTGAATTTTCATTTACAATTGTAGGGGTTTAGAACTGTTAGCCAAAACCAAGCTGACTAAGCTTGAGTTTACCGATCAGTTAATATTAAAATTAATTTTTCTCTCCGACCTCTTTTTCTTTTTCTTACTTGTCGAGTGAAACTTGTCTAACTCCCGACTAGACAAATTTATAAATTTTGAGAGGACTTTTAGACCCAACTAATTTACTTCGACTTACTTGTAGGTTGTAGTGATTGATTTTAGTGGTCTGGTTTTAGTCGAAATATACAAAGTATGTTTCTTAGTCTAAAAGACTTAAGAAATTACAAATTCTTTTCACTTGTGAGTAAGCTGAAGTTAAAATGGGCACATTAACAAATACAAAGAACTTATAAAAACATATACCCAAATATGTAGGAAGACTTGAGTCGACCAATGTGCCGTGAAACCTAGAACTTTCACAAAGAGAAATTTATGGGTTCTTGATCTTTCACTCAACTATAATGGTAAAAGACATTTACACAAGTAAATATAGAAATAATGTACAGCCAAATAAACATGCATTCAACCATAAACTATTTCATATATATAACTTATGCGGAAATAACAAAAGTACTACAAACTAGTCTATCCAGACTTGTCATCTCACCGACTGATCCTTTTACAGAGCTTTGGTTTTTCAACTAAATCATATACACAGAAGTTTGAGCTTCAATTACTGTTTCTCTCTTTTTCTCACCCTTAGAGTTTTCTCTACTATCTAACTTGATTTACAATTTGCTTCTTCTATTTATAGGCAACCTGAAAATTGCTTCTACATGAATCAACTGACTCTCCATTAAAGACTGTAATAACTATCTACCTAACAACTTAGCTTCATAAATAAATTTGTGTGGTTTACATTGCCAAATCGTGGACTCTTCCCTCTTGTCAGATTGACTTACAAGATCTTGACTGATACAGACTTTGACAGAGTCGGCTAAGAGTTAGGTACGGATCTGCGAGTGATTAATATTTCCAACACTCCCCCTTAATTATGAGCAGATGGGGATTTTTAAAACAAAATTTACAAAATTTTTCAGAGCTTAGACATGCTCTATTTATGACAGAGTTCAATGTGTAGAACTTGTCATTCCAAGATAACTACGTAGATACTAGAAAGTATCGTTTGCCAATGGTTTTGTAAAGATGTCTACAAGTTGATCTTCAGACCTGCAAAATTTCAAACAAATTTCTTTGTTTTCCACCAACTCTCTTACGAAATGAAACCTTGTGTCGATGTGCTTAGTTCTCTTGTGAAATACATGATTCTTTGATAATGCTATGGCTGAATTGTTGTCGCAGAATATGGTTGTCAGTTCTTGATGGTTCTGAGACAAGTCTTTTAACACTCTCCTCATCCAGATAGCTTGACATGCAGCACTTGTTGCTGCAACATACTCTGCTTCAGCTAAAGACATAGTTACTATGGACTGTTTCTTTGAAACCCATGAAACAACACCTGTACCGAAATGAAATGTGTATGCAAATGTGCTCTTCCTGTCATCTATGCTTCCTCCATTGTGACTGTTAGTGTAACCAATGAGTTTAAAATTTTCTGAGGTTGAATACATAATACCAAGGTCTTTTGTGCCACTTACATACCTCCAAATTATTTTACCTACTTGCCAATGTGAGTCTTTTGGTGACTCCATGAACCTTGAGATCAGACTTACTCCATACATAATGTTTGGTCTTGTTGCTATCAAATACATAAGGCTGCCAACAAGACTTTTGAACAATGTAGGATCCACAGTTGATCCTTCATCATCCTTGCTCAATTTTAAACCTGTTATTACTGGTGTTAGGGCTGTCTTTCAATTAGACATGTTAAATCTTTTTAAAACTTCACATGCATAATTTTTCTGTGATATAAAAATACCACTTCCAGGATGTTGAACTTCAATGCCGAAAAAAAACTTCATAAGCCCCAGATCAATTATTTCAAATTCACTTTCCATGACTGCTTTAAAATCTACTATGCCAAAATCACCAGTAAATATTAAATCATCTACATACAAGCAGACAATTAACATATTACCTTGCTCATTCACTTTGGTGTACAATGTCGGCTCACTTTCACTTCTATGAAATCCATTTCTAGTGAGATAGGAATCAATCCGACTGTACCAAGCTCTAGGAGCTTGCTTCAAACCATAGAGTGCATTTTTCATCCTATACACTTTATGCTCTTGACCTAGAACTTCATAAAATTGGTGGCTATTCCATTTATACTTCCTCTTCTAGATAACCATTTAAGAATTCCGACTTGACATTCATTTGATGAACAGACCATTTGTTTTGTGCAGCTATGGCCAAGACTGTTCTGACTATATCCATATGTGCGACAGGTGAAAAATTTTCATTGAAGTCTATACCGGGTTGTTGTGTGAACCCTCTTACTACCATTCTTTCTTTTTGCTTCTGCACATTCCCATCAACAACTTCCTTTGTCTTGTAAATCCATTTTACACTAATTACATCTTTGTCTTTTGGTACATCAACCAGTTCCCATGTCTGGTTCTTCTCAATTTATTCTATTTCTTCATCCATGGATTGTGCCCATACTTCTTCTTCAACAGTTTCTTCAAATGTTAGTGGATCATATATAGAAGAAAATAATTCAAATAAAGAGAATGAATTTGGTGTACCAACTTCATATAAGTCATGCACACTTCTTGTCTTCACTGGTTCTGTCGATGTCGACCTTGACAAAACGCTTGATGGAGCCTACTGTCCTCTTGGTGTACTTGTTGGTGTAGCTTGAGCTGCCACTTGTGTTGATGGTCGTTTTGCTGAACCATGTTTTGGTGCCATGGAAGTTGACAGTGTTGCGATCGGTTGAATTACATGTGGTTTTTAAACCACTTCCTTTTCCATATCATCAATGTCGACATTCAACACAATCTTGACATTTATGTCGATAGTTCCATCCCATGATTCATTCTCGACAAATTGAACATCTCGACTGATTATTACTTTCCTTGTGATAGGATCATACAACGTGCATGATTTTGTGTCTTCAAAATAGATGACAAAAATACATTTATGTCCCTTCTTATCTAGTTTCTTTCTCCGCTCATATGGAACATGAGCATATGCAACACAACCAAAAACTTTTAAATGAGAAACGCTATGATTCATACCTATCCATGCTTCTTGGGGAACTTTGTTCTTCACACTCTGTGTCGGACACCGGTTCATAATGTATACGGAAGTTGCGACTACTTCACCCCAATAGTCATTTGGAAAATGCTTGGCTTCCAACATGTTGCATGCCATCTCCATGATGGTTTTGTTCTTTCTTTCAGCAATATTGTTCTGTTGAGGTGTATACCATGCAGTGAATTGTTTTTGTATGCCATGGGTCTTGCAAAAATTTAGAAATTCATTTGAAACATATTCACCTCCTTTGTCGGTCCTTATGATCTTGATGCAGTGCCCACTTTGGTTCTCCACGAGTGCCTTGAACTGCTGAAAATAACTAAATGCATCATATTTATGTTTCAAAAAATATACCCATGTTTTTCTTGAGTAGTCATCAATAAAAGTTAGAAAATACTTGTAGCCACCAATGGATGATGTCTGCATTAGACCACAACTATCAGAGTGCACAATTTCAAGTGTTGTGCATGCTCTATATGACTTTCATACTGGAAAAGTCTCTCTGTGCTGCTTGCCAAAAATGCAACCTTCAAAAACCCTCTCTGGTCTGTCGATTAATGGTAATCCTTTCACAATGTTCTTTGTGTGTAGTAGCTTCATCCCACCAAAATTCAGATGTCCAAATCTGAAATGCCACAACCTAGATTCATCCTATACTTCTTTCTGAAATGCAGCTTGCAAATTAGTGCTACCATTTTCTTTCTTGTCAAGGAGCTCGACCGTTTCTTTTATTTCTTCCTTGAATGCAGCTCCTGTGTTTTTCTCCCCTTTCATGTTGGGAACTATCCTTAATGGAAACAAGTGATTGCTTGTCATTGGCACTTTTTCTATCAGCTGGTCACTTAAATGCTTGTCTTTGATCACACAGGGATCATCTTCCATGTAGAATCTGTAGCCTTTTTGTATCAACTATCCAATTCTTAACAAATTATTTTTCAGACCTTCGACATGATAGACATCAGGGATATACTTACTCTCCCTCTGATTGGTTAGAATATCAACAGTGCCTTTTCCTAAGACAGTAACTTGGACATTGTTTCCAAGTGTAACATTAGTTTGAACTGGATTGTCTAGACTGGAAAACAAGTTTAAATTACCAGTCATGTGGTGGTTTCATCCCGAATCTAAATACCATGTCTCATGTGGACTTTCTTGAACAACATTGTATTCGAGTGGAGACGTCATTGTCATTAACATTGCACTTGTTGAAGTGCTAGTGCTGGTTGATTGATTTGGGCTTTGTCTTCCTTGGTCATATTGTTTTTTCTTGAATTCATATGCATAATGACCAAATTTCTTACAATAATGACATTGGATTTTTTATTTATCAAACCTCTGGCCACTTGGTTGACTTAGGTTGTGATTATCTCCTCTACCACTGACATTTGCAGGATTTCTGCCTCGTCCTCCTCTTGAATAAATTTTTCCTCTTCCTTTGAAGTTGTTTCTCCCCCTGCCTCTACCATGACTTATGGATGACTGTGCTGCGAATGCACCTTCCAATGATGTTTGTGTTCTTCTGAGTCTATGTTCATGATTGATGAGTGAAGCTTGTAGCTTACCAATGGTAAATGTCAACATGTATGTGTGCTTCTAAGGTCACAACCAAGTTTTCAAATATTGGGGGAAGACTTCTAAGAATTTTTTCAACCAACCTTTGGTCTTCTATGGCTTCTCCATGAGATTTCAGTTGGTTTATCAAACATACAACTCTGGTGTAGAATGTGTCTACAGTATTTGAATCTTTCATGGACAGAGATTCAAAATATCTTCTCAGAATCTATAGCTTGGATGTCCTTACCTTATCCAAACCTTGATATGTGGTCTCTAATATATCCCATGCTTTCTTAGCATTAATTTTTGCTGCTACTCTTGGTAGTATGATTTTATGCATAGATTAATGTACGTAAAACAGATATTTTCCATCTTTCTTCCTCTGTTCCCTCAAGAAATCTTTCTCAGCCTGTGTGAGATTGTTATATGTTTCCATGTCTGCTGGTTATGCATAACCATGCTGGACTATCTCTCAGACATATTGACCTCTAAACAAAGCCTTCATAGTTATAGACCAATATTCATAATTATTTCCTGTAAAAATTGGAGTTTGCAATGATCCAGAAGTGGAAGCCATTTTTAATTTTTAATTAACTTTCCTTAGAAAATTAATTTTCCACCTTTTAAGACAAGATTTCTTTCCTAAACCTTGCTCTGATATAAACCTTGCTCTGATACTAGTTAGCCGAAACCAAGCCGACTAAACTTGAGTTTACTGCTCAGTTAATATTAAAATTAATTTTTCACGCCGACCTCTTTTTCTTTTTCTTACTTGTCGGGTGAAACTTGTCTAACTTCTGACTAGGAAAGTTTATAAATTTTGATACGACTTTTAGACCCAACTAATTTACTTCAACTTACTTGTAGGTTATACCGACTTATTTGAAATCTTGTCGGTAACTTTACTTTGACCACAAGCCGGATGACCTCTTCAACCTCTCAAGTCGGCTGACCTCTTTAACCTCTCAAGTCGACTGACCTATTCGACCTCTAAGTTGGCTTACTCAATCGACCTTGTTGGTTCACTTACTTTGGTCTGGTTTTAGTCGAAATATACAGAGTATCTTTCTTAGCCTAAAAGACTTAAGAAATTACAAATTCTTTTCACCAATGAGTAAGATGAAGTAAAAATGGACACATTAACAAATCCAAATAACTTATAAAAACATATACCCAAATATGTAAGAATACTTGAGTTGACCAATGTGCCATAAAACCTAGAACTTTCATCGAGTGAGAAATTTATGGGTTCTTGATCTTTCACTCAATTGTAATGGTAAAAGACATTTACACAAGTAAATCTCGAAATAATGTGCAGCCAAATAAACATGCATTCAACCATAAACTATTTCATATATATAACTTATGCGGAAATAACAAAGGTATTACAAACTTGTCTGTCCAGACTTGTCGGCTCACCTACTAATCCTTTTACAGAGCTTTGGCTCTTCAACTGAATCACATACACAGAAGCTTGAGCTTCAATTACTCTTTCTCTCTTTTTCTCACCCCTGGAGTTCTCTCTACTGTCTAACTTGATTTACAATTTGCTTCTTCTATTTATAGGAAATATGAAAATTGTTTCTACATGAATCAACTGACTCTCCTTTAAAGACTATAATAACTATCTACCTAACAACTTAGCTTCAGAAATAAATTTGACTGGTTTACATTGCTGAATCGTGGACTCTTCCCTCTTGTCAGACTGACCAACAAGATCTTTATTGATACAGACTCTGATAGAGTCGACTGAGAGTCATGTATGGATCACGAGTGATTAATATTTCCAATAAGAACAATCAAATCTTAATTGTAAATCATTTTAGGGAAAAGTACTCCTTTCTTGTAAATTTTTTGTTCTAAACTCTGTATAATATTTACAGAATTCTTGCAATTTTTCTTCACAGAAGGAGATCGAATTTGAGAGATTTCATTCATTGTTTTTTCTTTTCTTTAGGCAATTTAATTTTTTGTTTTGGCTCCCAATATACAGGATCCTTCAGAATCATTAGGTTATAACCGACATACAGAATTATGGTGTTGAACAAATAGAAGATAACAAATATTGTAGTTGCACAGGGATATCTCCAAGTCAAGAGAGACTGAAATATTTAACCATGTGTTTCCAAGTCTTTGACCACAATTTGTATTCTTCTTGCAACACTCCTCAACGAATCATAGTGCATCCTAATAATCTTAGAATCCCTTGAAGTCGGGAAAGTGTCAAAATCCTCATCAAGTTTGTCATGATGCACCACCTCGACATGGGAGAGGCCTATTTGAGCATGATTGTTGAGCGTAAAACTTTGAATCCCAACTAATATTTAGCTCAAGTCATTCAAGAGCTCGATCTCTTTCGACCCAACTGCTTCAAGGAACTCTTTTGACAGGCTTCTTTGGACAGTAGCTTAACCTTTACCTTTACAATTAGCATGCTGGTGGTTTACAAGGGATTTTTGAGATATTTGTTTGTGCATCAACCTACAAGGCCAACATAACCCTCTGTAAAATGGTAACACCATCCATTCTTATGCTCCTATGTTCTTAAGTTTTTGAAATGTCCTTCTATTCTCCCACATAATTTTATTTGAAGATTTGAATAGATTGATGACTTCAAAGTCTTTGTGTTGCATCACTAGAGAAGGGTATACATTATTCATGCTCTAGGGTTTTCCTTCCATTGCGATGAGTCCAAATCCTACGATAATACATATTCCAAAATTTTCCTTCCATTGCGTTGTGTCCAAAACATGTTGACTATGACTGAAGAGGGTTTTTTTGTGATTAATGGAAGCTGAATAAAAACCTGTGTTCTATGGAAGCAGAGGTTGAAGAACGCATTGATCTAGTGTTATGATGAGCATACACTCATCCAACAAACAAATGGACTCTACAACAACACCATTTATGGCATTCAGGAGGAAGATTAAGGTGCCCCACCTGCTAGACTTTATGAAGCACCTCCTTTCTCATATTTCTCTCAGGTCGCTTCTCGGATCTTACTGTATTTTTGCAAGGTACAATTTTTGAATGATAAAGGTAGGCCAAGATTAACTACATTTTCCATCTTAAAGACATTGTTCTCCTCCACTCTCTGATTTATCTAGAGAGTTTGGGTTTGCTAAAGAGCCAACCGAAACATTGTTGTTGTCTTTGAGAGCATTCCATCAGATTTATCCTAGTGCTAAGGGCACCTTTAATCCTTCTCAAGCAGTTGTTCACTGTATCTGTCAGTGTTTTTTCTTAATCTTTGAAATTATCTCTAATATCATGTCAGAGGCTTTTCGCATGACATAATTGACTTTCAAAGAAATTTCGGTTTTCATCCATGGAAATCACATTATGTATCTGTTGGATAAGAGGATAAATAATAACAATGCTTCTTTTTATGGTATCTGCTGCACCTTTAATAATTTAAGTAACCATAGCTTAATTTGTAGCAGACAAATTAGAAAGAACAATATAACTATGAATCATATTGAAAAAAAATGCAGTCATGTGTTGTATCTAGGGAAGGAATAATTTGAGGAGTGTTGAATGATTACACTTTATATATGGAGAAATAATTGTGTCAGGACTATGGTTGTGTTGAATCTCTCATAGAGAAAGTAGAAAAAATATTCTACTTTCTCTTATACTGTGTCTGCACTTTCACTACTACAAGTAAGGGTATTTTGAGACATTTATTTAAGACGGAATTGCAATTTCGTCTCTACCTTTGCACTTTTATTTTTTTATAATTCATATTTTAACTTTTTGTCTCAACTGCAATGATAGAGTTGGGTTACATAATGGAATAAATATTTGAGACATTTATTTAAGACGGAATTGCAATTTCGTCTCTACCTTTGAACTTTTATTTATTTTTTATAATTCATATCTTAGCCTTTTGTCTGTACTGCCATGATAGAGTTGTGTTACCTAGTCTTACTATGTTTGCCATAATTTTCCATAAGGGAACTCGGTTAGTGTGAAGAAGGATTGTGACAAGCTATAAAATTGTGAGGATCTCGATGAAGAAGGAAGGATTGTGACAAGCTATAAAATTGTGAGTATCCAGATGAAGAAGGAAGAAGAAAAACAAGAGGAAATGGAAACCCATTTCAAAAAACAGACTTAGAGATATGACAAATTTTCTAGCCACTCAAAAATTTATTGCAATATTATCTTGGGAATTGGGAATTGCTCAAAGCCTCTAATCTATAGCTTTTTCAAGTGTTTTTATAAACTTAGTGAGAGATTGGGTTATTGAACAGGATTTGATGTATTAGGCAACACAATTGTTTAGTAAGAACAACATAATACTTGTGAATAACAAGTCCTTAAAAAATATAATATGTCAATGAAGAAACTTATAAAAATTATAAATTTGGGCATAAATTAGATTTTTTATAAATTATTTACTTGTATTTTGTTTACAAGACAAGATGTCATACTTATAATAATTATAATATGCTATAACACTTTTAAAAATGTATAAAGAAATTTTATATGTTTTATAACACTTTAAAAGATGTGTCATAACACTCTAAAAAGTGTATAGCAATTTTATAACATTATAAAGAACAATATTGCAAATTTAGTAGCAGAACGAGATTCAAACTTGGATAGGATTTTCTTGTGGACATCTTCATGATATTCGTTGATATCTATCTAAGCAATAAGATGACATTTAAAAATATTTAGAGAAAAAAACACATATTAGGTATTTATATCTTGTAAAATGAGACTTATTGGTTCATATAAGTATATATTATCTTTGATGTACTAAGTATATATTGTTTATCTAGTTTAGATATTGTTGTTTCCACTGTCACATTTCTAGTGATTAATACAAGAAGTAAACAACGTTCACATTCCTTAATTAGAAGTAGTGGAGACAAATGTGACACACAGTTAAGGTAGCTGATGCCTTTTATTTTGTATGTTAATGGAGTCGTGTGGATATCCATCTATCAATCAAAGTTAAGATTAGTCATATCTTGGATTTTATGGGTACGTTGTTATTATGTTACAAACACTACTCTCTTCAAATATATAGTTGGGATTTTACATGGGTTTTCATTGTGAACTATGTTGGGATGTTGTCTTCCCCCTTTTGATTCATTGCATTCCTTATGAGATTATGTCATTGCAATATTATCTAGGAAGGTGTTGCAACTTGCATAGAATTTTTTTTTCACGTGTTTTTTTTCTTGTAACATGAAAGAAGAATTGAATATGTTGGACATATTTGAACATGTATGGAAACATTACAATATAATAATTTCCTCGACTATGATCTGAGTCTGCTGGAAATAACATAATTCATTGCTTCCCTTTGCACTTGATTTTGGTTGAACGAAGGGCTTGGGTATAGCAATGTATTTTGCCTTTATAAAATGGAAACTAAACTTTTTGAAGTGAAACAATAGAACACACCAAGTAGTAATATGAATTCAGTAAGATCATCTCTTGGGGAGCATATGTTTGTTTTTAATCTTTCATATGTTCAACCTGGGGCAAGGGCTTGGAATTACATATTCTAAATAGCTCTAGTATTTTAAAACCCATGCTAATATTCTTGCCTAATCCAGATATAATGAATAGTTAAAATTATCTTTTCTATATGAATTTTTATTAAAATATGCAAAGGCACTGTGCATTGCAGTTTTGTGGTTCAACCTAGGAGTTTTTTTGTGGAATGCAATTGTTGATGATCTTAGCACCAATTTGGATGCTCGTATCAAAGATGGGATTAGTTTTATTGTAACTAGTGCATGGATCAACTTGTGGATATATTTAAAACGTAAAATATGTCTCAAACCCAAATGCTATAAATGTTTCCTTTATGCAATAAAGTAAAATTCTTAATGGAGTGTTGTTGTTTCGATGCAATCATTTTTTTTGTAACATACCATATGTAGCTTTAATATATGCACCTTAAATATGGAAACTATGTGCTCTTCTTTAATTTAGGTGAAAGAAAAAGAACTAAACATATATATTAGCACAAGCAGAGATGGAAAGACAATGTTTCTCTATGAAAAGAAAAGTTGATCTATAGTGGAATGGGACACCTTTAAACACTTGCATCCATTTGAATCTTCTTGGTGTCCCAAAATGGGTGTAATTCCCTTCCAATGTTCTTCTATGAATTTTAAAAAACATTTTTTTTATATACCTGAAAATTGTGATGGATTTGACATACAAGACTATATTTTTGAGTCTTGACTGATCAAACCATTTCAAAGTTATTCTTCTTAATTAAATTAGCTCAGTTATCCTTCAGTAGGAATGAAAAATTATTATGCTCGGAACTCGAGAATACTCAATTTTCTTAGTAGATTGTACTTCCATACATATTCCAAATTTGTGAGTATTCTCTGAACTTTTCTGGTATTCAAAAATATTCTCAAGTTCTGAACCCATTTCTTCTTCTTTCTGAATATTCAAGAGATAAAGAGAGTAATATGTCTTCCCAACAACAGACAAATCAAATAAGATTCCATTCTTTCTTTTTTTAAAAGAAGTATCCTCTCGAGGTTGGATTTGTTTATGTTCTTCTCAACGTACAACGTCATGTCTACACCCATTCGATATTAGTTTTCCTTTTCATCCTTTTATACCCTCCACCACCAACCTATGGGTGTATTATTACACCTTCTTGGAGCAATTGCTAGTAATTATATACAATCAATTAGGAGATAAAATATTAAGTAATGGNCACATTCATGTAAATTTGTTTTTTCGCTAACTACACGCGACTTTAACTTCCATGGAATCAAGTTGTTATCTATGCTTGTTGAACTGGACTATAAATTCCCCGATCCTCTTATGTCTACATCCAAATTCAACTCAAGATTTGTTGGCGTTAATCTATAGATTTGAGTTTCAAATTCTATTTCTTTGATTTTTTGGAGAATTGATCATGGAAGGATCAACCAACATCAATAGTAACCATGGAAATGGAAAGATGAAGGTGAGAGGCTTATGGTCATGATTAGAAATATTGCAAGGTGAAATATGAAATCTTGGTTAGAAAAAATAAATTAAGATGGGTGACAATTATAACTTGAACATATGTAAAAAATCATACATAGTCATTTCAATTGACTTCACACCACATTCACTCACAAATCATGCATATTCAAACATCACTATGAATCCAAACATAGTTGGACTTATGTCATATTCACATACAAATCATACTTATTCAAACACTAATTTACTAAATACAAAATTAGATTCATGCCAACTTCAAAAATAGAGTACATGTTCAAATTCCCCAATACCCTATTCAACCCTAGATTCACAATTATGAAGTGCCTAAAATCAATATGTTTCAAAAATATTATAAAATAACTCTTGATCCTTATATACTAGGTAATATGTTGCTTCCATTTTTTAGAGTATGAAATTCTCCAATATGAACCAACCTGCTATAATATTGCTTACTTAGTGAACCCCCATGTTCATAACACATGCATTTCATAATGCATATTCAATTTATTGTACTTGTGTTTTCCACTTCTAAAAGTAGGTTAGGTGTTAGCTCCCGCGATTGGCTACGTGGAAGAGGGACGAGAATATGGTGAGCAGAATATTGCTCGCCTTTCACTATAGGTTTAAGTGAGCCGAATCTATGTGGGAAGCTCGTCTAAAACTACGATAGTGTTTGTTAACCAAGCTACATTTGTTCCCTCAAGCTAATGATCATGCAGGGAAACGTAGAGGACCATACACCATATTTTGAGTTGATTTTCACTTTTATTTTGTAGTGATAGAGTGAGAAATGCAAGTTGTTGTGAAATGACGGAAGCAATTTATGATAAAGCTTATGCATTGAAGCGTTTTGCTTCAGGAACCATCAAATCGAAGAAAGAAAACACCCAAGAAGGTATTCTTCAGCGTACTAATATATTTTTCCTCAAACTCGACACACATACTATTGTTCCTCTCCTCCCTATCCTTAAACTAATTGATGAAAGCTGCTTAATTGTCACTTTGTTGGACTTTTTATTCTTCAAGTTTAAAGAACTAAGATATTGAACAACAGATTGAAGCCTGACAAAAAAATTGTAAAACCAATCAAGATTGTAAAAAGGATAGGGAAGGGTATTCCTATCCTTCTTCTTTTGGGCCTCCCTGTGGTCTATCTATTTACTTGGTCATCCATACTCAGTTCACAGGGCCCATGCTTCCATAGTTCATACCACTGAAATGTGGAAACATATTATTCCTAGAATGATAGATACAAAGCAATGTAAAGTTCAAAGGACACTAAGGATACAAGGGTTTAGAGGTAAGTAGTGCTTCCCTTTGCACTAGTACAATGTGCATAGGGACCGAACTTCTATCTGTAGGTGTTTTGTATTGACCTGCTTACAGGTATGGGTATAATTACTTAAATAATATAACAAAACAATTGAAAATTTTAAATATAAACTAGTATGATTAATACACAAGATACACAACATTCAATTTCATTGCTTACAGTTGCACCTCATGAATAAAGCTCTTGCTCTTTTAGAATCAATATTCTTGATACTTTTCTTTTCTAATCATAATAGTCTTATGGGAACTAATGAAATAGGAATTATATGGTACAAAATCCATTACAGGAAGACTATTTCTAAGCAATTGCAGTCAGTAGCACTCATCGTAGATCAGAAAATCAAGCATCCAAAATTTAGAGACAAAGAAGACTGTGAAACTCCTTGGAAATATGCAATCTCGGTTTGGACATGAGCAACAGGTGTTGACAGGTTGTGTCTAGTGCAAAGAAAGCAACTCATTGACATGAAGGACATAGCCACATGTAGATATGGACACATGTTCGAAGAAGAACCCATGCACTAAATGCAGACTTGGTAATTGAATCTTAGCAATTATTGAAAACATATATTAGATGAGACTATTGCTAACTACAATCTTAACATTAGTTACAAAAATCCTATAAACATTTGTAATATGCAAAGTAATAGAAGTTTGAAACCAAAAAATGACTCCCTTTCCTCGGTATGAGGCCAAATAAAGGCTTAAATTATTTGATTGGATTAAAAGATGGTTTCAAGTTCTCCATTGGATAAGATAAAGTTAGAATAGAACTTGGGTTTTAAATTTTTTATTTTCATGCAAGTTATTTAAAATGGTGGAAATCCAAGTTCGACGAAGGCGACATTGTAGTAAGGTCATACTCGTAATGACATACAATTCTTGTGCTCGAACCCGAGGGCATGGCTCATCGCGGGGAAAGATAAACTAGGGCCAAGCTCACTTACCATTTCACCAAATGTGGGTGTTTTGAGGAGGGACATGGAGGGTGGTGTGACAAATCATTGAATTCCACTACCGATGTCTATCATCGCCTCTATAGTTGGAAAGTTTGATCTTAGATTTATGTGAAGAGAGTGGGCTGGGGTGATGAGACACTTGGTTACGATGCACTTGCAACACATCATTTAAGTGACACAAAGAAAACAATATGTGCATTTATTGGGAAATGATTTTAATTATATTTCATGATTACTGTCTCGTGGGCCTAAACAAACTTGATATTTTTATGTTGGTTCCTTGCTCGTATAGCACATGTATGGGTGCATGTTATCCGTTTGTATTCTATAAACCATGTATGACCATCACTTGTAGGGACATTAATAAGAACTCGAATGTTTAACCAAAATTTTGAAGTCCTCTCATGGCTGGCATGTCTCTAGTTAAACCCAAGGAATAGATGAGACAAAGATGTGAAGAGATAAACCAATAGTAATGTTTTAGCAATGGTACACACAAATGATCCTGGAAACTGAATTCTTTTCTGGTGGGAATTATGGCGTTCTCTTCTTTTCTTTACTAGCGGGCTTATCCATCCAGAAATAAAACTACTTGTTTTCTAAATGAAATTTCCTTTGACCTAGAAGTAGGGTAAACCGCTACCACCCATATTGTTGATACCAGTAAAGCTATTTCTTCTAAGAGAATAGGGTGTATTATATAAGCATGAAAAACTCAAAATCGAACCTGATATCATATAGATTCATTTCCCCTCCCAAGGAGAGGCAATCAATATGTTAGTAACGAGTCGGTCCCATCTCTAATTCCTCCAGTCTCTCCCATTGTGTTTAAGCACCCACGTGTGTCTCCAAATATGTGTGTGTAAACGAGGGAGGCATTCGCCAAAATAAGAAAATACTTTGACACATTAATATTTAAAAAACATGTTTAAAACTATTTTAAACTGGTAACTATAAACCAATCAACAATAAGTAAACCATTAATAATAAGTACATCATTAATATTTAAAAAACATGTTTACAACTATTTTAAACTGATAACTATATATTAATTCTTGCACATGATCTAGGAACTAAGAATCAATCTCATGAAATAATAATCAACAAATACTCATGAAATGGTGTTAATCAGAACCGGAATTGGTTTCCTTTCTGTATATTTAATAAACAATGAATGGTTACAATACCAATGTCAAGCAATAGCTTAACTCCATAAAGAATTCAAATACCTAAGGAGACAATTCAAAATTAGTGAGTGAGTTTAGCTTAACTGACTCTCAACCATTGGTTCACACTCAGTTAACCACTTGACCAAAACCCTAATTGACTCACCAAACCCTAACTAAAGTTGAAGTGCAATAAATGACTAAATCTCAACTGAAGGAGATCAAACACATGCCATAGCAAGCCAACCATGAAGTGTTAGTGCTCCATGACTTCAATGAACCCCGATGAGGTTAACTGAAGCTAAACTAACCATCAGAAGTTGGTGGAGGCGCCTTGTTGACTACAGATCATTAAATAATAATAAATAATCATTAAATAATATATTTAATGACAGGAGGCACCTTAACTGACTGGTTGAACTGATTGTAACCACCAGTTAGCAATTAGGTGCATTAATGTCACTCAGATCACCCCCGGAGTGCTCCAGTTAGCATCCTTTACTGTAGGAGAAGGATAAGTTAGCCTCCTTAACTATAGGTAGGCGTGGGTGTGACTGGATGATGGCAATTAATGCTCCACTGATGTCATTTATACTTAGGATAGTTGTTTAAATAGGCCAATTTGACCGAAAGAGTGTGTATGATGGTAAATGTCTCCAACACCCTCCCTTAAGCTATACTCAGGAAGAGTTAGAAAACATAGATGCATAAAATGCTAGGGCCCTGGAAACTAAGGCCATAGGTCACCCTGTACAATGCTGAAACTAAAACAATGCTCAAAACAAACTAAGTGAGGAAAAGAGGGAAAACCCAGTGGGAAAACCCCCCCCCTCAATATGAACACTAAAAGTAGTCTGGATCACCCTGATGAACTCATGCCCAATAGTGAACAAAGGTAAGTGAACTTCTTTTATGAAAAGATCTTGGTGAAGATGTCTGCAATCTGCTCATCAGTCGGGCAGTATTGCAGAATGATGGTCCTGTCATGCACTAGCTACCTGATGTAGTGCATGTGAATCTCTACATGCTTGGTCCTCTGCCTGGTAACTAGATATGTGGATATATTAATAGAACTCTGGTTGTCACAAAAGAGGACAGTGGACAAAGTACTAGGAAGATCAAACTCTAAAATAATTCCTTGCAACCAAACTGCTTGGATGCAAGCATTCACCGCTCCTCGATACTCGGCCTCTGCTGAAGATAGTGCTATGGAAGCCTAATTTTTGCTTGACCAACAAATAGGGCTACCACCAAACATGAATACATATCTGGAAGTTTACTTTCGATCAATAGAATCACCCACCCATTCGGAATTTGTGTATCCAACCAGCTCTAGCTCGGAGTCTGCAGCATAGTGAATGTCGTAGGTCCTGGTTCCCTGAATGTACTAGAGGATCCTCTTGGATGTCTTCCAATGAATATAATGAGGCTGCTGCATGTATCTTGATACATCATTCATGGAATAACAAATATCAGGCCTAGAATGTGTCAAGTACAACAAGCTACGAATCAGTTGTCGATAGATAGTGCAGTCCATGGGAGGTGTGTGTTTTCCTTCTTCAAGGCTGATCCCTGAAAGGAAAGGGACTAGTGCAGGCCTAAATTCCACCATGTTAAACTTGAATAACAGGTCTGAAATGTATTTGGACTGAGTGACCATAATCCCATCATAATTTTGCTCGATTTTGAGCCCCAAAAATTGTTTTAGAAGCCCCAAATCACTCATTTCAAAGGCATTGTGGAGAGCAGTTTTGATGGCTGAAATGGAGGCAATTGTGCTACCTATGATCAGTAATTCATCAACATATAAAACAATGATAATTATATGACCATCATTCTGCTTTAAATACACATTTGGATCTGATATACATCTCTGAAATTTTTGCGAGAGAAGGAAGCCATCCATCTTGGAATACCACTCTCTTCGGGCCTGTTTTAACCCGTATAGTGAATTCTTTCGCTTGCAAACCAAAGATGGATCAGTGATGTATCCCTCAAGCTGATTCATGTATATCTCCTCATGAATATATCCATGCATAAAGGCTGACTTAACATCCATGTGATGCACCTCCCAGTGCTTGGATGCAGATATAGCCAAAACAAGATAGATGGAGTCCATTTTTGCAACCGGTGCAAAGGTCTCATGGTAGTCCACTCCTTGGACCTGAGAGAAACATTTTACTGCTAGAATTGCCTTATATTTTCAGGTGCTTCCATCAGTATCAACCTTTGTCCTAAACACCCACTTGCATTGAACCAATTTCTTTCCCAGAGGAAGAGAAACTAGCTCTTGAGTAGTGTTTTTTTGAAGAGAATTCATCTCTTCATCCATGGAAACTTGCCATCTCAGATCATTATGAGCATGGTAGTAGGATTTTGGATCTGAAATAATCATAAAATATCAAGTTTCAGATAGAAAATTATCATAACAAGAGAGCGCAATACCTGCTCTTTGGAAATCAGACCGGGTTCTCCTTGGATCATCCGGATTTCTAATGTTGTCTCCTATGGAGGAGAGTGTCTTTTGGGCCCATGTAGAAAGATGATTTTGCACTTCAGGTTCTGATTCAGTATATGATGATTTATGCACACTAATATCATAAATCATAG
Source organism: Pseudotsuga menziesii (assembly GCA_001517045.1). NCBI lineage: Eukaryota > Viridiplantae > Streptophyta > Pinopsida > Pinales > Pinaceae > Pseudotsuga > Pseudotsuga menziesii. The sequence goes on from LPNX010351003.1 coordinate 141,305, forward strand.
GATCCAAATCAGGGTCATCACCCCCAATTTCATCATCCAAATATTCAGTGGAATAGGAAGGAAATTTAGCAGTTTTCTCCTTCACTAGTTCCACCTTCTGGAGAGGCTCATCGAACTTGACACTTATCTAGATGATGATATGTTTGGTATTTATATCTAGCAGCTTGAATCCTTTATATTAATTAGGATACCCAATAAATAGACATTCTATGCTCCGCGGTTGCAAAGCCCTTCTTTTATCAAGCGGAATCTGGGCCCATGCAGTGGACCCAAACACCCGTAGGTTCGACACATCTGGCTTGTGTCCGAAGTATGCTTCAAAAGGAGTCTTTCCTTTCATTGATGAATGTGGCACCCTGTTTTGAATTTATGCTTCAGCATGCATGGATTCAGCCCACAAATTTTCAGCAAGCTTCTTTGACTCCAACATACAGGTGGTCATCTCTTTGAGAGACCGGTTCTTCCTTTCCGCTACTCCGTTCTGCTGGGGAGTGTAGGGAATTGAATGTTGGACCTGAATACCAATTTGGGAGAAAATGTATAGCAACTCATTAATTACATACTACCCTCCATTATCAGATCTCAATATCTTGATCTTAATCCCAGAGGCATTTTCGATCAAGGCCTTCAATTCATAAAAAATTTCACATACTTCTGATTTCTTTTTGAGAAAGAAAACCCATGTATACCTTGAAAAATCATCAATAAAAGTAAGGAGGTACCTTGATACATTCATGGATGTGATAGGAATTGGACCACTGATATCAGAATGTATCAGCCCCAATATGCTTGTAGCTCGGTTTTCCTTCCCCCGGTCGAACTTGTGCTCAGGGTGTTTTCCAATCACACAGTCCTTGCAGATTCCCGTGGTTGCCTTGATGACCAGGAGGCCTTCAACCATGGAGTTTTTCTGTAGTTGCTACAAATATTTGAAATTAATATGGCCAAACCTCTCATGCCATATCCTACTAACCTCATTTCCATGAGTTAGCAGAGCAGTGGGCTTTGCATCCGCAACAAAGTGAGAGAACTCATAGGCTTTTGCATGATGATTTGCAAAGCCTTTTGCAATGAGTTTCCTGGATGCAATTTCTGTTATCTCAACATCATTTGGGCTGAAAGAGACTCTCTTAGGAATTCCTATATGTTTCATCTGATAGACACTAAGGATATTTTCTGCTAGAGTTGGTACATACAAAACTTTAGAAAAAAAAACATTTTCTAGATCTACAGTACCTTGTCCTTCGGAAATGATGGTGGAGTCATCTCCCATGTGGATGGGGATGGATTTTCCGGTATCAAAGGATGAAAAGGAGTCTTTTTCAGCCATCATGTGATTTGAATCTCCACTTTCAATCAGCAGTGATTTGGACTTCGAAGTGCTTGCCATGAGGGCATGACCTTTCTCATGCTGTGGTTCCCGATCTTGGTGATCTCTCCTCCGAAAGCTCTCCAGAAGATTGATGTGATTCCTCTCAAGGAGAGAGGTTGCTTCATCAATATTTTTCTTCATGCAGGCATGTTCAGGGTGAGAACCCTTCCAGCAGTAAGAACACCTTACCTTTTCTTTCCCATTGTGCCATTTTCCTTTGTTCTTCCTTGAGCTGGAAGATTCATCATGCTGCTGATTTTCAACTCTAGGCTTGGGAGCATCAAATTTAGTTTTTTTATTTTTCTACTACTTTCCTTTACCCTTTATATCTTTGGGCCCGAGACATGGAGGGATTGATCATGGGAATATCGGATGATCCCCATCTGGAAAATCTTGTCATGTTCATTAGTTAGGGACTCAATGAAGGCATTGAGTGTAGGCATCTTCCATCCGAGGGTTGTTAGATTCCCCGCACAGAATGTAGAAACAAAAATGGAATAATCAGCCCCAAGTTTGGAGAGGATGGCTAGGATGAGCTGCTCATCCTCCTTCTCCACTTTTCATTGCTTCAAGAGGAAAATAGTATGCTTGAACTTTGTAAAGAAATCATTCAGATTCTCAAAATTGGAAGGTTGGAGAGACATGAGTTCATTTTTGAGTTGGTAAACTCTCAAGTCATCATGCTTTCTGTATAGAGATTCCAATTTGTCCCATATTTCTTTTGATGTCTTCATATCTGTAAGATGGAAGAGAAGGTCATCAGAAATAGAGAGGCACAAGAACCCGAAGGCTTCATCCTTCTTGTTCAAGAATCTTTATTTTTCTATGGTGGATCCAGGCTCAACTTCAGTGTCCATGGCAACTATATGGAGTCCTTTGGAAACCAACTGCAACTCCATTTTACTTTTCCATGTGTGGAAATTGTATGGAGTCAACAGAGGTACTGAGGAGGCCATCTGGATATGCTGTAGCGAATGCTTCACATGTAGAAACCTAAAAATCAAAACAGAAAGGGAAAAATAAGGTCGGACAGCTTGCACATTCTAGGATTTCATCACACCCAGCATAGTCAATCAAGCAAGCCTGATCAACAAGTTCTTTACTTGGGATAATGAGTGGTAAGCCTTGGCTTCTGGTACAGTGCTGGAATTTTGAGCTATTGCTCACTTTTCATGGAGAAATATGTCAAAAGGCTTGTTTTTGAGAGATAGATCTTCGTCCCGCCGTATGCTCTGCTCTGATACCATATTAATTCTTGCACATGATCTAGGAACTAAGAAACAATATCATGAAAGAATAATCAAAAAATACTCATGAAATGGTGTTAATTGGAACCGGAATTGGTTTCCTTTCTGTATATTTAATAAACAATGAATGGTTACAATACCAGTGTCAAGCAATAGCTTAACTCCATGAAGAATTCAAATACCTAAGGAGACAATTCGAATTCAGTGAGTGAGTCTAACTTAACTAACTCTCAACCATTGGTTCACACTCAGTTAACCACTTGACCAAAACCCTAATTGACTCACCAAACCCTAACTAAAGTCGGAGTGCAATAAATGACTAAATCTCAACTGAAGGAGATCAAACACATGTCATAGCAAGCCAACCATCAAGTGCTAGTGATCCATGACTTCAATGAACCCTGATAAGGTTAACTGAAGCTGAAATGACCATCAAAAGTTGGTGGAGGCACCTTGTTGACTCCAGATCATTAAATAATAATAAATAATCATTAAATTATATATTTAATGACAGGAGGCACCCTAACTAATTGGTTGAACTGATTGTAACCACTAGTTAGCAATTAGGTACATTAATGTCACTCAGATCACCCCCGAAGTGCTCTAGTTAGCCTCCTTGATTGTAGGAGAAGGCTAAGTTAGCCTCCTTGACTGTAGGTAGGTGTGGGTGTGACTGGATGATGGCAATTAATGCTCCACTGATGTCAATTAATGTCAATTATACTTAGGATAGTGGTTTAACTAGGACAATTTGATCGAAAGAGTGTGTATGATGGTAAATGTCTCCAACACTATAAACCAACAAATAATAAGTAAACCAAAAAATTTATTATGTCCCTGATAAGGGGGTATATGTAAATCTCGAGGGTGAATTAATTTGTGTGTACAAGATTGATTTTTTATTGGAACTAAAGTTAAACTTAAGCCTTCAAATTATTTATTTTAATTGAATTTTTTTATAATAATTTTTTTTAACTATGATTGGATGGTATGTTGTGATGTCAGCCTCATGGAATGGTGACCAACACTCGGTGGCGTGCTGACATCATCTCGCATTTATGTGAATTTTCCTAAGTCTTACCTAAGTAAAAAATAAGATATTAACCCCACCAATGAATGACTGTATAAATATTTGGCCACTTGCAAAGTTTTCGTTATAGTTTATTTGATGTGATTGATATTGGGGTGTTAATTAACACTTGTCCCAACTTGTTTTCAACATTCTGTATGCGTATCATGTAATCGTCTTGGACTATGTGAACGATCTTCCTAGGACATATTTTTTTTTTATCAATTTTGCATTCAATGTTTGCCAGGAAATCGCCATATTTACGTGTCCTTTATCTCATGGTTTCAATAAAAGGACATAAGTGTTCATAAGATTTAATGTACAATAAAATTTAAATGTGCTTAAATATATTGCTTGGGATATGCCACATTATACAAATATATTATTTAACTCATATACAAAATACTCGATAAAGGAACCCGACTAGTCGTAGATTCAATGACACCTTGGCATTTTAATAATGGTTATTGCCTCAGGCATAGAGCCTTCTTGGCCAAGTATTAATGTAGGTGGGGATCCTGCTACAGTAGAGGTGCATGCAATGTATTTTAAATGTGCATGTAGTTCTCCACTTGGAAGTTGGATAAATTTCTCCCACATCATCTGAATGAGAGCAGAGAATGCCCTAACATCTCATTAATCTTAAGCACTATATTTTAATGGTAGAAGTCCATTAATATCACTGGAAACATTATTCCAATGACAACATTCCATTAATATCAAGCAGAAGATTCCAATGGTGGGACTGAGCAGCAGTAGTAGTTCACATCAACAATAACCCATTTTGGGATTATTATTAATCCTCCCTTCGACCACATAGTCTAATTGTCTATTTTACTAGCTTATGAGGTCTTCATCACTCCACTAGTGCATGGGGGAAACACCTAAGGGATATATTCCACTTAATGCACCTGATTGCATGAGTTTAGGAGCCACATGGACCAATCCTTATAATTTAGGAACCCACTATAAGTGCCACCAACAGTCTCCTTTAGTTAGCCTTGGTAGGTAATCAGTCAAGTTTAGTCATGCTCCAGTTACTATCAGTTAGATCACAATCAGTTATCCTAGTGTCAGTTTGCATGATTGAAGGGAGTGTGGATTCCTTTTCTCACCTACCCTCATCAGTTAACTAATTGTAGATTAAGATAGTTATCTGGAGTTGCATTAATGAGCTCTAGTGGTGATTTTCCCACACCGAGTTAGCTCAGTAATTAGTCCGAGTTGGTAGATTCGAATCCTATATTAGGAATTCAAATTATTCTATATGTACAACTAGTGTATTCCATATTATTTACTAATTCATGAATATAATCATATTATTCCAATTTTGTCTCCATGAATGTGCAATTTTGTGATATGATTAATTGAATGGTATATGCTAAATTCTTCTCTCTTTTGCAACATTCTCTTCTCATTTGAATTCATGCAGGTTTATGATCCTATGATTCATAAAGTTTAACATGGTATCAGAGCGGGTATCCATGCCTCGCTCGAACCTCAAAAATTTCCATGCTTGCACCAGAAGCCATTGAGTTTCCACTTAATTCCTGGAATAATTACATTGTTCCCTCTAGATTATATCCAGAGAAGTCTCTCCAGGTGTGATGTACTCAAAGAAAGTGCACATGTAGAAGTGAAGGGTGTTTGATATAAATTAATGTGAATTGAAGTGTTTTGCAGTGTTTTTGCAGGTACATTCACAGATTTCTTGAATAATTGTTGATCAATATAGCTGTGAAATGGAGAATTGAGTAGGTCTTGCTCCTAGAATCCTTGGTGCTTTCAATTACCTTGATTAGAGAGTAGAAATGTAGATTTCCTTGTGCAATAATGTTCTATTCAGGATGAAAATGGGTAGATAGGTTGAACCCCAACAATATATTGAAAAATTGAAGCATCTAAATAGGATTGATGAATCCTTTGGCTACATGTGCATCCACATCTCCAAATAGATGTTGTTCCATCTTGCTGGAATCAAGACATCAAAATAAATATGTGATAAGCTCGAATCCTTGTTTGGAAATAGGATGAGATGAGGGGCCATATCCTGAAGAATGATTTGATAACACTACAACCTAGTAACTTCGAAACTATACAAATTTTTTTTAGTAAATTCAAATCACTAGTCATGCAATGTAAGAAATGCAGGATTGAGAAGAAGGATGAGCAATTGGTGCTCTCCATACTGAGCAAAATTGGATTAGAATTATTTTTGTTTGTCTCTACTCTTCACTCTAGGAGATTGGATACTCCTAATTGGTGAATGCCATCCCTTAATGCCTTCACAGATTCTCTAATCCAAGAACAAGACAACCCGATACAGATGGGAGCTTTAAGAGCCTCTCCAAATCAAGCTCTCTTATGTAGTGAGACAAGGAATGCAAAGAAAGAAGGAAGCAAAAAGCTAAAGAGAAAAGAAACACTGAAATTGAACCAAAAGATGAGTTTGATCCAACATTTGAAGCCTCGAACTCTAGGAAGGACAAACATCAAAAGGGAAAATGCTCTTACTATATGAAAGGAAACCATATAGAGAAGTATTGTATAAAGAAGACCATTGATCAGATGCAAAAACTCCTTGAGAAACTCAATATTTTCCTCACTGAAGGCGCAAGGAAGACTGAATCTGGATAAAATAATGAAGATCATGATGAGAGATGCCTTGAATTGAAGGCTAGCTGTTCAAAATCACATGCCTTCCTCATTGATTCAAGAGCCTTCAATCATATGGTTGCATCTATAGAATCATTCTCTTCATTACAACTTGCTAATGGTTTGAGAATTCATATGGGTGATGACACTCAAATTCAAGATGAAGGAAAGGGTTCAATCAAGTTAAATCATGGAGTATTCAAATATGTACTCTATGTTCCCTCCTTATCTGCAAATTTGTTATTTGTATACTAGATGAAACATACTATCCCACCAAAGCAAGTTGTATTTTGTCTTGACTCAGTGAAAATATCATATATCTCAACTGGGAAGATATAGCGAAGGGTGTTGCAAACCATGCCTCCAAGGCATATGAAATATCATACTTTCTTCCATACTTAGATCCAGTATAGTCTGAATTGCCATTTGAAAGGGGAGGTAAAACCATTCTATATAATCCTCTTACATATGATAATTTTTCCATTAGTGTTTCAGATCCGGAATCTGATGCAGAGGAATCAGTTGAATAGTTGATAAAAATGAAGATGAAGTTCATAGTGATCTAGATCCAAATCCAGTTCCTACTCCCAATCCTAGGCCTAAATGGGAACAGAAGGTTATTGAGGCAGCTAGGAACATGACTGGAGATCCATCTGACATGAGGAGAACAAGATCCCAGTTTCAAAAAGAGAATCTTGCACTATGTCAAGCAAGTTCACTTCCTTTAAAGAGGTGCAACAAGCTCCCAGTGATATTCTACATGATGGTAAGGATTGATCAACAACCTTGCTCACATAAGAACCAATTGGATCATGTCACTCTTCCTATAGAAAGAAGAGACAAAGGAAACATTCATTCTCATGTCTATAATCAGGTGGAAAGAAGATGGAAAATTTTACATGCACACTCCCAGGATACTAGTGCACTCAAGAACCAACATTCAACATTACTGATCCAAAGAGATGCATATTGCAGCAATTTTTTCAAAAGTTTTGGTCAAGAATAAATTTTCTCTCCAAGGTATGAAAACTTGTTTCCTAATTTACCTGCTTATTTTGAGGAGGGGGGTTCCCATGAGGTTTTCCCATTTCGTTAGTTGTATTAATAAGTTACTATTATTTTTGCATTTAGATTGTATGGGTGATATTTGGTATTAGTTGCTAGGTACGAGGTTGTTCAAAGTGAGGATTAAGGGGGGTGTTGGGATTATTATTAATCCTCCTTTTGACCACATATTCTAATTGTTTATTTTCATAGCTTAGGAGGTCTTCATCACTCCACTAGTGCATGGAGGGCACACCTAGGGGGCATACACCACATACTACACATGATTGCATGATTTGAGGATCCCTAGGGACCAATCCCTATAATTTAGGAACCCACTCTGAGTGCCACTAGCAGTCTCCTGACATTGATAGGTAATTATATTGTTCAATTATGCTCTAGTTAATATCAGTTAGATCACAATCAGTTATCCTAGTTCCAGTTTTCATGATTGAAGGGAGTGTGGGCACCTTTTCTCACCTACTCTCATGAGTTAAATCATTGTAAACTAAGTTAGTTATCTGAAGTTGCATTAGTGATATCCAGTTGTGATTTTCCCACACTGAGTTAGCTCCGGAATCAGTCTGAGTTGGTAGATTTGAATCCTATATTAGGCATTCGAGTTCTCCTATCTATACAACCAGTGTATTCCATATTATTTACTGTTTCATGAATATAATCATATTATTCCAATTTTGTCTCCATTTGTGTGCAATTTTTTTATATGATTAATTGAGCAACCTCTGCTAAATTGCTCTCAAAGAGCACCGACAGAGCCCAGAGCTTGAATAAAGAAAGTAAAGGATTATGATTGTGTTGAGGGTTCACTTTCTTCACAAGAAGAAGAAAATAGAGATGAAGGGGACATGAGAAGCACTTGATCATTGGCTTCACGAAATAATAATTTGTAGATGAGTGGAGACCCCCTGATTACTTGAGAAATGTGCACAACTTGATCATAATCAATCATCTGCTCAAAAGGCCATGAAATTTCTTAGCTTTATAAGAAATGCCATGGTAAATAATGGGGATGGACATCAATAGTGGAGGATTGTTGACGATTGTTTCAATAAGATGGACAAAGAAGGAAGGATTTCTTGGTCTAATTTCATGCATTGCATCAGTAATTCAATGCATTTTGTTTGTCTAAACAATTAATTAGTAGATTTTGCTGAGAATTGAATGTATTTGATATGTTTTGTGGTTGGGAAAGATTCGAAGGAATTTGCAGTTGATTTGTTCGATGCAGTAGAATTTCCCTTGGGCTTCGATCCAATTCATGCCATGGATTAATGGAGAGGTCATGGCTTTACTCTACCTTTGCCTATGGCTGATTTTTGTGGTCATGAGTGGGGAGATAGAATGGGAAGAGCAAGTCTGGTTCCTTCAGTTACCTGAAAATATGAGGTAGTTAAAAAAATGTTTTAGTGGCAAATGAGGATGAATCAAGCCAAAAAATGAGGGCTTTCTTATCTAAAGATTATGAGAGAAATATTACATAAGAGAAATACATGAGAGACCTTGACTATGCAAAGCTTGAAATTCTAGAATTAAGGGAGTACGAACCTTGAAAATGACTTGGAGAGGAGGTTTTAGAGTAGGAATTCTATGGCATAGACCCATACACATAATCTTATGGTTGATATCGCACAACACAACACAATGATTGCTCCAATGAGTGGGTGGCTCACCATAAGATTCATAGCTGACAATCCAGGTATATATATTTATTTTTCATTTGAATTCCATCCTATTATATATTCATTAGTATATTACAGTTTAATATAGACGTCAATTACTATGCTTCAGATAGGAACGTGGTTCTTGTACTTCCATTTAGACAACCATTTCATGTGGGCTGGTGTTTATTAATATGTGTTCTTTTCACTCTACACAACCATCCAACTCTACATACTAAGTGTTGGAAGCGAGCCCCAAGTCCACTCGTTGACAACACGTCACAAGTGAGCCCATATGTAGTGAAAATTATGCTCTAGTGAGAGACTGAGCTTGTGAATTGTGATCCTGTGAGCGTCATCACAAGTGAACCTGTAAATGAGCCCCTGAGAGAATGGCTAACTATGACATTGATCTGGCTCATGAATTCATTGTTTATAATTGGAAAATAAACCCACAAGCTTAGAAATAAGTCCACGAGTATGTGATTCAAATACAAAAGACTTTGACTAAATTTAATATAAAAACATAGTGTGTTTCATTTGAAATGGATGGCATCCATGTCCTTACAATCCACAACCAAGTAGAAAAACCAGGCCAATCCTTGATCCCACGACACGAGTGTGAGGTTCATGATTGATACTGGTAGTAAAGAAGATATTGTGCTCCTACAATAAAGGTTTGAATAGACCTTACATGATGTGCAAAAGCACTTGCACTTTTGGAAATCTCAGGCAGAGGGAACATATTCTCAAAAAGTGCATAATGTTTTGAAAGAGGGTCATTAGAATTTATTGGAGGTACCATACAATTGGTGTGTGGGTTTATTACTGATGGTTCTCCCATGCAACGTCTGGATAATAATGCCTATTTGGATTTTTTTTTAAATTTGAAGTGCTGACAACTATATAGAGGTATCTTACAACACTTCTTGTTGAGATTCACAAGGAGATCGATATTCTTATGGAAGAGGTTTTTGAAGAATTCAATCGAAAGGCGATATCTTCTATGCTAGTTTCTATTCACAAAGTTATGGTTGGATTGGAAAATACATATGAACTTCCACAGAGTGACTACTCTCTTGTTACTAAATGATTCTATTAATTACGGATTTAAGGCATTTCCCGAGACCCCTTTGCTTGAGTAGTTGGATGTGAGTTTCATTAGAACATTGTAATGAATTATGGACTATTATCAATTTTGGTTCTTAAATTTAATATGAAAGTTATCGTCAGATAAACCCTAAGGATTTCCTTCCTCAATTTAATAGTTTGATGGATGCTGCATAAAAAAACATTTTTAGATGAATGCTATTATTTAGCATCCATTTTTCTTCTATTGTTTAAGAATAAATATATTGCACTTGGGCGCTCGCAAGAAGCTGCTACCCAATTATGATGTAATGGGAGCACGCGAGTAGAAAAAAACTGGAACGTACACGCACCCTTAGGCATGTACATGCGTTCCATCTTCGACAATGGTGAATCTCCATGTCATATTACCAGAGTGGACAATAGGAGCATGCACGTGCCCCTAATGATGTGCACACATGTATGGGTGCGCATGCTTTCTTGGATGCATGCATGTGTTTTATGCGTATGCATACAGGGACGTGCACGCGTCCTCGTGTTTAAAAAAATAATGAATAGTTTTGTTTATTTCCCAAACGACCTGCGAGCGCGTAAGACACCAAAATCGATGTCCAAGGAGGCCAAAACGACACGTAGGAATCCCAAAGGAAGTGTCCAAGCAGCCTACAATGACACCCATGGCATTAGATTAAGGTAGATGGATTAGTATTTGCATTTTTATTTTTATTTTAATGTTTTTTTTGTTTTTCAAATAAAATATAAAATTAAAAAAAAAGTCTAAATGAATTGAAATGGAAAAAATTTGATATTGTAGATACAAATTACATAAACATAATGACAAATAGTAATGAACCATCCCAACAAAGTAGTGAAACAAACCAATCAGAGGACCCAATAAACCCCGAATTAAACAAAGAAAACCCCGAAGATGTATTTGGCGAACCACCAGAAAACCCTGAAGATGAATTACACGAGGATTTAAACTAGTTAAGAATATTGAGTGATGAATTGAAGAACACCAAGGATCCCTCTCGGGTTTCCCTCGCCACATCACTACAAAACATAATATATTCTATCAACATTTCCCACAGTGAGATAACCAATTTGAGCCAATATAGGGCTCAAATGAGAGAACATTATGGCACTGGTATGTCCAAAGAGGATACTAAAAACCTGAATACCAAAAAATCCCAACTGTGGAGAAAATTTACAAATCCGAGAATAGGACAACCTCCAGATGTGAGGAGGAGGTGAGTTTTCATGGACTGGTGTAATTACCATCCATGGAGAGAAAACTGGAGGAAGAGATGGTTCATGGTTTTTGATAAGCCTCCATGCAATAATGTAGAGGTCCCACGGTATTTTCTCAGGAAATTGTGGGCTAAGTTTGTGTTAGGGTTTCATGCGAACTACTTCGACATCACCGAGTTTTGGGGTGTTGGTTTGGCTCAGCCCAAGATCAACCTCACACCCACCGGAACCCACTCATAGGATCTCTTGCTTCCTCAACCCCTTAGGTTAGGTAGCAGTCTAGATGAGATCCATGAGTCTGTCACACATTCTCAGGCATACCACATTTGTGGCTATGTCCTCATAGAGTGAGTAGGACCACCCCGAGAGACACACTTATGCACAGTCTACTAGTGGTGGGCAAGGGAGAGAAGCTATAGGTGGTAGCCAGGATGCTCCAGCTAGCTCGATGGGACCAGTGCCACATCATTATTCTCATCATGGGAATACATGCCATGTTCCCATGTAGGATCATGCCACAAAGAGCTACCTACACCATGTTAGTTATTGTTTTATTTTAATGTTCAAGTATTGATTATATGTTAGCAATCTCATAATTTCTAATAAATTTAACTTAGAATCAGATGTTGATCACTTGATTGTATTGATTGTACATCTATTCATTGCTGAGTCTCCAATACCTGGGTGGGAGGACGTTTGTTCCTTCAACCTATATGGATCCATGACAGCTGCAGAGGACATCGCGACACCATACACATAGGTAGTTTTCTTTCAGTAATTAAACTTAATGTTAGTAGTTAATCATGTTTTCCAATGTATTTAATATTTAGTAATTGAATCTAAATAATTTTTTGTTTGCACAGGTGTCTGCAGGAGTGAGTGACCAGCCATCCCCGCTGGGGATTAGCAGATCCCCTTGTGAGCAGGTATCATGTAATAAAGTATAAATTTAATTTTAATTTTGATGGATTAGATTTGTATAGTTATATTTTTTATGTACTAATGTATGAGGCCATGAATATGTATGCAGGTCCGAGTACATAGGAACGTCGGTGTCACTATATCTCCATCGACTACCTTTTTCCCACCATATATGTCAGGTGTAGCCCATGGAATACATGTCACTTTCCCTACATCTCTCCCCATCCCATTCCATGCATTCCTTGCCTCCCATCCCCCACCACACTTCCATCTAGCTTCCCCTTCTTCATCACATCCTTCACTCACTCCCCCCCGCCCCACCCATCCACCCCCTCCCTTGCAATTTCCCATGTTTCCACCCTCCACCCTTCAACCATGATACACCATCCATACACATTCACCCATCCCTCCACCCCATCCCAGACCTCAAACCCCTTCCCCATATTCCCCCACCACCCTCATTTCCTCTTCCAGGGTGGCCCATTCCATTCTACATCCAGTTGGGGTTTATCAACATACATCACCACTTCGCCTACTCCAGTCCACACCCTCTCTCACCATTCCCCCTAGTTTTGTAGCCAACATCAATGTGTCTGCATCCTTTGCTACACCATCCACCCTAGCATCAGAGTAGTTTTTCCAGCCCACTACTCCACCTTCCACCCTGTTGCTACCGCAACTGTTCTCCCCAAATTTACTTCATTTAAATTCTAGGCCCCTCCTCATCATTTTGCTTGGTTTGATCGTGAAACTCTCGAGCCTCTCAGGCATTTTTTCTTTTAGTTTTACTTTGAAAATGGACATCAGCTAGTTTATTTAGGCCTTGTTCAGTTTCAGTTTGAGTCGTGGATGTCTGGTTTTCAGGTCAACGAAAAGGAAAATTTTTGTTCTTTAGAGTTTCCTTTTCGAAGAAAGAACGAACCCAGCTGTGCCTGATCCTTAAAACTGTTTGAATTGGATTGTTTCTTGCGATCGGGTCTCTTTTTAATTTCAGGTCGGAAGCCGTGAGTCTCCTGTTCCGCCGCCGTTGCGGCCCTCAGATCATTCTAGCATCCAACTCTCTAAATATCTCTGACGTCTGATTCGTATTTAACCTTAAATCGCTTTCCTGTAGCCCTGACTCGTCCGTCGTTGCAGCTGGGAGATCCTTTGAGCTTCCGATTCTAATGTCTTCCGACATCCAACTTAGCCTCCTCCTGCCCTCGTCGCTTGTCTTCAACCTTTGTCTCGTCCGTCATTTCAGCTGGTAGATCCTTTCAACTTCCGATGTACCATCCTTCCGACGTTCGATTAATGATGTTTCCCACCTATGGAGTGGTCTACCCGTCCGACGTAAGTATTGTTGAGCCACCAGTAAGTTTCCTGCCATGGTCGAGGTAGTGGTATCGGGGCCTGGTGTTTTCCTTACGGGATGGTTGTTTCATGAATAGATCTGACTATTTTGTTTTATAATGTAATCCTAGTGGATGATGCTTGTCGATCAATTGCAGGTGAGTGCGGAGGAGCGATCAAAATGCCACAGCATGGAGGAAGACGGACCATTTAACAGCAAACGCTGAGTTCTGAAAGGCCCGGCAGTTACCCAACCAATCATGAATGTGCATTGGAAGATGGGGTATCAGAAACGTTTTGGCAACTGGAAAGACACACGTTTGGGGGGAAGCCCGAAGTGTCGCAGATTGTGGTTTAAATATCTGAAAGCAGGAATGAGACATGGCTTTTTCCTTGGAAAATTTTGTAAATGTTTGCTTGTAAGAGGAACTACTTCGTTTTGCAAAGGAAACTGCAATTTTGCCTATCAAAGAGAGTGAAAAGTGGAATGTATCAATGTAACTTAATGAATAATGTTGAAGAGGAACTCTTTCATTTTCAGCTGTGTTCATTTACTATAAGAGTATTTGATGTTCTGAACCTACGTTTGTGTTGAATGTTCTTCAGTAGTTTCTGGGATATTTTCATTGTGAGTAATAGACGTTGTTATAAAATGATCGGCTATCTGGTTATTTAAATATCTGTAAGCGTTCATGTGTCTTGAAAGAAGTACCAGCTATCTGAGTTTCTTCATAATGCATGTGCAAAATGTATTGCTCACCCATAATGATAACTTTGCTCCCTAGGGATAGATTAGATAGTTAGTGTATTTCTTATTGTATCTGATTTGGTCGCTGGCAGGCATAAGACGAGAGGTAAGAACCTGTGCATCACTTTGTGACCACTCCCTGCATCTTGATAACCCTGCATTTAGTTAGGCACTTGAATTTCATTTCTTAAAGTCAAAAAATGCAAAAAATCAGTGGGTCGGGCTGCAACCGGTAAAGCCTTTGTTTTGTTTCTTGACCTACGGTAGCCGGACCGCAAACCAGACGGATTCCCTATTCCAAATAGTCAATCGGCTAGTTGGGAACGTTGATTGGGGAGAATCCCTTACTGTTGCTGCCTGCGAATTTCCAGGCCTCAATAGTTTTGGCGCTAGAAGGAGGGCCGCCAGTGCATGGATGGCCAAGGAAACCCATTTTTATGAGAATATTCCACTGGTTACAGTTCTGAAAGTAGTGGACCATGTAACCCAATTCCTGAAGAAATAAGTAGAGAACATATATATCATGTTCGCAACGAGATCGTTAATGACCTGAGAAGACATACCAGGGCATACGTAAATAACATTAGAGGATTGCCCATTATTCCTGAATTGCCCAGGAGAGATTATAAAAGGAAAGACCGTCCTGTGACAGAAGATTCAGTGCTGGTTGGAAACTGGGAAGAACTTGTGGAAACTGCCTTGCAAGAAGTTGAGCTACCTTTGAATCAAGAAGGCCCAGAAACCCCTTTCATTTCTCCTATTCATACCCCTGTTGGTTCACCTCCTCACTCTCCACCTCAACTCATGGCCGGTGTTAATGCCAACCAACCTCCTCCCAATCCACCAAATCCACCACCTGCATGGAAAGCCAGATCGCCCCTGAACCTGACTCCTCCTTTGCATGACCTACCTCAGGCCTTTGAAAAGTTATTGCCTAAGTTCGATCCAAATGAGAAGATATTAGTGGATGATCATTTGCATAGTTTTTTCTTGGAAATAGAAGGATTGAGAGCTGGGGAACATGAAGATGTAGTGTGCAGAATTTTCCCGCATACCCTCAAAGGAGCTGCTGCGTCATGGTATTTTGGGTTGCCTGCTAATTCTATCCCAGATTGGGATACTTTCGAGAGAATTTTCAGAAGTAAGTATGCAATTCAAAAGACTCACGCAACCCTTATGAAAGGATTATGTGCATTGAAGAAAGAAAATAAGGAAAAAGGGCATAGTTTCACACAAAGGTTTGCAGCATATCTTAAGAACTTTTCTGATAAGCCTTCAGACAAAGTACTAATTGAATCTTATACTTCAGCTTTGGGTCCTGATTTGGCAATGTTTACGAAAGGTAGGGCCAAGCCTACTCTGACAGAGACCTATGAAGAAGCAGAAGTAGTGGAGGCTGAAAGGGAGAGCATCGAAGATTACCGCGAACAATCAGGAGAGAGAAGGAAAACTTTATTGTTCACCAAGCCTAAAGAGGAGAAAGCACTAGATTATGAAAGTATGGCCAAAATTATGCAAAAGCTGTCTAATAAGATCATAGACTTGGAAAAAGAGAAGGAAACACAGAAGTTCTACAGGCATTATTATAAGAAAAGGGAGGAAAAAAGTCAGTCCCAACCTCCTCCTCACAATACTACGTCCATGAACCTGACAGAGATAGGGATGGAAAATTTCTGCACCTTTCACCAGCAGCCTCACTCTGAAAAGAATTGTGTGCAATGGATAAATTCAATGACACTAGTCATGAATCAGATGTTGGATTCAAGATTAACAGAGGAAGGTGATGAAGAAAGAAAAGAGAACTCTGCTGCAACTTCTGTTACAGAGCAGGAAGAGGAGACCATGGCCTTATGGGGTTCTGTTTCTTTATTTGATACCGAAGAGGAAAGGAATCAAGGATACAAGGAAGTTGTGGACACCAATGTGACAACAAGAAGTCAGGGGACAGTTAAAGATGACAATCTGATACTCCCAAAGATTAGGAGACTGCAGAGAAATGTTAAAAAGAAATTCCAAAATAAACCCATGGCTGATATAATTCATGAGTTTACTATTACTAGCCAGGACAGAATGCCGCCCAAACCAAATGCAGAAAAGGAGAATGCTAATAAATCTAACTCCATTGAGAAGCACATGAATTATGACATTGTGGAAGATTTGAAGAAGATAAAAGCAAATGTCCCACTGTTTGAAATGTACAAAGTGCCTCAACAGAAAGAAAGATTATTGAGAGCACTTGAGGAATCGGATGAGAAGCTGCCAGGCGAAGAAGAAATTGGGGAAACCAGCGTTGGAGGTGAGTCTAAATGTAAACATCCACCTTTCCTCCTGACATTTGAAATTTTCAATCATAACGTGCACAATTGTCTGGTAGACTCAGAGGCGTCGATTAATGTCATGCCCATATCGGTATGTAAGAAAATAAATGGGAAGCCTAAGCCAACCACATGGAGGGTGGTTCAGTTGGATAGGACAGATGTTAAGGTAATTGGTCAAATGGAAGATGTCCTAATCTGTTTGGCATCCAATGACAAAGTATGCCAAGTCATTAATATCGTGGTGGCTGATATACCAGACGCTTACGGTCTGGTCCTAAGCAGATATTGGTCAGCTAAATTAAACGGGTATTTCGCCTCAGACTGGTCTCACCTATGGTTGCCATACAAGGGAAGTCCAAACCAGATTAAAATTTTAAGAGAGCCTCACATGAAGTACAATGTCACTCAACTGAATGAGAAGAATATACCAGTCGATTCTGTATTGGGCAACTATTTTCTTGAATTGGAACCAGGGAATTATCAAGCGGAAGAAGCCAGCGACACATCTGACACCCAACCTGATCTCCTTCGATTTTCTCAGGCTGATGAGATTGATTGTAACATAGTAGTTTTAGCAGTAGGAATAGATTCACTTTCAGTAGATAATGTTTTTTGGACTTTGTTTTATGATGGATCTAAGACTCTAGAGGGGTCAGGGGCTGGTTGTGTTCTGATTGACCCACAAAAAAATAAACATTTTCTTTCCTGTAGATTATAGTTTGAGTGTACTAATAATACAACTGAGTACGAAGCACTGGTTCAGGGACTCAAGAAAGCAGTTGAATTGGAGGTAAGTAATTTGAAAGTTTTTGGGGATTCTGAAATTATTGTGAAACAAATCCGGAATCAAATCCACTGTATTTCTCCTCACTTGAAAGCTTACCAGAATGAGGTATGGGATTTGTTGAAACACTTTACTGCTTTTAATATTATTTCAATTCCCAGAATAAAAAACCCGGCTACTGATCTGTTGGCCACATCAGCTGCTAGACTCGTGCCTACTAATAATCGTTGTTTGGTTGAACTTCTTTTCAGGCCTTCTGTACCGGATATGATCACCAACTTACGGGTATTTGATGATGACCAGCAAATAATAGAATGCTTGATGAATGAAGAGGTGTTTAAAGGAGTAATCATAGACGATGAAGAGCATCAGGCTGAGATGAAATACGATAATTTCATCCCTAAAGGGGTCAGAACGTTAGAAAAGATGTTTGAATTGAATGAAAAGTTCAGAAGACCCACCAATGTAAATATGCACAGCTCAACTCTACAATTTGAGCTAATAAATTTAGGGGCTGAGAACAATCCTAAATTTGTAAATCTTGGCAAATGTTGCTCACCGGACGAAAGGGAAAGGTTCGTTAGCCTGTTTAAACAGTACAAGGACGTATTTGTGTGGATGTACGAAGAATTGAAAACCTACAACACCAGCATCATCAAGCATATCGTCCCTATTAAAGCAGGCGTTAAGCCGTATCAGCAGCCATTGAGGAAGATGCACCCAAAGTTGGAACCACTAATCCAGAGCGAAGTGAAGAAGTTGTTAGATGCTAGGATTATTTTTAAATTCAGACACTCCGAGTGGGTGTCAAATTTGGTACCGGTCAGGAAAAATTCAAGAGAAATTAGACTGTGCGTGGACTTCAGAAACTTAAACCGTGCCTCAGATAAAGACAACTATCTGGTGCCTCCCATGGAGCAATTGCTACAGCTGGTTTCTGGTTCTAAATTGTTTTCATTGTTGGATGGGTTCTCTGACTACAACCAGGTGTTAGTGGCTGAGGAAGATAGATTGAAGACAACTTTCAGAACTAAATGGGGAACGTTTGCTTACAGAAGGATGCCCTTTGGATTGATTAACACTGGAGTGACATTTCAGAGAGCTATGGACATAGATTTCCACGGACTGATTGGATGAAGTGTCGTGGTATACCTTGATGACATCACAATATTCTCAAAGAAAAGAGGGGAGCACATGTTCCACCTAAAGAAAATTTTCGAACGCTGCCGGAAATACGCTATTTCCCTCAATCCAAAGAAGTGCAAGTTGCTGGGGCATATAGTTTCAAAGAAAGCTATATCTATAGACCCAGAAAGAATTAAGGCCATTGAACAAATCCCTATGCCCCATAATAAAAAAGGAATGCAATCCTTCATGGGAACAATAAATTTCGTACGTAGGTTTGTGCTTGATTTTGCCCAGACTGTTAAGACACTGCAGCAGATGGTCAAGCAAAATGCACAATTTAAGTGGACTAAAACTAAGAAGAATGCTTTCAGTAAGATCAAGACTACTATTGCACATGCACCCTCTCTGAAAAGTCCAGACTTTGACAAAGACTTTATTATGTATACATTCGCATCCGATGATTCATTGGCAGCTGTGCTCATGCAAAAGGAGGATGGGGGTGATGAATTCCCAATATCTTTTATGAGCACTGGGATGCAAGGGGCTGAATTAAACTACCCAGCCATTGATAAACAAGCGTACACAGTGCTTAAGGCAGTGAAACAATTCAGGCCTTATATATTAAAAAATCGAACCAAGGTAATCGTCCCTTACCCAGCTGTAAGATCCCTTCTCATTCAAAAAGAATTAGGAGAAAGAAGGGGCAATTGGGTAACAGCTCTTCAAGAATACGACCTTGAATTCAAGCCAGCCTCTATAGTGAAAGGTCAAGGATTATGCAAATTAATGACTGGCAGCGGAAACAACGACGAACAAGCATGGGAAGATGAAGCCGAATTGCATGTAATGGATGTATGTCCTTTGTTCACGGCTCCTGAGTCTAGGTATAGAGACCTTGCACATTACTTGCAGTCAGGGCTGTTTCCAGAACATTGGAGTTCAAAACAAAGGAGAGCTCTGCGTTTGAAATCAGCTTCCTACCAAATTGTAGAAGGCTTATTATTCAGAAAGAACTACAATGGAGTCCTCCTGAGATGCTTGGAGAAAGAGGATGCTGAGAAAGTAATGTCTGAATTACACGATGGTCCAGCTGGGGGACATTATTCAGGTGACACTACAGCTCACAAAATCCTTAGAGCTGGTTACTATTGGCCTACACTTTTTAAAGACGCACATGCACATGTCAGAAAATGTGATATTTGTCAAAGATGCGGTGGAAGACAGCCTAGAGCAGCAGCACCTCTAAAGCCTGTGATGGTCATGGAACCATTTGAACAATGGGGACAGGACATTATTGGAGAAATAAAATCAAATTCTTCCCTGCTGCACAAGTACATTCTTACTGCTACTGATTATTTCACCCGATGGGTCGAAGCTATCCCACTGCGCAAGATAAACGAAGACGAAGTCATCAACTTCCTACAAGATCATATCATGACCAGGTTTGGAGTTCCAATTTTGTTAGTTTTTCATAATGCTAAGTACTTTTCATCAATTAAATTGACTGCATTTGCTCATGATAAAGGGTTAAAATTACATTATTATTCTAACTACTATCTGCAAGGGAATGGCTTGACTGAATCCTCTAATAAAAACCTTGTTAGAATTCTGAAGAAGACTGTCATAGAAAACCAAAGAAGTTGGCACTCATCTTTACCCAATGCCCTATGGGCTGACAGAGTCACCCCCAAGTCTGCAATAGGAGTTTCACCCTATACCCTTGTGTACGGAAAAGAGGCCATCCCCCCAATATCATGCTACCAGCTTCCATACTAGCCCAAGAGTCTAGGGGGTCGGATGATGAGGTTCTTCAAATAAGGATATATAATCTTCTGAAAACAGAGGAGGCTAGATCCAAGGCTAGAGAACGTTTTAAACAATGGCAGGAGATAGTAAAAATATGGTTTGACAAACATAAAGATGGGAAAAGGGACTTGGAAGTGGGAGACCTTGTTCTCAAGTGGGATCATCCCTACGATGAGAAGGGAAAGCATACTAAGTTCCAACAATTGTGGGTAGGTCCGTTTCAAATCTCAGCAAAAAATGGCCCTGCTACTTATAAGCTGCAAGATTTACAGGGATGGGAGGAGAACTTGCCAGTTAATGGCTTGGTTCTCAAGCCTTACTTTTCTTGAGTTTCCTTTGAGTTTTCATTCTTGTATATAAATAAGTTGTTTGGTTGTTTTGAGTCATGCTTTATTTGGTTTCAATTTAAGTTGTTAATTTTCAATAAGGGGAACGAACTTGCAGTTGTCTAGAGGATATCAAGATCTTTTTGGGAATAGTAAATATGTTAAGTGTCATCCTGGGTGTTGTTGACTGAATCCTTCTAGCCTAATAGTTTTCTCAAATTAACTTTTGTGTGCATTGAAGTCCCGCTTAACCCCTATGAATTAAACCGGATTTGAGGAGTCTGGAATACTATGTCGGGGCTCCATCCACATCACATTTAAAATGTTCAAAGGAGCGACAGTAGAGGACCCACGGAAAGAAGCAAGGTGAACAGTGTATTAAATATAAATGATCCCATGCCAAGAAGCAAATGCCAAAAGGCAAATAAAGAGTCCAAACTTCTATAAAAGCATCACAAATCAAAGCGGTGCTGAATCACAAGTACAAAATTGCCAAAAGATCCTCTCCGTCCGTGAACTAAAGCTTGAAGCACACCACTCACACAAAAGGACACTATGGGATAGAGGATCCTGAATTAAAATTTAGTAAGAAAAACGCACAGAAAGACTCAAATGAAAGGAACAAAAGTCCAAAAGCACAAAAGTGTTAAAATGGCATGGGAACGAGAAACAAACGAATACTGTTGTTTACTATCTGCTGCAATCCTGTGGTGTCCACATTGTTAAGCTACCTGAAGATAGAGGTAATAATGAAACTCATACTCTGGCCCCGACAGAGTTATCTGGACTTGAAGGTCTCGGTTTCCACTTCCCCAAATTGGACTAGTATCAATGATTAAGGTACACACTTCGGTCATTTGAGAAATCCGGATAGCTGGAAGAATTCATTTGATTTATTTGGTTGTGAAACAGTATGCCACTCAAAGAAAAGTCACCCAGAGATCTAGGTTCACCAGGAAATCGCCAGTTGTTGCTACCGCAACTGTTCTCCCCAAATTTACTTCATTTAAATTTTGGGCCCATCCTCATCATTTTGCTTGGTTTGATCATGAAACTATCGAGCCTCTCAGGTGTTTTTTCTTTTAGTTTTACTTTGAAAATGGATGTCAGCTGGTTTATTTAGGCCTTGTTCAGTATCGGTTTGAGTCATGGATGTCTGGTTTTCCGGTCGAAGAAAAGGAAAAATTTTGTTCTTCAGAGTTTCCTTTTCGAAGAAAGAACTAACCCAGCTGTGCCTGATCCTTAAAACTATTTGAATTGGATTGTTTCTTGTGATCGGGTCTCTTTTTAATTTCAGGTCGAAAGCCATGAGTCTCCTGTTCCACCGCTGTTGCGGCCCTCAGATCATTCTAGCGTCCGACTCTCTAAATATCTCCGACGTCTGATTCGTATTTAACCTTAAATCACTTGCCTGTATCCGTGACTCGTCCGCCGTTGCAGCTGGGAGATCCTTTGAGCTTCTGATTCTAATGTCTTCCAACGTCCGACTTAGCCTCCTCCTGCCCTCGTCGCTTGTCTTCAACCTTTGTCTCGTCCGCCATTTTGGCTGGGAGATCCTTTCAACTTTCGATGTACCATCCTTTCGACATCCGATTAATGATGTTTCCCGCCTGTGGAGTGGTATACCCATCCAACGTAAGTATTGTTGAGCCACTAGTAAGTTTCCCACCATGGTCGAGGTAGTGGTATTGGCGCCTGGTGTTTTCCTTGTGGGATGGTTGTTTCATGAATAGATCTGACTATTTTGTTTTATAACGTAATCCCAGTGGATGATGCTTGTCGATCGATTGTAGGTGAGCATGGAGGAGCAATCAAAATTCCATGGCATGGAGGAAGACGGACCGTTTAACAGCAAACGTTGAGTTCTGAAAGGCCCGGCAGTTACCCAACCAATCATGAATGTGCGTTGGAAGATGGGGAATCAGAAACGTTTTGGCAATTGGAAAGACACACGTTTGGGGGGAAGCCCGAAGGGTCACAGATTGTGGTTTAAATATCTGAAAGCAGGAATGAGACAAGGCTTTTTCCCTGGAAAATTTTGTAAATGTTTGCTTGTAAGAGGAACTACTTCGTTTTGCAAAGGAAACTGCAATTTTTCCCGTTGGAGAGAGTGAAACGTGGAATGTATCGATGTAACTTAATGAATAATGTTGAAGAGGAACTCTTTCGTTTTCAGCTGTGTTCATTTACTGTAAGAGTATTTGATGTTCTGAACCTACGTTCGTGTTGAATGTTCTTCAGTAGTTTCTGGGATATTTTCACTGTGAGTAATAGACGTTGTTATAAAATGATAGGCTATCTGGTTATTTAAATATCTGTAAGCGTTCATGTGTCTTGAAAGAAGTACCAGCTATCTGTGTTTCTTCATAATGCATGTGAAAAATGTATTTCTCACCCATAATGATAACTTTGCTCCCTAGGGATAGATTAGATAGTCAATGTATTTCTTATTGTATCTGATTTGGTTGCTAGCGTCCATAAGACGAGAGGTAAGAACCTGTGCATCACTTTGTGACCGCTCCCTGCATCTTGATCGCCCTGCATTTAGTTAGGAACTTGCATTTCATTTCTTAAAGTCAAAAAACGCAAAAAATCGGTGGGCCGGACCACAAACCAGATGGATTCCCTATTCCAAACAGTCAATGGGCTAGTTGGGAACGTTGATTGGGCAGAATCCCTTACTGTTGCCGCCTGCAAATTTCCAGGCCTCAACACACCCCCGAGGACCAGTTGATTGTTCCACCTACCACCCCTAAGGACCAGCTGATTGCTCCACCTGCCAGCCCCCAGGACCATCCTATTGTGTTTATGGTGATATTGATTATTTTATGAAAATATCATGCAATATTAACGAAAATTAACATAGGCATAAATTGTATGAGTTGTCTTCTTGTTTAAATGTTGCAGGGTCGAATTTCAACTCTTGTTTATAATTAGTACTTTAATTTGGGATTTTACAATCATTTTGGCAAGATGGAAATTAGTGTTTTGGACTGTCATAATCATTTTGACTTAGTTGGAAATCATACTTAGTTTGACAGTCCTATATTCATGAAAAGTGGATTGATTGGGGTCAATGTCAATGTATGTCGGTTGCAAAAAAGGTTGAATTTGTATGATATGATGATAGCATCCCATTAACACCACTAACATGCTTCAATCACATGCATAATTGAAAGGAAAATTACATCCAATGTAGTTCATGAAACCCTAGCTATGGTGTAGTAGATGTATATATTCTAGGTATATGGTCTACTAGTGTCTAGTTAAGTGAGACTAACAAATATAATGATATAAATATAATGAGTTCATAAACCCTAGTTTATAGTTCTATTTCTAAATATGTCAACCCTAGATTTTAAGTTTGTGGTTTCTAGTTCAAGAAACCTTGGCTTTCTTGACATTTGTTCTGATAGATTAGGTATATGCTCTAGGTATTTGTAATCCTTAATTTTTAGGTTTGTGGTTTGTAGTTCATGAAACCCTAGTTTTTTTTTCTATTTTTGCATGTAGCTTAGGTATGTGGTTTAAGTACTTCTACATAAGTGATACTAACATAGCACATGATCTCTATGTATGTGAATTTCTTCTTTATAAAACCCTAGTTTGTAGTTATATGTGTAAATTTATAAACCCTAGGTTTTAGGTTTATGGTTTGTAATTCGTGAAACCCTAGTTTTTTTGCTATTTTCTCTTATAGCTTAGGTATATGGTCTAAGTGGTTCTACATAAATGAAACTAAAATAAAACAACATCTCTATGTATGGGAATTTGTTTCAATCCATGAAACCCTAATTGGCTATATACTTGTAATTCATGTATGAGTTTTTACTTCTAGTTCATACAATTATGTGTTTCTACTTATAATTCATGAAACTCTAGTTTCTTTGTTCTAGTGTAGGTACATAGCTTCTAGGTATATGGTCTATTGGTTTCTAGGTAATGGCATATTAGGAGACCAACGGAGTTGACAGTTCATCGATCTGACCATCGATTGTCAGGTTATGTCGATTTGAAAGTCGCATGAAAATGTCATTGACGGACACTTGGTGACTCTCGGTCCGGGAGAGAAAAAAAAATGGAGCAGTAAGATTGCATGTCATTGGCTCTAAAAAGTGTGTATGTGCAATTCCAATATGGTAACACTACCAAGACTGGCATGGTGGAGGGTTTTACAGAGTTGACCCACCAATGCGAGAGTTGCATTGAAGGAAACTAAGAAAAACCCTAGTATACGAAATTGATGCACAATGAAGTCACTAGGCCATGAAAACATGGTGGAGAGGGCCCACTAAAGCTAATGGCATTCCATAAGACTAATGGATTCGACAGATCGTCGACCTGACCTTTGGTTGCCGAGTTATGCCGAGTTGAAAGTCGTATGAAAATGTCATTCAGGGACACTTTGTGACTCTCGGTCCGGGAGCGAAAAACCAAACGGAGCAACAATATTGCATGTCATTGGCTCCAACAAGTGTGTATGGGCAATGTCAATATGGGAACACTACCAAGACTGGCACGGTGGAGGGTTTTGCATATTTGACCCACTAATGCGAGAGTTGCATTGAAGGAAACTGGCTAAAACCCTAGTTTACAAAATTGATGCATAATGAAGTCACTGGGAAATGAAAACATGGTGGAGAGGGCCCACTAGAGGTAATGGCATGCCATGAGATCAACAGATTCAACAAATCATCGATCCGACCTCCGTTTGTCGAGTTATGTCGGGTTGAAAGTCACATGAAAATGCCATTCAAGGACACTTGGTGACTCTTGGTCCAGGAGTGAAAAACCAAATGGAGCAGCAAGATTGCATGTCATTGGCTAAAACAAGTGTGTATGGGAAATGCCAATATGGGAACACTAGAAATACTGGCATGGTGGAGGTTTTTACAGAGTTGACCCACCAATGCGAGAGTTGCATTGAAGGAAATTGAGAAAAACCCTAGTTACAAAACCAATGCACAATGAAGTCACTGGGCCATGAAAACATGGTGGAGAGGGCCCACTATAGGTAATAACATGCCAAGAGACCAATGACTCATCGATCCAACCTTCGGTTTCTGATTTTTGGCGAGTTGAAAGTCGCATGAAAATGGGATCCATTCAACCCTGGAAATGGTGCACCGGCCATGCAAAACCCTGTGCCGAGTGACCGGGGGTGGCTTACCCATGGGGGCCATGCCAAAACACACCTACAAGAGCCAATGAAATAAGAAATTGCTACCTGGTTTGGTTTTTGGACCCTGGCCTTGAATTGGTCAAGCGTCCCTAAACGACTTTTGCAGGCTTACTGCAACTCACCATAGAACGTTGAGCAGGGATCTGATGGATGAACCGTCGATTCCGTTGGGATATTGGAATGGTATTATGGCCAGGGTGGCCTCTCACCCAACTCTAAATTTCCTGGGCATGCCTCTAGGATATATTTTGAAAACTAGGCTTTTACCCCAGTGGGGTCCATGCAACCCTGGAAACGGTGCAACAACCCTGCAAAACCCTATGCCGGGTGGTCGGGGGTGGTGTGAACATGGAGGCCATGCCCAAAAACACCTGAAAGAGTTGACATATTTGAAAATTGAAACCTGATTTGGTTTTTAGACCCCGACCTTGAATTGGCCCAGGCATCCCTAAATGGTTTTTGCAGGCCTACTGTAACTTGGCATAGAACGTTAATCAGGGATCTTATGGATGAATTGTTGGTTCCATTGAGATCTTGGCATGGGATTATGGCCAGGGTGGCCTCCCCCCAACTCCATATGGCCCAGGAGTGCCTCCATGCTAGATTATACAAACTAGGGTTTCTCCCAAGTGGAGTGTAAGCACAATTACCCAATCTCATTCAATATATCCTTTTGGATCCTCTCTGTTGCTAATTTATGCCATCAATATCTCATGCTCTAAATAAGGCAAGAAGTAACGTAACTTGGTTGAGTTCTTGTTTGGAATTATCTTTATATGGATGTTCATGCCAATAATCAATTTTGTGAAGTGATGGATGACAAAACCTGGTCTATAATCCATGATTACATGCCCACTAGTTCTTATTGATTTCCGATACAGTGTAAGATATTCACCCTAACCACCATAGATCCAATAGGAAATTCATTGCCTTCATCATCAATCAATGATCCATTCAGGATTTTCTTACCTCGAATGCAGCATGCCAACCAATAATCCATGCCCCATTCATTGTCTTTCGGGGCAAAAACTACATATATGTGTCATGGCTATACAAGATCTGAGATATGGTCATAGTATGCCGAAATCCTTGACTGACCCTCCTCTAAGTGGGTTGTTTCAATGACTACATGTGGGTCTACTGCAAGTGACACATGATCCCAATCATCAACCTAATCCATGCATTTGCATTCAGTATTTCAAATAAGGGGTTGTTTGAGCTTTGAATCGAATGAAATCCGCAACTATAGGAATGGGATCGATCTATGTCAACCACATGCGAAAAATTCCTAAATGGCCTTCCCGCCCTTGTTGATGTATGTTTCACTTTAGTTCGGTTTGACATTGTTGCAAAGAACCATTGAACTATGGATTATGCATCTTTGATATGGGGGTTTCTGGTAAACCTCATCTCCTCCCTTTGTAGTGCAGTCTTAAAGCATGCACCAACCCCGTCATGCTCACCTTTTCTGTGCCTGGTCTAAAAGTGGTTCCATATTTGCATCACATTGTAAGTCTTATGTAACATACTCATCCATTAGAATACTCGGGGATTTTTGAACTAGCCCACACAACCATCTGACCATATCCAATGTTGATCCATCTATATATCTCCCTCCTTTAGCTGACCATAAAAAATTCAAAAACAATGTTGCACATAATGCAGATCATGGCATCTGTCATCACTTATGTAAAATTTTGTCTCCTTCTATATTATCCTGTTGTTAATGCTGCTCTTAGGGCCATGCCTATACGTAATATGTACCATGATGCTTACTTGGTCGGAATGGTAGTATTGAATCTGAATTTCATTTTGTGGCTGAAGGGTGTAGCTTTCTACAAAATCCACAATTGACAAAATGGTCCCAATGGGAAATATTTCCCTGCATTTTTTGTACTACTCATCCTGCCATCGCGCTACATGCACATGTTGAACATACTGCTCGGTTTTCTTGTAGAACTCCGTAAAAAAATCACATACCCATACATGTTTCTATGAAAACAAGGGTCGTATTAGAATGTGACCTTTAAAGAATGTATATGTTGAAATTGAATATGTAAGAGGAAAACCACACAATAATCATTTGCACGTGTTCCTTCACCAATGTAATCTTTTTACTTTCCTTTGCACTATCTGATAGATAAGTTACATACTTGAAGCTCCGCATCTCCATGCTCACTGCTTCCATGAATGCAACTATTCAATAGAGAAAATGCATTGCACTTGGAACAATTCCCATTTAGACATAATTTTCCATAGCATTTTTGTCCTTCATGCCTTGGACACATGATGCCGACAAGAAAATATCTTGATGCATTTGGTGGTATTACGGATTCATTACATCCTTGCTCAAGGTTAATATGCAAATAACAAAATATATGTTTATACGTGTCATAAAAATATTCATATTCTACATGGTATCTACAACAACATGTGTTTAGATCAATGCATATACAAATGTACCATGGTTTACATTTCTCAAAGGACCTTTGGCCCAGATTCAATTATGTGTGCTCATTCTTGAATCTCTCATAGAGTTCAGTCTGTGTTGTGTCAAGGAAGTGTTTGACGTAGGGTTCACATTTAGTAGAACCTTTTCTCAGCTTTAGCACATCTCTTTGGTCAAATGAAGGCCTGGTATGATCATACCAGAACTTTTGTACTAAGTCCGTACTGTTGATGTATATGTAACTTCGTAAAGTATTTCACTTGTATTTCTTATATATTGTAACCTGATGTTCATTTCGGGATGTACTTGAGTTATGTCATGCCCCAATGTTCCTATCGGGAAGGTCTATCATGTAAACAAGTCATGTCAAGTCATTGTGGGTAACCCTCCTATTGTCTAAGGGTTAAAGCCCTCGTAGTTCTGGGGCACTAGGGTTATTAGACTCTCCTAGTATAGGTCAGCCCTGGTAGGGTTTTAGTCATGTTAGGATTAGTATAAATAGAGAAATGGAGTCTATATTTATCACACAACTCATACACACTCAAGTGTAGCGCATAGTTGAGGAAGGAGAAGACACTGGGGCTAGACAAGAAGAAGGTTACTGCTGTCGGGAGATCACTTACTATTTTGGGGCTTTTCTATTTTGGTGTTGATTCTATCTCTGAGGAAGTTGCGGGGTTTTCACCATTTATGGTTTCCCCAAGGATAAACATTGTGTTCATTATCTCTTGTGTTTGATTGTTGTGCTTGTTATTCTCTCAGTAAAGATCCTAATATAATGCTAAGATTAATGATGAAATTCTAACATGGTATCAAAGCTAACCTGAGAAGAAGACACTATGCAACTTCGAGAACTAGGGCTTCCTATTTTGTGGATCTTCCTCCATATATTTTCAGCAAAAGTAAGGTAGAATAACTCTCCTCCTTAGGATGCATCTTTCTGTCGAAGCAGAAACCAATTCTAAGGTTTTTCAGTTTTGGACCCAACACTACTGCTGAAAATTAGGGCTTTTCACAGAAGATGAATTTTTCAGTGAGCCCAGGTCTAGATTGATCTCGTCCCCAAAATTGAAGTTAAGGATAAATTTCAAGGCATTTGGGTGGAAAGATCTCCGAAAAAGCAAAACCCTAATTTGCTACTGAACCAGCACTGTAGGATTTCAGCTCCAAATCCAGATATGACATCTTGACCTGGTAAGATATAAATATTTTGTATTTCCATTTGAGGTTCTCAGTTTAAGATGTCTCATCATACCAAGCTTGAGGGAGCTGACAACTTCCGAGCTTAGAAGTATAGGATCTCCCTGGTCCTGGATGAGAATGCATTGGACTCCTATATCAATGAGGAGGTTCCAGTTCTAGAGGGAGATGAGGATAAGACCTTACATAAGAATAATTTTGTTATGGCAAAGAGAATCATTGTTGATTCTATCAAGGATCATCTCATACCATAGGTGTCCTCCCTCAAGACACCTAAAGCTATGTTTGATGCCCTAACCAAATTGTTTGAAGGGAAGAACATAAACAGGAAGATGACTTTGAGAAACCAATTGAAGAATTTGAAGATCTAGAATGATGAGACTAGTTAGTCTTACTGTACAAGGGTTTCTCATATCAAGGAGCAGCTAGAAGCAATAAATGAAGAAGTGGAAAATGCATAGATTGTGATGACCACCTTGAATGGTCTCCCTAGATCATGGGACTCTTTCATTCAAGGAATATGTGCCAGAAAGAAGTTAGTCAAGTTCAACAAACTATGGGAAGAATGCTCTCAAGAAGAATCTTGGATAGCAGCTCGAGAAGAGAAGATGGGTAGTGAAGATCAAGCTCTCATAGTTCACTCCAAGAAAAATAGGAGGAGCAATTATCACTCCAAAGGTAAGATATCACACTCTAGAAAATATCTAAATACTATTAGATGTTACACATGTTATGAGAAAGGTCACATATCCAAATTTTTCCCTAACAAAAGAAATCTAAGGAAGAAGAACAAGAGAAGACATCATGCCCATGCTGCAGAGGATGATGAACCTTCCAAAAAGAGAATAAAACAAGAGAGTGATGACTCTTCAAGTGAGGATGAATATGTTCTAATATCTTCTCTCACGGGAACTGTTTCACATGGAAGCAATGATCAGCTTATAGACAGTGATGCTTCCAAGCACATGACGGGATTCAAAGAATCATTTGTGAAGCTATTTGAACATGAGTCACCTCACAAGGTGAAAATTGGGGATGACTACCAGTATCCAATAAAAGGTAGTGGTGAATCCTTCTATAAACTAGACTCTAGAAAGTCTTTGAAGATGAAGAATGTATTATTTTTTCTAGGACTAAAGAAGAACCTCCTCTCCATATCTGCATTGGATGCAAAAGGAATGAGGGTTGCTTTTGTAGATGGCCGAGTTCTTATGTGGCCAAAGGGAAAGACTTTTGACGATGCAATAATGATTGGGGAACAAGAAGGAGGTATATACAAGTTGAAGGACCAACCAGATCAAGCTTTGGTTCATGACATAGTGGAACCAAATGAACTTTGGAATACAAGGCTTGCACATGTACATTACAGAGCACTACCACTTGCAAGTAAAGCTGTTGAAGGTCTTCCATAAATTCAAGCAAAACATGAAGGGGTCTACAAAGGATGTGCGAAAGGAAAGAACACAAAGAAGACATTTCCAAGTAGCGAGAGCAAAGCAAAAGGAATCTTGGAAATCATCCACTATGATGTATGTGGACCAATGTCATCAAGCTCACTAAGTGGGTATGTGTACTATGTTTCTTTTATTGATGATTTTTCTAGGAAGACATGGATTTAATTCATGAAGAATAAAGATGAACTGTTTAGCAAGTTCAAGGAATTCAAAGCCTTGATCAAGAACCAAACTGAAAAGAAGATCAAGACTTTTCGATCAAACAATGGCAGAGAATTCACTTCAAATGAGTTCAAGGAACTATGTAAGGACTTAGGGATTAAGAGGGAGTTGTCCACTCCTTACAATCCACAACAGAATAGGGTTGTAGAGAGGAAGAATAGAACCATCATGGAAGCTGCAAAAGCTATGCTTCATGATCAAGATCCTCTTATGAATATTTGTGCAGAAGCAGCCAGAACAACAGTGTATGTACAGAACCGTAGTCCACATAGAGTACTTGAGAAGAAGACTCCTGAAGAAGTCTTCTCCGGTAAGAAACCAAAAGTCAGCTATCTCAAAATATTTGGCTGTCCTGTGTACACCAAAAGAGAAGAGAACAAAATTAGATCCTTCATGAAAGAAGGGTATATTTGTGGGATACTCTGAACGCTCGAAGGCTTACAGAATATACTTCCCAGGGTTCAAAAAGATTGACATCAGCAAGGATGTAACATTTGACAAAGATTCATCCTACATCAAATCCAGAAAGAAAGCTGCTGAAGAACCAGAAGAACCAAAAGCTCCCAGAATTCATGATACAATCATGAATGAAGAAACTCAAGAAGAAGATCGAGAATTTGAAGGACCACAAAGACCCGTAGATCCAACATAGGAGAAGTATCCTCACAAGAGGAAACCTACTTGGGTACAAGAGATTATCCAAGGTGCGGAAAGATATGGGGTTCCAGAAGAGAATCTCAAAGAAAGAAAGAGGACCAAATCCTGTTCCAGTTATGTAGCTTTACTATGTGACTTCATTGAAAAAGAACCTTCCAAATATGAAGAAGCGGCAGAACGAAAAGAATGGAAGGATGCGATGATTAAAGAGTATCAATAAATAATGAAGAATGATGTTTGGGATGTTGTCCCAAGACCAGAAGGGAAGTCAGTTGTAACTTCCAAATGGATCTACAAGATCAAGCATGTTGTAGACGGTAGCATTGAAAAGTATAAGGAAATATTTGTGGCTCGGCGTTTCTCTCAGAAAGAAGGAATAGACTATGAAGAAACCTTTGCACCTGTAGCCAGATACACTTCCATTAGATCGGTACTTGCTCTGGCTGCAGTGATGAAATGGAAGATACACCAAATGGATGTCAAGACTGCTTGCTTGAATGGTGTAGTAGAAGAGGAAGTGTATGTGGAGCAGCCACTTGGTTTTGAGACACATGACAGGGATTCTCATGTGTGTAGATTGAAGAAAGCCCTGTACGGTTTGAAATAGGCACCCAGGACATGCTACAGTAGAATTGATAGCTTTCTATCCAGTTTGGGCTTTACCAAGAGTAAAGTAGATTCCAACCTTTACTAGAAGGTGGAATATGGCAATTCGGTGATACTTATACTATATGTAGATGATCTGTTTGTGACATGTGTGGATGTTTTGATTGCTGATACAAAGAGAAATCTTGCTACTGAGTTCAATATGAAGGACTTGGGAATGATGCATTATTTCCTCGGTATGGAGGTGTGGCAGACTACAGATGGAATCTTTATTGGACAAGGAAAGTATGCAATAGAGATCCGGAAGATATTTTGGGTGATGGACTGCAAGGCATTAACCACACCCATGGCATCAAACTTGAAGCTATTGAGTGATGCTTCATTAGAGACAGTTGATGCCATGATGTATCGTCAGATGATTGGGTCCTTGATGTACCTAACGAATACGAGACCAGATATTTGCTTTGTTATGAAAACCTTGAGCCAATACTTGACAGATCTAAGACATGTTCACTTGACTGCTACAAAGAATATTCTGAGGTACCTGAAGGGTACGGTTGATTATGGGCTCAAGTATAAGGCTGATCAAAGGATTAACATGGAGGGTTATGTTGATTCAAATTGGGCTGGCAATGCCATTGATAGGAAGAGCACTTCAAGGTGTTTCTTCAGTATGGGATCATGTGTGATCTCATGGTTTCGCATGAAGCAATCCTGTGTGGCACTGAGTACAGCTGAAGCAGAGTATGTTGCAGCCTGTTCAGCTAGTTGTGAGGCAATATGGCTAAGGAAGCTACTATCTGATTTATTTGATCTACATTTAGATGCTACTTGTATATACTGTGACAACCAAAGTTGTGTAAAGTTGTCAAAGAATCTAGTATTCCATGACAAGTCAAAGTATATCGAGATCAAGTATCACTATATCAGGGATATGGTGCAGAGAGGAGCAGTGAAGCTCCAGTATGTTATGACAGATGAACAGATAGCTGATGTGTTGACTAAGCCCTTGGCTAGGGTGAAGTTTGAGTACTTTAGGAAGAAGCTTGGTGTTCTCCAGATCAAGGTTCCTCCCAAGAGGAAGTGATGTGTCTGTGCTAAGCCCTTCTGTCATGGTGAGAGGATTGGTTCCTTCCATTGTCAGGTATATGTGGATGCCACATCCAACATGAAAAAGGGTTGGCTCTGTGAAGACACATGTAGTATGAAAAAGGACTAGCTCTATGTACATGCCACATCCAACATGAAAAAGGGTTGGCCTTGTGAAGACACGTCTAGTATGAAAAAGGACTAGTTCTCTGTAGATTCCACATCCAGCATGAAAAAGGGTTGGCTCTATGAATACACATCTAGTATGAAAAAGGACTAGCTCTGTGTAGATGGCACATCCAACATGAAAAAGGACTGGCTCTGTGGAGGCTCATCTAGTATGAAAAAGGACTAGCTCTGAGTAGCTGCCGCATCTGGTATGAAAAATTACCAGCTCTATGATGCCTCATCTAGTATGAAAAAGAACTAGCTCTGTGATGCCTTATCTAGTATGAAAAAGGACTAGCTCTGAGAAGGCTCATCTAGTATGAAAAAGGATAGCTCTGAGTAGCTGCCACATCTGGTATGAAAAAGGACCAGCTCTGTGATGCCTCATCTAGTATGAAAAAGGACCAGCTCTGTCATGCCTCATCTAGTATGAAAAAGGACTATCTCTAAGAAGGATCATCTAGTATGAAAAGGGACTAGCTCTGAGTAGCTGTCACATCTGGTATGAAAAAGGACCAGCTCTGTGATGCCTCATCTGGTATGAAAAAGGACAAGCTCTGTGATTCCTCATCTAGTATGAAAAAGGACTAGCTCTAAGATGATACATCCAGTATGAAAAAGGACTAGCTCTGTATAGGTTCCTATGATGAGAAGAATCAAGAGATAGCACCTATGATGATGCCTAGTGATGATCCAAATTGAGTAATGATGATCCAGATCTAGTGATGATGATCCAGATCCAGTGATGATGATCCAGATCCAGTGATGATCTAGATCCAGTGATGATGCCCAGTGATGATCCAAATCGCGTGATGATCTAGATCCAGTGATGATGCCCAGTGATGATCTAGATCTAGTGACGATGTCCCATGATGATACATATCTGATGATGAAGATGACTTGAAGATGAAGAAGACTTAAAGATGACGAGGACTCGATGATGATCCAGAAGATACAGAGAAGAAGACTTGTGCTGAAAATTGTGTCGAAAGAATACCTTACTAGTTAAGAGGGAGTGTTGATGTATATGTAACTTCGGAATGTAGTTCACTTGTATTTCTTATATATTGTAATCCGATGTTTATTCCAAGATGTTTATTCTAGGATGTATTCGGAAAGGTCTATCATGTAAATAAGTCATGTCAAGTCATTGTGGGTAACCCTCCTATTGTCTAAGAGTTAAACTCCCCGCAGTTTCGGGGCACTAGGGTTATTAGACTCTCCTAGTAGAGGTCAGCCCTGGTAGGGTTCTAGTCATGTCGGGATTAGTATAAATAGAGAACTGGAGTCTCTATTTATCACAAAACTCATACACACTCAAGTGTAGCACATAGTTGATGAAGGAGAAGACACTGGGGCTAGACAAGAAGAAGGATACTACTGTCGAAAGATCACTTACTATTTTGGGGCCTTTCTATTTTGGTGCTGATTCTATCTCTGAGGAAGTTACGGGGTTTTCACCATTTATGGTTTCCCCAAGGATAAACACTGTGTCCATTGTCTCTTGTGTTTGATTGCTATGCTTTTTATTCTCTCAGTAAAGATCCCAATATAATGCTAAGCTTAATGATGAAATTCTAACATGTACAAACATTTGTTAGATTCATATCTCAACGAGGAAAACTGTCGACAAAATAGAAACAATGTTTTCCACCTGGAGTCTGAATATTTTCTCTTATAACATAGCACTTCTTAACATTTTTTCTATTTAATTTAAGTATGTGAGAAGTGTGTGAAAGGAGGCAACATTGCCATGTGGACTTGCTTACAACTGATTCTAATAACAAACAATGAGCCACACAAAGAACTTTAGCAGGAGATGTCTTCCTAATCGCATTAAAAGAAGATTGGAGATTTCTAAAAATATGATTGTTAGTCTCTGAACTTATAACCATCTTTATGCCCAAAATTCTCCTAGCAACAACTAAACAATTTGACTTTAACAAGCATAGTAATAATTGACATTTAGTTGCATTGCCTTTGGATTCAAAATATTCCTTCATTAATTTGCTACATTGCCAATCGATAGTGTGTTTGGGAAACTTACCTTCAAGGCCTGACAGACAACTTTCATCCACATGGATACGTCTAGGATTCCTTTTTCTTGCACTAGACAGTTGAGTTAGAGAAGGTGGACATGAGATACCAATCCTAGGGATTCTTTGTTGTGGTGCTTCATTCACATGTTAGTCCATATTGGGAGTGTGCTCGACATGGTTGTGGTCTTCTTGGAGAGATTTCAAATTAATCATTTCTCCTAGGTCCAACACTTGATACTCAGCGTCTCTCAATATACCTATGTCTTCAAGAGTTTCAACATGGCTCATTGATGGATTTTTGGTTGGAGACTGTGTTGATGTTAGAATTTGAGTTGGGTCTATTGGACGCAACCGCTTCACCTGTAGTTCTGAACTAGAGGTTGTTATGTCATCAACTCTATTAGGATCAGTTGTAGTATCAATGGAAATTTCTAGAGCATGTCTCACTCTGTCCATTGCCAACCTGGCCTTTTCTATTACATCATTTTCCTTTTCAATGGGAATATTCCTTCTAGTTTTTCTTACTCTGTTATGTGAGTTGTTGTAACTTCCCCAAAATTTCACAAAATTTAAAAGTTTTCTAAGTAATAATAAATGCTAAATCCTAGGTAGAATGCTAGTTCAGTGGTTAACTTTAATTTGGTTGACAGATAGTTTATAAAGACATGACATAAACAAAAACTTAGGAGTTAATATTCTTGACTAACTGTAACTAGAAGATTACATAATTACTTACTAACTTATAATACACCTGCTACAAACAACATTCAATATGTATTGATTTTTCAGTCTTGAAAGTTAATGAGTTAGAAACTTATTGAATTCAGATCAATTGTTTATTTCTAGCATGTCCATGATTCTGATAGTTTTTTTCTTGTCTTATTGAAGGGGCTTGAGGTTAGCCCGAGGCTTACTTAGCTTTTTTCAAAGCTAATGCAAATTTGATGCTTATACAAGATTCACAGGTAAAAAATTTCTTCCAGGTTATGATGTAAGGTATTAAAGATCTGAAGACTAAAGAGTAAGTTAGGAAGAAAAAACTTAAACTCCTTTTATTGTCTATATTATCAATGTGGAAGATTTTCCAGGCCCAAAGCAACGACTATTCTTCCTAGGTAACAAAATAGAATTGGTAGTGATGATCAGTTGTTATGATAGAATTAATTTATGGTATGAATTCATTCAACATGTTTTTTCATGGAATACAGTAATATGATTCTAAAAACCTTCTC
Organism: Pseudotsuga menziesii; assembly: GCA_001517045.1. Lineage (NCBI taxonomy): Eukaryota > Viridiplantae > Streptophyta > Pinopsida > Pinales > Pinaceae > Pseudotsuga > Pseudotsuga menziesii. The sequence continues at coordinate 178,372 of LPNX010351003.1, forward strand.
CAAGTTTTATTATTATGCACTATGCCATGCTAACCTAGAAATTCCTAAGTCCCTAAGATATCATTATTAATTTTTTTGTTTGCACTAAAACTCATTACAAAGAAATATATAAGCTAACCTAGGAACTTATATCCTATGCATACCATATGCATTAACCTAGGTATAACATTTTTCATTAATTAAGTGGCTTGTAAAACAAAACTAACTATAATTATAAATAAACCAACGTAGGCATATATAAATGATGTATAATAATTACACCAGCCTAGACATATAACCAAATGCATACAAATACCAATTACAACCTAACTAACCTCATCATGCATAAACTATAAACTTATAACCTAGCTCGAAACTCCATCATATCAAATTATCATTTGTTTATTTGTTTCACAAGGTAAAAGTATTAAGTTTACCATTCCATGCAGGGTTAATGCGTTGGTTCCAAACTATAACAACACACAAGAAAATTTCATGGGTAGTGGTTTCCACATGGTGGTTTCTCATTAGTTGGAGGTTTTGGGCATTAAACTGTAGGGTTTACATACACCTTTCCCTTAAGCATGTTTTAATTTTCAACAGCTTGGTTGTGGGATGGAGAAAAGAGCCTACATTCCCTCGACCTTCTCGATCTCCGCAACATTTGTCACTATTTACTTGTTCATGGATTTAGCAATTCCAGAGTTCTAGCTTTCTGCCATAACCGTTTCTTGAGCTCGTCGTTAAAAACAGTGGTCACCACTTGCTTCACGTGGCGTCATCAAACTTTGGAACTCTGGTTCCTCATCATAGTCGTGCTTTTCAAGCTTGGTCATGGCGTTAAAGGGTTATTGTTCTATTATTTTCCATACTTGTTTCCTACATAGTCAACCGTAGCGTTAGCACGCTCTCTGATTTGGTTTCTTTACCAAGAATAGATCGGCGAGCTCAGTGTTAAACAATTGGTAGGTGAAGAAAATCTCCATCATTTTTCTTTTATTTACATTATTCATTCCAAGATAATTACTAACATTTCAAAAATGTTTGCTTGTTGGAATGTAGGTGATAATGCTTGTCAAAAACACAGTCGAATGCTAAAGACGTTTGCTTGAACTAGAAGGTGTGAGCACAAAAGTTTGGGTAAGCCTCAGTTTTAACCTAGGGTTATCCTTTGTTGTGATTGTTTCTACAATGAAAAACGATGGTGCATATGGATTATTATTGTGGGGGTTTGAAATACTTTACGGCTTAGCTGTTGTTTTGTTCTATTTTAAAGATGAATGTCGTATGGGTAAATTTTGTTCAAACCTTGTGGGTTTTACAAAAGAGCTATGGCTCTTGTAAATTCTTATTTAGGATATAATATTAGTATTCTAGGGTTGTTATTATCATTTTGCAAACTTTAATTTAAGTTATGAGGAAGCTTTCAGCCATTATAACTCTTTCTTGGTTTTAAAACTGTTAAGGTTTAAGAGATAGGACAAGGGGCAACTGTATGGTTAATTTTTGGATAAATAAAAAGACCTTGTTTATAAATATTTTGCTTCTCAATAGACAAGGCTTTATGACCATAAAGTAAATACATATTAGCATTTTTTTATTCTTTGTATTTTTACGGTTGCATGGTGCCTTAAGCAAGAAAAATAATAGTTTTTCAATTATTAAAATTATTAGTTGTAATTATGATACGGCTGCTAAAATGGTTAAAGCCATCAGAAAAATAGTTAATACAATTTTAAAGTGAAAAATGTATTGTGAGGGGTTTAACATAGGGTTTGATTTTGATGAACAGTTTTGGATACACAAATAAGATTATTATCTTCTCGTTTTGTAAAAGAATATAACTGGTTGAATTGATAGAGTAGGGTTTACATGATCGGTTTATGATTATTAATAAAAATATTGATGTTAGGATGATTGTTTATAAATTGTTTTACTATGTACTTATTTTGAATACTATAATACAATGGGTATTATTATCTTAATCATTTTCAATCTATTAACTGTTCAGCATGACTTAATGTGTTAAGTGTTTTTTTTTTTTTAAAGAAGTAGTTAGAGGTTTAACTATACAATATTTACTATAAAAATAACTAGAGTAACACTATTTTCATTTTAGGTTTTACAGTATCAAAATTATGATTGGTTTATTTATTTACTAACTGTAAATAATTACATTGTTTTCAGTATTTGCTAATGTGCTTATACTTCAAATAGTTTAATATCTGTGTGACCTAAACTTATAGTGACAGACTCTCTGTAAAATTCCTAGAGGTTTTTATATAAATGAAATAACTCTAGAGAAAAGGATTATTATGATACCTAGCTAAAATAACAATAAAAGCTTCCAATGTTTAAGTAGTTTCAAATTATCTTACCAATGTATAATCATTCCAATTTAGCTCTAAACAAACCTTATGTACTAAAGTACTTCATCTCAAGATAAGTGGAAAAATACAGAAATGGATTTTATTCATTAATCATTCCATTCTAACTCTAGGTTCATTTATTCAGATAAACTTATACAAGTGAACTTTCTTAAACAAAATACAGACTTAACAGTCTATTTGTAGATGCAAAATATCCAAGTAATAATAGTAAAACTAATCATGACTACTTTCATTTCCGTAATTTGCTTGCATAAAATACATAAGATAACACAATGGAACTTGATAACTTGTATAAGAGATAAACAACCCAAGGAGCCCGTTCCACCCAACCTTTTCCTAGAGATAGCTCAACTGCTTGTCTTAGGACCCCCGAGCCTATCCAATGATCCACTAGGATGAAAGCACTGTGTGAAGAAATGGGATTAAATTCCCCTGCAACTCCACAGAAGTACATAACAGTAGTAATTCTATCCTCATTAGTAAAGAACTCAGCTAATAAGCTGCACTAGTTCTCAAACAGTCTTAATCACTCAATCTACTTCTCCCTTTCCCCTTAGCAAATCTCTTGTGCACTTTTCTCAACATCAGAATTTTCACAAGGTAATGATTGAACATCCTCATGCTGAATTCGATGGATAGATATATGCCTGCCTAGGTCTTTTTGGTCAGTTTTTCAATTAATGAGCCACCTGCTCTGTTCCACTGTCTTGGGGAACATGACCAGAAAATTAGGGAAGTTTCCCCCCGGAATAGCTTGAAGTGCTTGATGATGCTACCATGTGTCAATTTACTCCCACCATAGTCTATTCCTCCTAGTGAGTTAGTGGACACTCATTCAACTTTGTCTCATCTTTTATTTATTAACTAATAAAATATTCAACATAATTAATTACAGTCATCCTTTACCCCACATGGTCAATAGTCATAAACGTTACAATAAAAGTAAAATCTAATGTTTTCTTAAACATAAAATGTTATTGAAATTGGGGCACGTGACATACACCCCCCCTAAGTCCAACATCGTCCTCGATGTTTTTTATTCATCATCCTCAGAGATACCCTAGGACATAATTGGATATGTTTCCCATATATGACTCTCCAATTCCCAGGTTGCTTCTTCTCGACTAAGGTGTTTCCATTGCACCTTCACTTTCCCAATGGTGCGATTCCAAAGCAAGATCCCCCTCTTGTCGAGGACAAAATCCAGTTCCACCAAAAAAATCCTTCAGGTTCCACCTACACATCATTCCAATTTATAACATGAGTAGCATCATGTACATATTTTTTTAAAACAGAAATATGAAAAAAATTATGAACTTTAAGATTCAGTGGTAAGGCCAATTGGTGTGCCACCAGTCTAGCTCTGGACAATATTTCGAAATGCCCACAAGTACCTAGGTGCTATCTTAGCACAACTCCCTAATTTTAAGAAACTATTTTTAGGTTTTACCTTAATGAAAACATGTTCTCCCACCTCGAACTCTTTCTGAGTTCGTTTAAGATCCGCTTGACTCTTCTGTCTGTCTTGTGCAACCTTCAAATTACCTTTTACCTGCTTCACAGTTGATTCCATCTCCTTTAATAACTCAGGTCCTAGTATTAATGTTTCAACGGGGTTTATCCATGAGATGGGAGTTTTGCATTTTCTACCATACATAATCTCAAATGGGCTGAATTTTGCTCAAGCTTGGTAATGGTTGTTGTACGCAAACTCAACCATGTGTAATTAGTCCTCCTATTTACTTGGTTGTTCTCTAACGTACATCCTTAACATATCTTGCAATATTTGATTTACCCTTTTTGTCTGCCCATCCATTTACGGATGAAAATATGTATTGAAATTTTAGGTAGTATTTAAGCCTTTAAATAAATATTTCCAGAAGTTTCCCGTGAATTTAAAGTCCCTGTCAGAAATTATAACTTTTGGAATTCCATGTAAACGAAAAATTTGTCTCATAAATATTTTAGCAATATTAGCATCCTTATGAGTGGTCTTTACTGGTATAAAATGGGTTGTTTTACTGATTTTGTCAACAACTACCATTATAGAATCATTCTGGTTTTGATTTGTAGGCAAATCTGTATTGAAATCAATGCTGATTATTTCCCATTTCCAGCTAGGAATTGGTAATGGTTGTAATAAACTAGCTGGATGATGATGTTCAGTATTAGCCTGTTGACATTCAAAACATCTAGCAATATATTCTTCCAACTCATTCTTCATATTCGGCCAAAAATAATCTTTATGTAACATAGTTATTGTCTTTTGATAGCCAGGGTGTCCCAAATAAGGACTCTTATGTATTTCATTCAAAATTAGCAATTTAAATTTAGGTACATTAGGTACAAACAATCTATTTTTATAAAGTATTAATCCTTTTTCATTTAGACTGTATCCTGTACTTAAACTTTCTGTTACATTTTCTGCCTCTTTAGCTTGCAATTTTTGGTAATTTTCATCCAATTTTACTCCTTCTTCGAGCTGTTCTTCTAAATCTGTTTTGTAAATACTGATTGTTGCCATAAAATTTAATCTTACATTTTTTATCAAAGCATCATATACATTATTTTCTTTCCCCTTGATATGTTGGATCTTGAAATCATATTCGCTAAGGAAAGCTAGCCACCTAGCTTGCCTTGCATTTAAATTTGGTTGATCTAGCAGATACTTTAAACCCTTATTATGTGTCATTAAAGTAAATTTTCTCCCGATCAGATGATGGCGCCACTGTTAGAATTTAAATGCCATTTAGATCTTCAGGCAGAGAGTTCTAATTATATTGCAACAATTGAATGGAGAATGAACATACAAACTAAGAAAAACAAAACACACAGGAAATGAACAAGTATTGCTCATGAATTTACAGTATATTCATCATAATAATATCTGGTGTTACAATGTAGTTTACATAGGTAGAATTTGAATGCATGAGTAATGAATTTGAATCCTCCAAGTGGATAAGACTATATCTAACTGAATCTCTAACTCAAGGTCTCCCAATCAATATTGGATTCCAAATAGACAACTCCCTGATGACCAATAACTCAACAACCAGTGACAACTTGTTAACTTAGTGAAACTGAGAGTGAGGTAGGTAGGAAAAGCGATCCTCCCCATGCAACCATTCATTATCCATGCATTAGTAGTGCTAGCTTAACTGATTGTGAACTAACTAGTACTAACACCAATTAACTGAAGTAGGTTGGTGTCAGGACTCCCAGTGGCTCCTTAAATGTAGGGGTTGTGTCTAGGAGGCGTCCTAACTGATGCATGAACATGTAGTAAGTGGAAGTTGACCTCTAGAAGTGTTCCCCACACTTCAATTGCTGGTATATGTGTCCCAATTGGGCCAAGTGGACCCAATTGTACTAGTGGACCCATTTAATTAATTTAAGGTTCCTAAGTTAGAAAATAATTAATCTAATACACATTTAACCAAGGTGGGATTAATAATCCTAATACCCCCCCTGAATACTAACTTGGACAACTGTGGACCCTGGTAACAAGACCATAGGTCACCCAAATACAATCTAGAAGATAATAAAAAATGTTGCTTAGTACAACTGAGGAAACAGGGGAAAACCTCATGGGAACAACCCCCCCCTCCCCACCCAAAAAAAAAATGTAGGAAAATAGCAATCTACAAGCTATCTTTAGAAGAAAGAAGCTTCCTCCTTAGAAAAATAACTTGAGAAAAAACACTACTGCAAAAAATTGCAGTTCTATGCAGCATCATGGTCCATCAGTGGACCTCTCAATGTACTTCTGAACTGATGACTTTGTTTGGTTCTGTTGGATGGTGAAGGTAGGGAATGATCAAATCTCTACTTTTGTGGGCCATGTAGCTAATCATTCACCATCATCAAGTAGCACTGACTTGGAACTTTGCTACACCATTCTGTAGAGAGTGAATATGTGAGAGATAGTGCGACATGCTCATTCTAATACTAGGACCTAGTTATTATTTTGTCTTATGGAACTCCAACACCACTTCCAGCTGCATCAAGAAGCTTTTGAGCCCATCTGGGTTTATGATTCTGATTAAGAATGGGTACTGGATATGGATCTAGAATCTCTTGAGATTCAGTCTCAATAATAGGATCATGCTGTATGTGATCTTCTTCATCTGAATTTGAAACCTGTAGCACATCATCATCATAAAAAATAGGAGGAGAAATAGGTATACCTTCCTGTGCTACTACAGGAGTATCATGCAGCTGATCTTCTTCGAACTAGACTCTTCTCTCAATGAAGCATCGTCTGGTAGCAACCTCCATCATTTTTTAATATTTTGCATCATCTGCATATCCCAGCAGAATGCATTTGCTACTTTGGGCTTGGAAGTCCTTTCTCTTGTCAAGTGGTATCCTGGCCGAAGATTTGGAACCAAAAACTCTCAGATGAGAGACATTGTGCTTATACCCATGCAAAGATTTGAATGGAGTCACCCCAACCACTGACTTGTGGGGCACCCTATTCTGTAAATACAAAGCATAGTTTACTGTTTCATCCCAAAGAGAAGGAGGTAGATGCTTGCCATGGAGAAGGCATGTTTCCATCTCTTTCAATGATCTGTTCTTCCTCTCAGCCACACCATTTTGTTGTGGTGTGTATGGAATTAAGTGTTCCATTCGAATCCCCTCTTATTCACAAAAAATATGGAAATATCTTTTGACATATTCTCCTCCTCCATCAGATCTTATTGACTTGATTTTCTTATTGAAATTGTTCTCAACCATAGCTTTAAAACTTTTAAAAGTATCAAAAACTTATGATTTTAGTTTCATGAAGTAGATCCAGTAGTACCTAGAACAATCATCAATAAAGGTCAAAAAATACCTGCAACCATTAATGGAGTTTGTGGGCATAGTTCCAGCTGCATCACTATGTATCGAATCAAGTGTAGAGACAACTCTATGAGCCTTCCCAATATCATACTTCTTTTATGGATGCTTACCTACCAAGCACCCAACACATACTCCATTGGAATTTTGGATGGAGGGAAAAAATTCGACCATGTTATCATTGTGGAGCTGCTTCAGATATTTGAAATTGAGATGGCCAAATCTCTCGTGCCAAATATTGTTGGTGTTGTTAGCATGAGACAATAAAGCTGTAGGAGGAGAAACATGTAAGAATTGTGAAAACTCATAAGCTTTGGTAGAGTGATTTGCAATACCTTTCGCTACATGTTTTCCAATGGCTTTTTCTGTAATCTCAAGTGAGTATGAATCGAATGTGACCCTATTGGGAGAGCCTGTATGAGTCATATGGTAAATAGATAATAGGTTAGTAGCAAGGGAGGGCACATATAAGACATTTTTTAACTCACCATGCTTCGCTCTGACTGAGCCCCTTCCTTCTACTGGAATCTGGGAATCATCTCCCATGTGAATATTAGGCCCCTTTGATAGTGAAAGAGTAGAGAAGGATTCTTTGGAGGTGACCATGTGGTTGGAGGCTCTATAATATATAATGTATGATGAGGATGGAGAGAGAGTTGCTTTCAAAGCATGACACCTTTCAACATCTTCTATCGGTGCTTCTTCATCAGGCTTCTTTGCTCTTGGAGGAGAAATGTTGTGATTCTTGAGAAGAGTGGACATATCATCAAGTTGCTTCCTCATACAATGTTCTTCAAGATGATATCCCTTTTCACAATACAGACATAACTTCTTTCCAAATTTCTTCTTCTTAGAGCTGGAGGCCCCTTTGGAAGCTTGTTGATTTGGTTTAGGATTTGAATCAGCTACCTTTGGCTCCTTCTTTGATTTCCCCTTTTCTTGTGCTTTGGAAGAGTCAATAACCAAGATATCTTAATCTTTGGAGGTCTGGATGACTCCCATTCAAATCAATTTGTCTTGTTCTTTGATTAAGGAATCGGAAAATCAATCTAAAGAAGGAAGTTTCCAATCAGGAAAGATTTCTCGCTTGGAATTAAACATAGAGACATAGACAAAGTATTCAGGACCTAGTTTGCTAAGTATGGAAAGGAAATTCTTCTCATCCTTCCACTCTATCCCACACTGTATACATTGTAGCACTAAAGACTTGAATTTGGAGAAGAATTGCTCAATAGTCTCAAAACTGCCGGGATGTAAAGATACCAACTCATTCTCCATAATGTGTCCCCGAAGCTCATCTTGTTTGTTAAACAAGCTATCAAGCTTCTCCTAGGAATCTCTGGGAGTCCTCAATCCTTCTAGATGAAAGAGGAGATATCTAGAAATATAAGTACATAAGTACATGAATGCTTCATCACAATGGTTTGGGAACTTGTTCTACTCTACCGGCTGATGAGGCTCAGCCTCCCATCCATGTATGATCCTGTGGTATCCATTCTTGCACAAGGCCAAATACATATCAATCCTCCAATTAAGGTAATTGTAAGTTGTGAGGATCCATGGCTCAGGAGTTTGAGAAATCATAATTTCTCCAGTAGGGAGACTGCAAATAATTCTTTCAAGCTACGTAACACCTGTCAATTTCATTGCAAATAACACTAAAACATAAGAAATATTAGAATCATGCTTTTCCTCTAGACATGAACATGTTTTTAGGGTTCATCACGCTCTCTCCACTGCTCTGAATGACTCCAGAGCTAGTAAATTTTCATAGGGGACTTCTGTGGAAACCCAACTGCTTCTAATGTTCGATGAGGAGAAACAAGCATGAAACCTGCCTCAGAAGGCTCTGATACCATGCTAGAATTTGAATGCCATTTAGATCTTCAGGTAGAGAGTTCTGATTATATTGCAGCAATTGAATGGAGAATGAACATACAAAATAAGCAAAACAAACCACAAAGGAAACAAACAAGTGTTGCTCAGGAATTTACAGTATATTCATCATAATAATATCCGGTGTTACAATGTAGTTTACATAGGTAGAATTCAAATGCATGAGTAATGAATTCAAATCCTCCAAGTAGAAAATACTGTATCTAACTGAATATCTAACTCAAGGTCTTCCAATCAATATCAGAGTCCAAATAGACAACTCCCTAATGACCAATAACTCAACAACCAGTTACAACTAGTTAACTCAGTGCAACTGAGAGCGAGGTAGGTAGGAAAAGCGCTCCTCCGTATGAAACCATGCATTAGTAGCGCTAGCTTAACTGGCTGTGAACTAACTGAAGGTAACTAGGGGCTAACTAATACTAACTAGTACTAAAACTAATTAACTGAAGTAGGTTGGTGCCGAGACTCCCAATGGCTCCTAAATTGTAGGGATTGGTCTAGGAGGCGCCCTAACTAATGCATGAACATGCAGTAAGTGGTAGTTAACCTCTAGTAGTGTTCCCCACACTTCAATGATTGGTACATGTGTCCCAATTGGGCCAAGTGGACCCAATTGTACTAGTGGACCCATTTAATTAATTTAAGGTTCCTAAGTTAGGCAATAATTAATCTAGTAGACATTTGACCAAGGGAGGATTAATAATGCTAACAACCACATCTTTAATGCATGCATCACAATAGAAAATTCCAGATAGTAAGTAGCATAATTTTTCTTGTTAATTTTATGTTTCTTGGACTTGTACGCTATTACGTGTCCTTCTTGAGTTAAGACCACACCAAGGGCATCGTTGCATGCTTCAATGCATACAAAAAAGTCTTTGTTAGGATCCGCAATTCTTAAAATCGGTGCAGTAGTTAATAATTATTTTAATTTCTTAAAACTCTTTTAACATTTTTGATCCCATACAAACTTCTTTCCTTTCTTCTATAGAGAAGTTATGGGATTCGTGATCCTTGAGAAACCCTCAATGAATCTTCGATAATAACCGATGATTCCCATGAATGACCATACACCAGTCACATTTTTTGGGACCGGCCATTCATTAATTGCTTTGATATTATCTGGGTCAACTGAGATCCCATTTTTAGCTATTGCATGACCCAATTATTGTATTTTATCTTTGAATAAGTCACATTTACTGAAGTTGGCATAAATTTGATGTTCCCTTAACACTTGTAAAATAATGTTTAAATGTTCTTCGTGCTCTTCTTTAGTCTTAAAATAGATTAGAATATCATCAATAAAAACTACTACGAACTTATCTAGATATTTATGTAATACGTTGTTCATTAAACACATGAATACTGATGGGGCATTAGTTAGCCAAAATGGCATTACAACGAACTCATAGTGACCATATCGGGTCCTAAAAGCCATATTGAAAATATCCTCATCCTTAATTCAGACTTGATGATAACCAGACCTTAAGTCAATTTTTGAAAATGCTGTTGCTCCACGTAACTGATCAAACAAATCATCTATGTGGGGCAATGAGTATCTATTTTTAATTGTCATCTTATTAAGCTAATGGTAGTCAACGCATAAGCGTAGAGTACCATCCTTCTTTTTAACAAAGATGACCGGTGCTCCCCAAGGAGACACACTTGGTCTTATATAATTCTTATCTATCATTTATTTTAATTGTGATTTTAGTTCATTAAGATCCAGGATGTTCATCTGGTAAGGATCTTTTTAGTTAGGCACCGCACCAGGTACCAACTCAATAGTGAAATCTAGTTCTCTTTTCGGAGGCAATTCCGGAATTTCCTTTGGAAACACATTTGAATAACCTCTCAGAATTTGTATATATTCTAAACTTAGTTTGTCTTCTTTATTAATGTGTTCTTCATTAGTCATAGTTACAGAAAAGCATTTACATCCTTTCCGAACAACCCTTTTTAATTGTAACGAAGAAATCTGTCTGATTGTTGTTTTCCTAGGGATTCCTTTTACTGTTATCGTTTCTCCTTTGTTATTTAAATAGGTAAAACTTTTATCAAAACAATTTAACACTACTCGATGCTGTTCCAACCAATCCATTCCAATTAATACGTCATAGGTGCCTAACGGAAGTACATTCAAATTTACAAAAGTTTCAAACTTATTCATAAATAATGTACAATCTTTCACAAAATCGATTACTCTTCTTTTTTCTCCTGTAGATAATTGAACTAGCCATGACTTTGCAAATTTCACTACTGGTAGTTTACTTTTCTCTACTGAACTAGGAGCTAAAAAACTCATGCTAGCCCTTGGGTCAATTAAAATAGAAATGGGATTATGGTTAAGCATACCTTCTACTTCCACCATGGAAGTCTGATATTTAGCCTGTCTGTTTTCTAGCGCTGCATTGATTATGGGCATCCCTCTCGCTAAATCACCAATCATTGTTTCTTCCTACACAACATGAATGTTGTTGATGGTCTTCTTTATGTTAGGACAAACTGATGCATAGTGAGGTCCCTGGCATTCCCAACATTTTACCTGTTCCTTACATTCGTTATTTTTAACATAGTTGATGTGATTATTTGTAAATTTTTTATTTCTCATGGCAGTAGGGTTTTGCTGTGGGTTACCCTTTGAATTACTTCCTTGAAAATTTTTGTTAGGAAATTTGTGTGAGTTAGTACACCCAAAATTTCGATTAGGTGTGAAACCTTTCTTTCTTTGTTCAAAATTATTATATTTTTTTGTTTTCCAGTTTGGCATGTTCTCCCTTTTTCGGTTATGCTCATAGTAGAAATTTGCTTTTCACATGGCCTCTTCAAGGGTTTTGGGATTATCATATTCAATTATGTCCTTGATATGAAAAGGTAAATAGATCAGAAACCATTGTACATTAGGTTTTTCATCAACAATATAGGGCACATATCACAGTAAGCTCAGAAATTTACTATTTAACTCCTTCACCCTCAGGGTTCCCAACCTTAAATCATAAAATTCTTTAGCTTGTTCCTCATAATATTGCTTTGACATAAATTTAATTTTGAAGTACTTTTTAAAAGTGCTCCAGTTTATATTCTTCTCTTTTATGCCTTTAACTCATTTTATGTCCTGCGAGTAGATGTCAGCTTTTCCAGTTTAGTTATATATTTCCATTCTCACTTTTAACTGATTAGAATAGTTATATATTTGAAAGTACTTTTTCATTCTGGATAGTCGTGATTCAGATTCCTCTCATTTTTCTATTTCTCCATTAAAAGTTGCTCATTTAATCTTTTTAAAATCCCCTGAAATATCTTCATAGGGCTTGTACTTCTTCTTTCTAGAGCGATAATTACTCTCGCTACTATCACTAGAGTACTGGTGTTTCTTTCTATGTAATTTACTATTAATTTCAGAAGAAGAACTGGTTTCAATTTTAGAGTATTTTGAAATTTTACCCCTATGTTGCTAGGACGTATTTTCGGATTCTATCAGTTTATCCTTTTCTTCATTGGAAAACTTTCCAACGGTATTTGATTCAACTCCTCCTAAGCTCTTAGAATTCTCTCATTTTCTTTTTAAATGGTCTCCATTTCAGTTTTTAAATCCTTAACTATTTGTAGCAATTCAGATGAGTTATTAGTTATATCTTCTTTAACAGGTTATCTCCCAAAGTTATTTTGTTCATTTAACGGGGACCTCTCTTCAGCATACTCTTCGAGTCCTTCCATACCTGCAAATCTAATTTAGAAAATATTCTATACAACAGCATTTAAAATCATAAATCAGTATCCATACTTTCTGTTTAATTTTTGTTTATGTGCATGGAGCCACTCCAGGCCTAGTGTCTGAACATGGGCTCTAATACCATATGTAACTTCCCCAAAGTTTCACAAAATTTAAAAAATTTCTAAGTAATAATAAATACTAATTCCTAGCTAGAATGCTAGCTCAATGGTTAACTTTAATATGGTTGACAGAGAGTTTATAAAGACATGACATAAAATGAAAACTTAGGAGTTAATATTCTTGACTCACTGTAACTAAAAATGTTACAGAATTACTTACTAACTTATAATACACCTACTACTAACAACATTCAAAATGTATTGATTTTTCAGTCTTGAAAATCACATGAGTTAGAAACTTATTGAATTCATATCAATTGTTTATTTTCCAACATGTGTATGATTCTGGTAGTTGTTTTCTTGTCTTACTGAAGGGGCTTGAAGTTATCCCAAGGCTTACTTGGATTTTTCAAAGCTAATGTAGATTTGATGCTTGTACAAGATTCACAGGTAAAAACTTTCTTCGAGGTTACGATGTAAGGTATTAAATCTCTGTAGACTAAAGATTAAGTTAGGAAGAAAAACGTTAGACTCTTTTTATTGTCTATATTATCAATGTGGAAGAATTTACAGGCCTAAAGCAATTACTGTTCTTCCTAGGTAAACAAATAGAATTGGTAGTGATGATCAGTTGTTCTGATAGAATTAATTTATGGTATGAAGTCATTCAACATGTTTTTCGTGGAATGCAGTGATATGAGTCTAAAAACCTTCTCCAAGTTTTATTACTATGCACTATGCCATGTTAATCTAGAACTTCCTAAGTCCCTAAGATATCATTATTAATTTTTCTATTTGCACTAAAACTCATTGCAAATAAATATATAAGCTAACATAGGCACTCATATCCTATGCATACCATATGAATTAACCTAGGTATAACATTTTTCATTAATAAAGTGCCTTGTAAAACAAAACTAACTATAATTATAAATAAACCAACCTAGGCATATATAAATGATGTATAATAATTACACTAGCCTAGACATATAACCAAATGCATACAGATGCCAATTAAAACCTAAATAACCTCATCATATATAAACTATAAACTTATAACCTAGCTTGAAACTCCATCATATCAAATTATCATTTGTTTATTTATTTCACAAGGTAAAAGTATTAAGTTTACCATTCCATGCAGGGTTAATGCGCTAGTTCCAAACTATAACAATATACAAGAAAATTTTGTGGGTAGTGGTTTCCAAGTAGTGGTTGCTCATTGGTTGAAGGTTTACATACGCCTTGCCATTAAAACGCATTTTAGTTTTCAACAACTTGTTTGTGGGATGGAGAAAAGAGCTGACAGGCCCTCAGCCTTCTTGGTCTCTGCAACATTTGTCACATTTTACTTGTTAGTGGCTTTAGTAGGTCTGGAGTCCTAGCTCTCTGCCATAGCTATTTCTTGAGCTTGTCATTAAAAATAGTGATCGCCACTTTCTTGCCATGGCATTAGCAGACTTTGGAGCTCTGGTTCCTCGTCATAGTCATGTTTTTCAAGCTTGGACGTGGCGTTAAAGGGTTATTGTTCTAGTTCTTTTCCATACTTGTTTCCTATAGAATCATCTGTAGCATTAGTAGGATTCCTGCTTTGGTTTCTTTACCAAGAATATATCAGTGAGATCAATGTTAAACAATTGGTATGTGAAGAAAATCTCCAGCATTTTTCTTTTATTTACATTATTCATTCCAAGTTAATTACTAACATTTTGAAACTATTTTCTTGTTGGAATGTAGGTGATAATGCTTGTCAAAAACACAGTCGAATGCTAAAGACGTTTTCTTGAACTGGAAGGTGTGAGCATGAAAGTTTGGGTAAGCCTCGGTTTTAACCTGGGGTTATCCTTCATCATGATTGTGTCTGCGATGAAAAACTATGGTGCTTATGGATTATTAGTGTGGGGGTTTGAAATACTTTATGGCTTAACTGTTGTTTTGTTCTGTTTTAAAGATGGAGGACGTATGGCTAAATTTTGTTCAAACCTTGGGGGTTTTACCAAAGAGCTATGGTTCTTGTAAATTCTTATTTAGGGTATAATATTACTATTCCAGGGTTGTTATTATCGTTTTGAAAACTTTAATTTAAGTTGTGAGGAAGCTTTCAGCCATTATAACTCTTTCTTGGTTTTAAAACTGTTAAGGTTTAAGAGATAGGCCAAGGGGAGACTATATGGTTGATTTCTGGATAAATAAAAAGACTATGTTTATAAATATTTTGCTTCTCAATAGACAGGAGTTTACGACCAGAAAGTAAATACATAAATTAGCATTTGTTTATTCTTTGTAATTTTTGGTTGCATGGTGCCTTAAGCTGGTAAAAGAACAGTTTTTCTATCATTAAAATGATTAGTTGCAATTATGATATGGCTGCTAAAATGGTTAAAGCCATTAGAAAAATAGTTAATACAATTTTAAAGTAAAAAATGTATTATGAGGGGTTTAACCTAGGGTTTGATTTTGATGAACAGTTTTGGATACACAAATAAGATGATTATCTTCTCGCTCTGTAAAATAATATAAAGGGTTGAATTGATAGTGTAGGGTTTACATGATCGGTTTACGATTACTAATAAAAATATTGATGTTAGCATGATTGTTTATAAATTGGTTTAATATGTACTTATTTGTTAGCCAGTTTTGCTATACAGTCTGAATGTTGCCATATGCCAAACTTTGAATTCTTTAATCACACGCAAAGCCACAGCAAGATGAATCAAAGGAAGTCACAGCAGTAATGAAGCAAATTTTAATGTTACAGCCACAGATGAGAACAATGTCACAACTCTAAATGTTGCACAGAATACCCGGATATTGAAAAGAATGATTACATAGTTCACTACAACAGAGGATGTTTTATACATTCAAATAAATGAAACAGAAGGATGAGAACGATCAAGTGTTACATCTATATAGCGATTCACAACGGCTGGAAAGATAATGATTCTTCATCCGGAATGGCGAAAGGGTAGTGGCTTCAAAGTGCTACAAAGCACATCGGAGATCGAAAGAGATTTACATTGGAAGCCAAATGGCTTTACTAGCCACAACGGCGGAAAGAAAACACACCAAAGTCATGCGAAACGCGGGCGGGAAAACCCTCAATCGGCAGTCGGAAGGTATTACCATTGGAAGACAAAAGGCTTCCCCAGCCGCAATAGCGGAAGAGAATAGGCTTGAGACACGCAATGGAAAGGTTAACACACATCGGTAGTCGGAGCTCTTTAAGCTTCGAACAAGTTGATGCTTTCGGCATCCGCAATGACGGAAGCGCAAAGGGTGCAACCTTCCGCAATGGCGAGTGTTAAACGACCGGAAGGAAAAGGCTTCCCGCAGCCGTAAGGGAGGAATCCCACGACTGATGGAAATAACAAACGGGTCCGCAACGGAAGACGGAGAAAACACTGATCAGAAGAGGAAGCAGTTTTCCTTCTGCAACGATGAAAAAAGAAATGATAAATAGCTCCGATGCGAAAAACCAAAGGTCATCCGATGTGAAATGAACTGTAATGGATAAAAGTATCGAAACCAAAACGAATGTTCATCCATTTCTTCAGTGTAACCTTTGAAGAAGAATATGAAGGGCCCGATACAGTTGAGGATTCGAAGAGTATTCGAGCAGGCAGATTAACAGGTATGATGAACCTGAAATGCGAACCATTTAGTAACTGCTGGTAATGATGATTTGAAGAGTAAGGATGTGTACAGAGGTTTTTGAAGCTAAACCATTTCTGTAACGGTTTCAGGATGCTGAAGCTGAACCATTTCGGTAACGGGTTGAGGATGCTGAAGCTAAACTGGTTCTGTAACGGTTTGAGTATGTTGTTTCGATGAACCTGAGAGAGAAATCAACTCAGAAGTTGATATATATATATTGAGCAGTTCAGTAAGGTAAGAAGTGAGATAAGAGATTGAGCACATTGCAGAAAGGGATTGAAGAGCTGAATACGATGATAGTTGCAGAGTATGAATAGTCCAGATGAGAAAGAAAATCAGAATGATACAGTGACAGTCTTGGTGAGTTCTGTATGTGCTTAGTCTTGATGATAAACAAAGAAAAATGTATAGAGATAGAGTTATAACATCTGTTGTGAATATCTGCAATACTGTCTAATTCAGATTCATAATGTAAATGCAGATTTATAAAGCCTAGTCATAGACAGTGAGGGGTTGTAAGGATTTGATTCATTCTGTAAATCACCCATTCTCTGGGGTGTTGTAGCATCCCTCTTGTTGTTGCCAGAAAATAGAAACAAGTTGGTGCTTGTATAATTGGAAGTTGGAGCTTCCAGAGGTAGCAGCCTCATCTGGGTTGAAGCTCAGGCAAAATAAAAGAATGTAAAAAGGAGTTGGAGCTTACCTTTCATTCTTAAGAAGAAGAGTTTTTACTGTTTCCTCATGAAAACATTATGTCTTGTGTTCGTTGATGTGATTGAGTGTTGAATGTAATTTAAATTTGCTTCTATATGTTGAATGGTTTAAACATATGTTCATAATAAATCTGAATCATCATTTAAAAAGATGCACTTTGGTATGTAACTAATTCACCCCCCCCTCTCAGTTACTTTAATCCGTCCAACAATTGGTATCAGAGCAAGTTGCTTCAAATCAGTTTAACCACTGGAAGCTATATCCTAAATAATGGACAAGAAATCAGAATTTACCAAACATGGACTGCCTTTATTTGATGGACACAATTATGCCTTTTGGAGTATAAGAATGAAACTGTTTCTACAGTCTCAAGGAGTTGATGTATGGAAAGCTTGTTTAAATACATATAATGCTCTAGCCACTATCCCAATAGATCCTGTAAGTAGAAGACTATGAGAGTAATTCAAAGGCTATGTATGGTATTCTAGGAGGCCTAACAGCTTCAAAATTTGTTAAAGTAATGAACTGTTCCTCAGCAAAAGAAATTTGGGACAAACTGAAAACAGTCTATGAAGGGAATGATAAATTTAAAAATGTCAAATTACAAACATATAGATCTCAATTTGAAAGTTTGAAAATGGAAGAATTTGAAGATATAGCCACTTATTTCCTTTGAATAGATGAAGTTTCCAATACCATGAGAGGGTTAGGACAAAAGATTAAAGATGAAGATCTTGTACAAAAGGTTCTTAGATCTCTTCTTGCTAGATTTAATCCTAAGGTCTCTGCATTAGAAGAAAGAGCAGATTTAGATACCTTAGATATGGATACACTTAGTGGAATACTGACTGCATATGAAATGAGAATTTCTGGTGAAGGCTTCTTCCAGGAAAGAAGTAGCATTCAAAGCAGCAAAGAAGGAGAAGAAGAAGAAAGAAGAAGAAGTGAACCATTCTGAAAATTTAGAAGAAGATGAAGAAGAAGCAAATTTTTTCAAGAACTTGAAAAGAGGTACAGGTAAGTTCAAAGGTAAGCTTCCTTTGAAATGTTTTGGATGTGGTAGAATAGGCCACTTTGCTTCCAAATGTCCATATAGTAAGAACTCTGACAATGAGGAAGAAAGAAGTTAAAAGCCAAAGCAATACAAAAATAAATACAAGAAGTCTTTCAATAGACGTACTTTCAAGAAGAAGAGTTTATTTACTAAAGAAGAAAGTGATATATCTGATTCCAATGAAAGTGATGATCAGTCAGATGAGAATCTCTTTATGGCTTTGGAAAATCAGAAAGACCAGTTTGAAGAGGAAGAAGACGGTGAAGTGGATTTGGAAGAAGAATTGGTAAGTTCTCTATGTGATTTAAGAAGAGAAAGAAAAGAATGTAGACATCTTAAGAGAAATGTTAAAGAACTTGAGGATGAGTTGAAAAAATCGAATGATTCATTTGAAAGCACTAAATAAATGATGAGTGAATTAAAACTAAAGCTTGAAGAAGCTAGAATCACTGAAGAATCTCTAAATAAATTTATTATTGAAAAGGATAAAGAGATTGAAAAGCTGAAATTAGAAGTTGTTTTATTAAGGAAGAAGGTTCAGGAAAGTAACATGAATCACAGTCCATCAATTCTAGATCAGATAATAGAAAGTTAGAGATCTGTAAATGATAAAACTGGACTTGGTTATAAGGCAGCAGTGACTAATGAGTGTTCTAGTTCAGATGTTAAATCAACAGGTACAAAAAAGAAGAATGAGAAAGGGGCTAATAAGAATTCAGTTGTTGAGAAACAGGAAGAAAAGTCAAGACCATATATTCAGAGAAGAACACCTGACAGGTATCAATACAAATTCAATGGCTATTGTTTTTTTTGTTACAATTATGGACACAAGGCTGCATTGTGTAATAAGTTTTCAAGAAAGATATCTGAACATAATGGTTATGAGAAGCCCAGACATGGATATGAAAAAAGGATAGATTTGACAAGTCAAAACAGAAATAGGTTTCATGTTCTGAATCATGAAACAGAATGCTATAAGTGTCAAAATTTTGGCCATATTTCAAGAAATTGTCCTACTAACTTTCAGAAAGTTAGTAAACCCATCTACACTCATCAACCAACTCAAATCTGGAAAAGGAAGACAGAAAATCTGACGGCTGAACAATGTAACATAGCCCTGCAAGATGAACATAAAATCAAATGGATAATAGACAGTGGATGCGCCAAACATATGACAGGAACTAAACATTTGTTTATCAAACTAGACAAAGGAAAAGAGGGGTCTGTCACATTTGGGAATGATCAGACAGCTAGAATAATTGGAAGAGGGACTGTATGTTTAAACAGTAAGAAAAACTTGGCTAAAAATGTCCTGTTGATAGAAGACATGGAACACAACTTGCTGAGTGTTAGTCAAACATGTGATAAGGGATGCTACATGATATTTGATTCAAATGGATGTCAAATCAGAGATGTGAAAACAGATAAACTAATAGGTATAGCCACAAGAAGTGCAAGCAATGTCTATATTTTGGATGAGAAAAAGAATGAATGATGTCTTAGTAATGAGAATGAAAGATGGTTGTGGCACAAGAGACTAGGTCACATCAATTTTGATAATCTGATCAATATGAGTAAGAATGAAGCTGTAAGAGATTTACCATCTTTAAAGAATCTCTCAGGTTAAGTGTGCAAGCAATGTCAACATGGGAAACAAACAAGAGTCAGATTTAAAACAAAAGAATACTCCACAACTAAACTGCTTGAGATAGTGCATACTGATATTTGTGGGCCCATGAGAACAAAAGGGATGAAAGGAGAAAATTATTTCTTATTATTTGTGGATGATTACACTAGAATGACTTGGCTTTACTTATTGAAAAATAAATCTGAAGCTTTTAACTGTTTTCAAACGTTTAAAGAATTTGTTGAAAATGAATGTGACAAGAAAATAAAGTGTCTGAGATCTGATAATGGAGGAGAGTATGTGTCAAATGAATTTAACAAATTTTGTGATGTGAACGGGATAAAGAGACACTTCTCTGTGACTAAAACACCTCAGGAAAATGGGGTAGTAGAAAGGAAAAACAGAACAGTAGTAGAGATGGCTAGAACCATGCTCCATGAAGCAAAGTTGAGTAATGTGCTTTGGCCTCAAGCTATTCACACAGAAGTTCACATTTTCAATCAATGTTTACTAAGAAACAATCAGTCTATCATGCCATATCAAATGTGGAAAGGAAGACCAGCCAACGTTAAACATTTCAGGATTTTTGGCTGTAAGTGTTATATCAAACGAGTAGATCCTCATTTGGGAAAATTAGACTCTAGAACCAATGATGGAGTATTAGTTGGCCATTCCTGTTCTAGAAAATCATATAAATGCTATAATTTTAGACTAACAAAGATCATTGAAGAAATAGATGTAACTTTTGATGAATCTGCATTCTTAAAAACAAAGACTAAGTAAAAGGAGTTTGAGATTCATGATATATTTGACAAGCACAGGTCAGATGATGAAGATGATGAAATAGAAGAGGTTAAGGATGATGACAGTGATAGATCTACATGTGATGATGAACAATGCTCCAGTCCTTCAAAAAATGCAATTTCAACAAAATCTCCATGTAATCGGATATAGAAAAATCACCCTGAAGAATTAATTATTGGGGATATAAACTCAGGTGTTGAGACAAGAAGTAAAAGACAACAACCCATCCTTGAAAACCAGGTATCACTTCTCTCTCTGACTGAACCAAAAAATGTGAATGAAGATATCAAAGATGAACATTGGGTAAATGCTATGAAGGAAGAGCTTAGTCAAATTGAAAAGAATCATACCTGGGAACTAGTTCCTAGACCTGCAAACAAAAATGTAATAGGAGCAAAGTGGGTGTTTAGGAATAAACTGGATGATACAGGAAAAGTAACCAGAAATAAAGCAAGACTAGTCTGCAAAGGTTATGCATAGGTAGAATGGATTTATTACAGTGAAACATTTGCCCCTGTTGCTAGAATGGAAGCAATAAGGTTGATCTTAGCATATGCCAGCTCCAAACAAATCAAAGTATACCAAATGGATGTGAAGTCAGCTTTTCTGAATGGTGATTTGGAAGAGGAAGTCTACATGGAGCAGCCAGAAGGATTTCATCCACAGGATGCATCACAGTTTGTTTACAGATTGACGAAAGTGTTATATGGATTAAAGCAAGCACCTAGGGCATGGTACTCCAAACTAGATAACTACTTGATGCAGCAAGGATTCAAGAAAGGTCACACAGATAGTGATATGTACATTAAAGAAGAGAATAATAGTCTGATTATTATAGAAGTTTATGTTGATGACATAATTTTTGGGAGTGACAATGATAGACTGAGCACAAAGTTTGCTGAAAGCATGCAGCAGGAATTCAAAATGTCTATGCTAGGAGAAATGAAGTTCTTTCTTGGATTACAAATCAATCAATGTGACAGAGGTATCTCTATCTCTCAGACTAAATACATTAATGAAATTTTAAAGAAATTCAAAATGGAGGACTGTAAGCTAGTTGATACACCTATGGCCACTGGATGTAAACTCAGTAAAGATGATGACTCTGGAGATGTAGATCAGACTATATATAGATCTATGATTGACAGTCTACTCTATGCTACAGCAACTAGACCAGACATTATGTATGTTGTTTGTCAGGTTGGAAGATTTCAGGCTTCACCTAAGAATGGTCACTTGTTGGCTGTAAAGAGGATTTTTAGATACTTAAAAGGAACAGCAAATCATGGTTTATGGTATCGAAAAGATAACTCTCTGGACATATATGCATTCACTGATGCTGACTGGGCTAGATGTGTTGATGATAGGAAAAGTACCAGTGGTGCTGCCTTCTTTCTTGGAGGTTGTTTGGTAAGCTAGTCCAGTAAGAAACAATCATCTGTTTCATTATCTACAGCTGAAGCAGAGTATATAGCAGTAGCAGGATGCTGCACCCAGATTCTTTGGATGAAACAGATGTTGAAGGATATGCACATACAGAATGATGATCCTATTCCCATTTGCTGTGATAATACAAGTGCAATAAGCATTTCAAAGAACCCAGTGATGCATTCAAAGACTAAACACATACCCATCAAATATCATTTTTTGAGAGAACAGGTGCTGTCCAAAGTTATTAAGCTTGAATATGTTGGAACAAAAGACCAGATTGCTGATATTTTCACTAAGCCATTGCCCAAATCTCTGTTTGAAACACTTCGAGCTCAGCTAGGGGTTTGTCCCCTATGAATATATTCTCATTCACATTACAGGTTTCCAAGCTGTTTATGGCTCTGATTTCTTGTTGGCATATGATTACAGCTTCTGCTTTCTTGTTTTCTAGACACATTCTATATAGATTGAAATAGTGACAAGGGGAGACATATTCACAGGGGGAGTTCTCTTTCTATCTTTGCCATGGATGTCAAAAGGGGGAGAAAGCTTTCAAAGTTTGTCATCATGTCAAAGGGGGAGTTTGTTAGCCAGTTTTGCTATACAGTCTGAATGTTGCCATATGCCAAACTTTGAATGCTTTACTCACAGGCAAAGCCACAACAGGATGAATAAAAGGAAGTCACAGCAGTAATGAAGCAAATTTTAATGTTACAGCTATAGATGAGAACAATGTCACAGCTCTAAATGTTGCACAGAATACCCGCATATTGAAAAGAATGATTACACAGTTCACTACAACAGAGGATGTTGTTATACATTCAAATAAATGAAACAGAAGGATGAGAATGATCAAGTGTTACATCTATACAGCGATTCACAACGGCTAAAAAGATAATGATTCTTCATCCGCAACGGCAGAAGGGTAGTGGCTTCAAAGTGCTACAAATCACATCGGAGTTCGGAAGAGATTTACATCGGAAGCCAAATGGATTTACCAGCCACAACGGCGGAAAGAAAACACACCAAAGTTAGGTGAAACGTGGGCGGCAAAACCCTCGATCGGCATTCGAAAGGTATTAACATCGAAAGACAAAAGGCTTCCCCAGTCGCAACAGTGGAAGATAACAGGCTTCAGACACACGACGAAAAGGTTAACACACATCGGCAGTCGGAGCTCTTTAAGCTTTGGACAAGTTGATGCTTTTGGCAGCCGCAACGGCGGAAACGCAAAGGGCGTGACCTTCCGCAATGGTGAGTGTTAAACGGCCGGAAGGAAAATGCTTCCCATAGCCGCAAGGGCGGAAGCCCACGACTGATGGAAATAAAAAATGGGTCCGCAACGGTGGACGGCCAAAGAAGTGATCGTAAGAGGAAGCAGTTTTCCTTCCGTAATGACGGAAAAAGAAATGATAAAAAGCTCCGATGCGAAAAACCAAAGGTCATCCGATGTGAAACAAACTGTAACGGAGAAAAGTATCGAAACCAAAACAAATGTTCATCCACTGCTTCAGTGTAACCTTTGAAGAAGAATACGAAGGGCCCGATACAGTTGAGGATTCGAAGAGTATTCGAGCAGGCGGATTAATAGGTATGATGAACATGAAATGCGAACTGTTTAGTAACCACTGGTAATGATGATTTGAAGAGTAAGGATGTGTACAGAGGTTTTTGAAGCTGAACCATTTCTTTAATGGTTTGAGGATGCTAAAGCTGAACCATTTCGATAACGGGTTGAGGATGCTGAAGCTGAACCGGTTCTGTAACGGTTTGAGTATGTTGCTTTGATGAACCTGAGAGAGAAATGAACTTAGAATATGATATATATATATTGAGCTGTTCAGTAAGGTAAGAAGTGAGATAAGAGATTGAGCACATTGCAAAACGGGATTGAAGAGCTGAATACGATGATAGTTCCAGAGTATGAATAGTGCTGATGAGAAAGAAAATCATAATGATATAGTGACAATCTCGGTGAGTTTTGTATGTGCTTAGTATTGATGATAAACAAAGAAAAATGTATAGAGATAGAGTTATAACATCTGTTGTGAATATCTGCAATACTGTCTAATTCAGATTCATAATGTAAATGTTGATTTATAAATCCTAGTCATAGACAGTGAGGGGTTGTAAGGATTTGATTCATTCTGTAAATCACATGTTCTCTAGGGTGTTGTAGCATTGTTATACAGCTGATTGGCACCTCTCCGATTGAGTGCGAAATCCCATCTTTACAAATAGCTATTCATGTGCTTCCTGACACAAATGAGCTTGAGGAACGGTTGTTACACTTAGAACACCTTGATGAGTAGCGTAGAGATGCGCTGACTGCGAACCAGGCTCACAAAAATAGGGTTAAAGCTCAATATGATAAATCGGTCAAGCCTAGGATTTTCTCTGAAGGGGAACTTGTCTTGCTCTGGGACCAAGATAAAGAACCCCTGGGGGCAGGTAAATTCAAGGCCATGTGGTTGGGACCCTATGTTGTGTCTAAATTTTTAAGTAAAGGCGCATATGAATTGATGGATTATGATGGGAACAAGCTGCTAGAGCCTAGAAATGGGCTCTACTTGAAGAAGTACTACGCTTAGGCCTAGC
>LPNX010351025.1:0-13374 GCA_001517045.1 Pseudotsuga menziesii
ATTTGCACACACTTTCTCTGCATAAACCCTATATATTATGAAAGCTGATTCAATTACCTATCTTTTCTTTTTTTACTTCATCTTCAAATAAGTTAGGTAAGCACCCCTAATTGTCACCTAAAATCAGAGTTTTTTGTTTATTCTAGTATTATGTGGCATCTAAAGTGTCCTTAAAGGAGTCCATGATTGTGCATCAGCCCTTCACACAGATAAAAAGATGACAAATGTGTTCACATCAAGTTTTACTGCATCCAAAACCCTTTTTCCAAAAGAATTTATTGACCTAATGATACTTCTTACTTTGCACATGTAGCCCATCATCATTGAATTCAATGGGACTATGTCTCTTTGAGACATGCCCTCAAACAAAGTGAGAGAGCCTAGAGTATCTTTTCTTTTACCTTGCTTTAATATATTTTGTAAAGAATTGTGATTTTAATAAGATAATGTTACAACGAAGTTGTAACAT
The DNA here is from genome assembly GCA_001517045.1 of Pseudotsuga menziesii. Lineage (NCBI taxonomy): Eukaryota > Viridiplantae > Streptophyta > Pinopsida > Pinales > Pinaceae > Pseudotsuga > Pseudotsuga menziesii. The sequence continues at coordinate 470 of LPNX010351025.1, forward strand.
TGTTACTAACTTAGGTCAACATAAATTCTTAAAATACCATTAATATTTAATGCCAATTTATCGTAAAATAATTCACTTCAATGTCACTTTTGTCCAAACAAAATATTTCCTCTCAAAATTGTAAAAGCAATTTTATGTTGGCTTGCACTTTATCAAAATATTTTTTTTCAACTTAGAAGTGTTTTCTTTAGGTTAGTTTGTCAATTGTGCAACTATCCCAGAATGAGATATTGATGTTCAATTCAATTTATGTATCTATTCAATTTTTCTTTGGCCTTTTATTGCACCTTTTGAAGCAATTGCCAATTTTATAACCTAAGACAATTTTGGAAATTAAAGTTTTTATTATATTTTAAGTAGGTTTAATGGTTGGCAATTTGTGTTTCTTGATTTTTTTTATAAGATTATAAATTTAAATCCAAAAAGTAAAATATGTATACCTACATACATTTTAATAGGCAAATTGTTATGTGAAGAGTGTCTCAGTTCTATATATAAAAAAATTAATCACGAATTTAATGTTTAGTTATGATCTTAAATTATTATTATTAAGTTAATAAATAGAAAAATTAGATTTTTAAAAATAATAAAAAGTGATTTTTAAAATTATAATAGTATTTATTATATCCCATTATTATGATAGTTTTATATGTACACAAATTAGTATGAAATGCGTTAATAAATTGCCATCATCTAATTTTTTTTAAAATTTTTTTTTATCAAGTAATTTTTATTTTTATTTTTTTTCAAACTTTTTTTGAAAGTTTGGTTATTTAGTTAATTTTAAAATGAGCTAAAATTTTAATTTTAATTTTTTCTACTTTAATCTTGGTTCGATTAAAGTTTGGTTATTTAATTAATTTTAAAATTAACTAAAATTTTATAAATGTTTTATGTTTCATATGTTCACTTTATAATATTTATAATATAAGATGTTCTTATGTATTTTATGTAATTTAAAGAGGAGAAATGAGGGAACGAAATATTCCTCTTTTTCTTTATGGTTAGTTTCCATTGACCTTGGGTTCTCTTTGGTTGGAAATAAAGCATTTAAAAATAAAATGTCTAAATAATTAAGTATATAATTTTAGAATTATAATTAATATAAATTTAGTTTAAAATTAAAATAATTCAATATTTCTTTTCCATACTAACTTATATATATTTCAAAAACATATTTTTTTAAGATCAAGATAAGATTGGAATTTTGATCAAAGAACTATGTAGAATTAATGTCATTCAAATTGTTTTTCTTTTTGTTAAGCAAAAAGGTTGCAAAAAGGAGGTTCTACATTTTTGAGGATTCAAATATTGTCATAAATTGAGTAAACCATGTATAACACTACCATAGTATCATAAATCTTCGTTCTTAAGAAGAATAATTCTAAATATCTCTCAAAGCCCAACTAAGGTCATAAAATCCTAACAAGTTCATGCCCAATAATGGTTTAGATATCCAATTCAATTAATCTCTTTTTCATAAAAGGGATGAGAAGGATTTTATATATATTCACTATGTTATCTTCTTTTAGTAAAATACTTTCTTCTTTATTGTTTGTTTTGAGTTGTAATTTATTTAAGTAGAAGCAACCCTTAACATATTATCAAAATCCTAACAAGTTCATGCCCAATAATGGTTTAGATATCCAATTCAATTAATCTCTTTTTCATCAAAGGGATGACAAGGATTTTATATATATTCACTATGTTATCCTCTTTTAGTAAAATACTTTCTTCTTTATTGTTTGTTTTGAGTTGAGAAGGATTTTATATATATTCACTATGTTATCCTCTTTTAGTAAAATACTTTCTTCTTTATTGTTTGTTTTGAGTTGTGATTTATTTAAGTAGAAGCAACCCTTAACATATTATCAACTTATCATTTTTAGATTATCTTTTAAGGTGCATCTAATATATGAACTCTTAAGGAATGATTAAATTTTAAGGTTGCTTGAAATATATTAAAAAATTATATCAATAGTCTCAAAACTAGGCGTAAAGGTGAAGATGGTTGTATTTTTTAGTGAAAGGAATACATCACAGATGATGTATTTTCTAGTGGGAGGAGTGCATCATTGAACCGCATCATGTAGTAAAAGATACATGAGGTAAATAACTACTATTTACAAAAAAAAAGATATTGAAAGAAGAGATTGAGTGATAGACCTAGTGTGTTCAGAATAACCTCTTTGATGAGGAACCTTAAGCCAAGGTGACCAAGCTCAATCATCATTTAAAACTAGATGAGGTTTGGAATGATAAAGGGAGATAGCTTCAAGCATGACTCCATTAATTAAATATCAAAGAAGAAGAAGAATATTTGTTTAAAGCACTTACCTCAAAAGAGGCCATAAAAATTATTTCAACACTCCCATAGGTAAGATTAAATAAGAAGAAGAAAACCAAACACATCTTATCGTAATAAACACGCCCACAACCATTGCGATAAGTTCAATTTTACACAAATTTTTTTTAACAAGTTATAATGTAGAGAAATATAAAACTAATTTTAAAAAGAAACAAATTCATGCATTCGATAATTAATCACATATTAGTGTAAGAAAATTAGATAACAACTTAAATAAATTATACCATGTGTGTTTAAACAACCTAAAACTTTTCAAACATAAATATCAATTCACATACTACTACTACTAAAAAATCAACATTTAAAAAGACTAAATAGCTTATTTCTCATCTATTATATTCTAAGTTATATTAATGTAACACTTTTTAAAAGATGAAAAAAGAAAAAGAAAATGTCAATATGTCGTGAATTATAGGTTTTTTGCACATGGCTATCCTCTATATAATTACACGCATTGACATTCTTGCACTAAGTTGGTTGGAAGTATGTATCTATGAAAAAAAATTGGCAACTACAAAGGTTTGTTAGTTGTCAATGACCAATACTTGTCAAAGTCTAGAAAATTTGCTTAAACTAATGTTATGGTGAAAATTATGGACTAGACACACTTTTCATGTTTCTCGAGGAAAATGTGGGAGGGTCATTAGATGAGATCCTTTTACACTTGCCTTGGGGAACACAAGATGTTGGTCTAAAAGATAAGTTTTTCCCTAAACTTAAGTGGGTCGATTTCATGTTAGCACCATCATAGTTGACCATTCAACGATCGAGATTGATGAGGGATAACCATCTTTCTCAAGATTATCCCTTGAACGAAAGATGCAAAATGCTACCTAATAATGACAAAGTACGTTATTGTTTGTTTTTATGATGATTGCACATTTATGTCATTTTAAATTTGGATTTTCTTATATCTTATGAACCAGTGGCATTTTGATAGGATTGTATTGTAAATGTGTTTTTTGAGATAAGGTAATTTGGAAATTAAAATATATATATTTTTAAATATTATAAATAGATTTAATAATTGAAAATATGTTTATTTTTATCAGATCATAAATTCAAATCTAAAAATAATAGAATAAACTAATAGATAAATCACTATATAAAGAGAGATCTCATTTGTGGTGGGAGCCTTATCTTATATTTTTAAAATTAGATTATTGTTTATTATTATTATTATATATATAAATAATTATGAAGCAAGTATTCATATTCTCCTATATAATTTTTAAGTTGTGAGTATTTGGGTAGTTTCAAAATGGTTCAAAACTTAATAATTATGTATTTGGTGGGTACAAGCAAAAATATCTCACATATACAAGTTATTGACATCAAAACACATGGTTGTTGTCATGTTCACACGGTTTGATTGTTGAATTAGTCTTATGTATGAGTTGTGATTATGTGTTTGATGTAATTTAAAGAGGAGAGATAAAGGAATTGATTATTCCCCAAATCCTTTTATTACACCAGTTGACTATTGAATTAATCTTATGTATGAGATATGATTATGTATTTGATGTAATTTAAAGAGCAGAGATAAAGGAATTGATTATTCCCCAAATCCTTTTAGTGGAACATGGTAGTTCTCATCCACCACGTATCCCCTTTAGTTAGATATGAACTATTATACCCCTTTAGAAAGTCAGGTATATTTATTGGATGAGAAAGATTGTATTACAGTTTAATTTTGTTTTTCTCATTCTTCCTTAGAAGATATGAGTGAACACAACACTATTTGAAAGAGAAATTCAAGAATGTAAATATTTAAAAAATTAAGCATATAATTTTAGAATTCAAATTTGTATAAATTTTGTTCATTAGTCTTAGATTAAGATGAATTANAATTTTATAATTTTTATAATTTATTTAAAATTATCATTTTTTGGTTTTTAATTGAGTTTAAATATTGTTTATAATTTAAATTTTATAAGATCTAATAAATATAAAATCTTATTTGAAGAACTAAATGTGTCATTGCAATTAATCGTTTCATTTATTTTTTAAGACGTGTTTGTACGTTTCGATTCAACTAAATTGGAGTACATAAACATACACAGAAAAGGTATGAGCCTATTGCTTTGTGTTGTTGTACTTTAGTGGATAATTGGACAACTTTGATCATTCTCCCACAACTTTTATTATATATATATATAATCTAAATGGGTGTCAACTATGTGGGTACTATGGCAACTATGTGGGTCCTATCAGTGCTGCTCTTGGCTATGACTGTCTTTTGCAAAACAACATTTTTGAGGAACAAAATCAGATTTTGTTCTTACTGTGGTCCTTAAAGTTACCCCTGAAGATTATCTGTTTTACCTGGCTGTTGGTAAGGGACAGAATCCTCACCTGGGATCATTTGCAAGCCCATGGATTCAATGGCCCAAGTAGATGTGTTTTTTGTGAAAATGAAGTTGAGGGCTGTGGACATCTGTTCTTGTTGTGTCCTTTCTTGGTATATATCTTCACTCACTTCTCATCATGTTTGGGTTTCACCTTCACTCCACACAGCACTGTGCAGTCTTTCTTAGTTCATTGGTTCAACTCCACTGCTATATCTGAGTCTTTTCGCTACACCCCTGTCGTTGTCTTATGGTTCCTGTGGCTCCTTTGTAACCATTGTATTTTTGAAAATGGAAAACCTTATGCCTCCCTGCTCATTTCTAGGATTGAGAGTTTTCTTGCCCTCTACCCTGTGCCTCAATTAAAAAAAAAAGAGTCGGAAGATTGGTCCTAAGCCTATGCTTTCCTTTCCTGTTGGATACTTTGATGGTGCAACACAATGGAATTTGGGAGGAGCTGGGTTTGTGATCTATATCAGTGAAACCCATTATTTCTGTTTTTCAGTGGGCTGCGGGATTAGCACCAATACACGTGCTGAACTATTGGCTCTATGGTCGGTCCTCAGAGTTTGCTTTTTGATGGGTCTGCCCATACAAGTGATCTTAGGTGATTCAATGGTGGTTATCTCATGGGTTAAAAAACAGTCAGCCCTTAAAATACCCACATTGAAACATTGGTGCGATGAGATATTTTCTATGCTACAACTCGCCCCACCGGTGACCTTTAATCATATTTTTCGGGAGCACAATATGCTAGCTGATGATCTATCAAAAAAGGCTCTTAATTTGGAAGTGGGTATTGGATATTTCTTGGAATTTTTGGATGGGAAGGTCATTGGAGATGGAAATGTTTCTCTTTTTTGATGGCTGTTAAATTTCTTATTACAGCATCCGATTTTTATGATTAGTTTTTTCTTATTATTGCCTAATCTGGGGGATTATCAGCTAGTTGTACTGCTTCCCTGGACTGTATGTTTGTAGGACACAGTAGATTTAAAATAGATTTCTGACCTGAATAATCAGGGATGATGAGAAAAGTCTGCATTGATCAGACTTTGTTTTTTTTCTTATTTTGCTGAATGGCTGGCTGTTTCTGCTGTACTGTACTGATATGCTGTTTATTATTTTTGTTGATTGGGATCGGGCTGGACTGTCATGACATTTGTCATGTATATTTTTTAATATGTCTTTTTGATTCATATGAATATCAAAGGCTGGTATTTTTTCCTCTGAAAAAAAAAAATCTAAATGGGTGTGCATTATGTGTACGATTCCTACAATCCCTTATACCATATTTGTATACTTTCTCTCTTGCATTATTTTATATGGGAGTATCGTTTTGCATTGGTAGTATTATGGTCATATCATCACTCTCTTAAGGAATTCCTTCCCATATTCCTAAAAGGAGGACTTGTGCCCAATTGCCTCTTCCACTTTCCAACTCTAAATATAATTTAGATCTTTAAAATTCTTTTAAAAAAATGTGCATTATGCATGAATTCCTTTTTGATAAACTCAAGGGCATAACGACACCAAATTCATTTGATTCTCTTGTATGTTTAGATTGAATGCCTATAGGTTGCTAATGGAGAGTTCAATATTGGTCCTCAATACAAATGCAAATAAAATCACAGAATGTGAAGGAGCTCTTGGGATAATGCGAAAGGATATGGTTATACTAATGGGAGGATTGTTTTGAAAATGATAAATTTTGTTTGTATGAGGATAAATTTCATGTTTTATGTTTCAACTTTATTTGAATTATATTAAGTTTAACTCAAACTCTTTTGTATCTAACCATGAGTAGGTCAACCTTTGGTTTACCCTTAAATGGTTGCAATTCTATTAAGTTGGAGAATTTATTTATCTAAGAATTGGTTTGGATTTATGTAATATTCCCCAATCATATTTATGGAGATATTAACTCATGCAAAAATATCCAAATAATAATTTTGGAAACTAGGTGCTAGAATTGAAAAACTAGAATTGACATAATCAATTCCAAACATAGTGGGACCTTTACAAATTCACACAAACTCTTGGAATGGATATGAAAAATTCAATTATAGGTCTGCAAAATATATATCATATGAACATAAAATTATAATTCACCAAAAGATGACAACGGGGTTGCACTAGCTCAAGTATCCTTTGCACAACGTACTTGGACCATTTACGTTTCGAAATCAGCTATTGCTGAAGTCTACTCCAAGGATACTTAGGTGCAACAACATATTCAAACTAGATCCTTGGAAATGGAATGACATGAATCCATAGGTTTAAGAACAATTTAGCTGGGTTTGGAGGTCAAACAAGCAATTGTGCTACTTAGGACTAGCTGACTAGTTTTCTTCCAGACTCTTCCAAACACATAAAAAGGGTCACCAAAATTGTGGAAATTGAGAGCAAGAGATAGATCAATTACACTCACAAAATTGCTAATCAAACATGCAAAATTCAAACAAAAGGAGACTGAAATTGGAGCATAACCTAATCCTGTATTGAATAAGTGTACATTAGCCAACCATATGAAGTAATAGGCTACCCAAATATATAATTACATGAGAGATTCGAAAGAACTAGGTTTCTATTCAAATTGGTCAAAAAGAAGGCTTACTAAAACAAGTCAAATCCCCCATAGGTGCAAAAAGGACTTTCCAAATCCATGAAGATCCTCACAAATTACATAAAACAAGTGGGAAAGCTAATATGTGGTGGAAAGACAACTCATTCATGCTTTTGTATGGAGAAAAGGAAGGAGGATGATGTGGTAAAAAAACAAGGCAAGTTCCCCTAGACTAGCTTTTCCTTTATGCCTTAAAACGGATGTAAATCAAGGCAGCTTTCAGAAAAAGAAGATATTTGCTTTAAGGAACCAGGAATAAAGAAGACATGCTAAATATGTTTCCAGGATGATTCCAAAGTGCTCCATGACCCAGTTTAGCAAGTATTGTCTTCTAGGAACATGTAGAAGTCAACTAGTATAGAGAGGGAATCTAGGATTCTAGGAATAAGACAAAAAAGATTTAATTAATGTCAAATATGGGTAACTATGGGTTGATTATTCTAACACCCCCCCTTAAGCTTGAATTTATGAGTAAATATTAGAAAATTATAGGGCCTAGAAATAAGGCTTAGTCACCCTTTTACAGACTGCATGTCCATACAACCAAGGAAAGAGGCAAAAAACCAGTGGGAAAATCCTTCCTTAAACATGGACAGGAAAACAAAATTTTGGAAATCTTGTCATCAATAATTCTTTACCACATGATCAGAAATACCCAGTAGTGATTTGAGATTACTAAAGGCCTTCTCACAAAATACTTTGGTGAAGATGCATGCTACTTGTTCTGAAGATGCACAATAGAGTAGAGCAATGGTACCATCATGCACAAGCTCCCTGATATAGTGCATATGGATCTCAATGTGCTTGGTTCTTTGTCTTTGAAGCTAATTCTAAAGAAATAAACAGGGCTCAGACACACTCTAGTTATGTGACACTATTGAGTGACATCATTGATGCGGATCCTTCCAGCTATGAAGAAGTAAACAAGAAGAAAGGGAAGGAAACTATGATCAAAGAGTACCAATTCAAGAATAATGTCTAGGATGCGGTATCGAGACCTGATGGGAATTCTGTAGTGTATTCCATATGGATCTACAAGATCCAGCATGTAGTAGATGGAAACAGTGTGGGATGCAAGGAAATATGTGTAGCACGAGGATTCTCATAGAAAGAAGGCATAGACTACGAAGAGACATTTGCACCAGAGACGAGTCAAGTATACGTAGAGCAGCCACTGGGAGTTGAGACACATGACCGAAATAATCATGTGTGCAAATTAAAGAAGGCTTTGTATGAGCTCAGAAAGAACCCATGGGATAGAACATATAGTTACATAAGGAGATTGAATATCACCTAGAGTGATGAATATCTTAACCTTTTCTACAAGATTGAAGATGAAAGCCTATAGAGGATGACAAGCTCACAGATGGGTGCGAGAAGAAATTTAAAAAAAAGTTCAAGATAGAGGATCTTGGTATCCAATGACCCTAGATTGATACATATAATATTAGTAGTAGGGGAAGCTACCTATCACTCCAATACAGAATGTTTCAATACATAGAGTACGGAAGGCAGAGCGAGAACGATGCTCCGCTTCAGAGGGAGTGACTGTAGAAGATCCTCAGCTTTGACATGGTACGCTAGGATGGAAAAAGTACTAATATCCCTAAACTTTACTAATATTAAAGCAGATTCCAACCTTTTCTTCAAGGTAGAAGGAAGAAGACCACTGATGCTCTTGTTATATGTCGATGACCTGTTCCTGACAGGAAAAGAGGAACTCATTAAATATGCAAGAAGGAGACTTGCTGTCGAGTTTGAGATGAAGGAATTGAGTATGATGCAATACTCTCTAGGAATGGAGGCATGTAGACTGCGGATGGAATCTCCCTTGGAAAAGGGAACTATGCATTGGAGATCCTTAAGAGGTTTGGGATGATGGACTGCAAGGCCATGGCCACGCCTATGGCATCAAACCTGAAGCTATTGAGTGATTCTTCATTAGAGATAGTTGATGTCATGATGTATCATCAGATGATTTTTTCATTCATGTGCCTGATGAATACAAGACCAGACACATGCTCTATTTTGAACGACCTGATCCAGTTCTTGACGGATCTGAGACATGCTCACCTGGTTACAAAGCATGCAGTGAGGTACCTGAAGGGTACATTTGAGTATGGGCTCAAGTATGATACGAATCAGAAGACTAACCTTCATGGTTATGTTGATTTGGATTGGTAGCGCCACTAAAAAGAAGAGCACCTTGGGTTTCTTCTTCAGTTTGAGATCCAGTATGGGCTACTGTTTTGGAAGGATGTAGTCCTACATGGCATTGAGTATAGTCGAGGCAAAATATGTTGCCACTTGCTTGGCTATTTATGAGGTAGTATGTTTCTTTTGAAATCTACAATTTTATTTGATTGATTTGGCTTGCATGTTTGTATGATGCAGAGAGTAGCAATGAATCTCCAGTGTGTACTTCAGATCAAAGTTCCTTCCAAGGGGAGGTAATGAGTCCGAAAGACACATATACACATGAGATCCTTTCTGACATGGTGGAAGGTTGGGTCTCCCATGGTTGGATGTAAGTGCAGAGCCTTTCCTACATGGTGGCAGGCTGGGCCTACCATGGTCAGATGTAAGAGCAGAGCCTTTCCAACATGGTGGCAGGCTAGGCATCCCATGGTCGGATGTAAGTGTAGATCCTTTTTGACATGGTGGCAGGTTGTGTTATCCACCTGAATGGCACCTCTCCGTCTGAGTGCCGACATCCCTCATGTTGGCACACAAAAGGACATTTATGGATTGAGGGTTGCCCAAAACACTATAGATGGCCTTATTATGAACTACATTTATCATCCATCCAGCTGGTTATTTTTACCTTTTAGATATGTCAAGTCATGTACGCGACTCCTTATATATGCAACTCGCGTGTTGTATGCGAGTATCGGTTGTTTCATCTCACGCACAGATTTGTACGTGGGTTACCCTTAGAGAAACTCACGTGTCATACGCGAGTTGCTAGTATTGATACCCACGTACAACTTCCTTTGACATTAAAAATAAAAACACACTATTAGTTGAGATTTGTTAAGCCATTAACCTTAATCACCTTAACTGTCTCAACCTCCTCAACCTTCAAAACTGCCTTATTTCACCAAGTATAAATACAGGCCTTGGGGAGGGTGTTAATCCCATACACTTGGAGAGAAAGGTTATGCTGGTGGAGTTTATACAGAAGTCTTTGGAGCAGTGGAACTCAGAATCCTTTGGTTGCAGAGGAGTCCTTGTCTCAGGCGTTGGGTTGTAATCTTAACTATTTCATTATTGTTAATAAAGAGAATCCTTCTTCCATATGTGTCTTGAATGTCTCTCATATATTGTGGTTTGATAAATTCTTATCATTGAGTACTTTATATATGATTTATCTAACCTGTTTATATATATGTATCATCTTGTATTTGGAAGATTGACTCTTGATAGGTGAAGGAGAAGCATCCCTGAAGGCTTTGGAGGAGAAGCAGAGTGGAAGAGGAAAAGCTAGGATCAATCGCCGTGTATCGGGTGAGTCTTTCCTATCCTCCTATTTCCTTACTGCACTCTAGAGTCGATTTCCTGCAAGTTTCTTGAGTATGTTGGTAACCCCAGACCTTCGGTTATAAGGTGTATATTCATGTACAACAGAACTGGCGACTCCACTAGGGATCCCAGACTACTGTAGGTTGTTTCTGTCACCCCTGACTAGTGTTTGCTTTGAAGTTTGTGTGTGGTCTATTATCTTGGTTCATACTTCTCACAGTGTTTGAAAGTCTTGTGGAATTTTCTTGTTTTTGAGAAAAAAATTTGTACATGTATGCAGGTTGCTCTTCTGTACAGTTGCATATAGAGGCCTGCATACGCGGGTTTCTCTTTTGGACAGTCACATACAATACGTGAGTTTCCCTTCTATACAGTCGTGTACAAGCCTGGAAATAGGGATTTTTTAGGATTGGGTTTTCTTGTCCCTCTCTTTGTGTAATTCATATTTGTTAGTTGGCTTTCTTTATGAATATTGTGTTGTTTGTCTGAAGACCTTTGGTGACCACATTTTGTGCTTTTTCATAAAGCCATTGGTTTTCTTTTGCTTTGATTGTTTTCTGTTTGCATGCTGAAGTGGCTTGGCTTGTTGGATTATAGGCTGAAGTGTCTCTGTCCAGATCAATGATCAGGGGCTTGGGCGTTGTTTTTCCAGTCTATCTTTTGATAATGGTTGGTTTGTCACTTGCCTTTAAGTGTTTACAGTGATTCTTGTCATTGTGTATACCCAAGCTAGGGTTCCTAGTCTCCCTTTGTTGGTTGATTTTGGTTTTTTAGTTTGTTTTACTTCATTTTGTTCGTTTATACAGTTTGTTAGATCCGAGTATACTCAAGTATAGTGCATGGTAGAGTTTGAGCAATTTTAAAAGTGAAAAGGAAAAACATTGTTAATATTTTGCATTTGCTTTTGCATAAGTAGTGTTCATTTCAGTTTTAAAAATATAATCTCAAAAACTACAAAAATATAGGCTTAGTTTCTTTTATCGTTTGCATTGTTCATCAATATATATTTATACAAAAAAAAGAAGTTTGCTTTAAATAGTGGTTATTTGCTTTGAAAAATACACCTTTACTTTTATTTATTTCTTATCGAGTCAAAAAAACACCATAAGTACATCACTCCATCTCCTTCTGAGTAAGAAACAACCCTTTAAAATGAACGCATAATTAAAATTTACAAGTAATTTTTGTTTTTAGGGGCCTTTCACCTACTAGCTTAGGCTAGACTTGTGGGATAGGACATGTAAACTTCCCATAAGTTTTAAAATTCAGACGTAGTGGAATTTTCTGTAGGTAAATCCTTGACTTTATCGATTGTATCTGGGAAGCTCCTCTCAAACGGGAGTCAAGCACGAGGTCACGTGGAGGCATTGGACAGAGGAGATAACCCTCTGAATCCTTGTCAAAACGTAAATCAAAACTTTTACGCATCTAGGGATTCTATCCTAAACAAAGTTTCGGGCTCAACTACCCTGCCCATGCGTATGAGTCAGGCTTGCGACTACCCCCCCAGACTATTGGTATAGCTGAGGTAGCCTTTAGTCTCTTGACATTTAGGGTTCATACCTAGGTAAACCAGAAGGCTATTTCTGGTTCACCTTGAATGGGCTTGGAAGGTAACCCTTGTTGTAAGTGTAGGAGGGTGGTTGGGTGATTCCTCCACTTGTGCCTAAGAACCACTTCAAGGACGCCAAGTAATCGTTCATTAGCTTTCTTCGGGAAAGTATATCTCTTACCCTTGTTTGATTGTTTGAGACTTTAGGATTTTTATAGTGTGTGCTCTATGGTTTTTCCTATGTTTAGTTAACCTTAGGGTGTGATCTGTCAAATTTTCAATTCTGGAGGACCAACCTATTAGAAGGTCAAGAAGGTTGCGAAACCTTCCTCCCATCGTCACATTGGAGCCTCCAGCTCCACCCCAAAGGCGGAGATTAGACACGGATGGTTCATTTGAACCGGTAGGAATAAGTGAAGTTCTTGGTGAACCAGAACTGATAGCTAACCATTTTGATCTTGATACAGTTGAGATAGAAGAATTGCAGAC
>LPNX010351025.1:13410-25398 GCA_001517045.1 Pseudotsuga menziesii
TTGATTTAAACGATACTGTGATCGTTCAAGTTAGACCTTTTGATTCACCTGTATTAGGTGTCCCTGTGGGTAGGATCATGTCTTCTATGGAAGAAAGTCCTTTTGTATTCACCTCAGCCATTCCGGTTGAAGGGGTATTACCTCCCCCGGTAAGTACCCCTAGATCTAGTATACCTTCTACACCTTTGACTCCAGCGAGCCGGGTGGTCCAACCACTGGTTCACTCAAACCTAGGAGGTACTTCTGGTGATATGGTTACTGGGATCCCCAGTATACCTACTATTCCTTCTTCATTTCCATATACTACCCAGAGTAGTCCAGTAGGATCCTCAACGTTTGTCCAAGGATATCCTTGGAATGGGGGGCACATTCCCCCATCCTTTCCATATGTAGGCCCATCACCTTCCTATGTAGGAGTGTAGTTTGGGAACCATACCTCTTATGGGAAAAATTTCCAAACTTCGATTTCGGTTCCATTTACGAGCTCTCCCTTTTCGTTGTCCAGCGGAGGGATACCGGCTCCTATCTTTCAGACCCCTGTTTCTATGGGGATGGCCCGAACTTCCTATACTGCACCTACCACACACAATCCTATGGCTTACGGATGGAATCCGTTTCAGATTAATCTTCCCACTTCACAACCGGTGGCAGGGGGAAACCCCACTTTTACCCATGGGCATTCGGGGGCAGGTCCCTCTAATCCCTAGGCTGGAACATTTAGTACCCTGGTTCGACCCAAACTTCCGTTCTTGGAAACCTTAAACTTGCTAGATTTGTCAAAATTGATTAATGACCCGGTGAGGCATGACCCCTTGTGGCAACCTGTTCCAACCAAATTGCCATCGGACATCCCTAAGTTCGAAGGCAAAGTTGGTGAAGATCCTGGGGCTCATGCCACCACATTCCATTTATGGTGTTCTTCGAATTCATTGAATGAAGATTCAATTAGGTTGAGGCTATTCTAGAGAACCTTAACAGGTACTGTGGAAAAATGGTAAATTGAATTGCCTTCTGCTACTTTCAGTAGTTTCTGGGACTTGGCTAGTGCATTTCTGAGCCACTTTCAGCTTCCGGTCTGATATGATTTCAGAACGGACTTGTTGTCTACCTTTAGGCAGAACAAGGCTATCTACATCTCAGATCGTATCCAAGAGTGGATGAGGCAAAAGAGCCTTATCAAAGCCACTATTCCTCCTGAGTTTCCTTTAGATTGGTTCCTTAAATCCCTGTTGCCATACATATCTAAGGACGTGTCCACCTCAGGAGTGATGAATGAAGAAGAAGCCATTCTCAGGGCCCAACAACTGGATTTAATTTATTCACAATCTGGGATATTGTACGAGATTATCCCTGAGGCACCGAGTCCTACGCACGATGCGGAGAAGCCTAATCCTAGACCCCATGCCGATGGTGTGGTTGGTTCCGTCAACTCTCCCATCATAGAGTCTTTGGATAAACAAATTCATCAGTTATCCATCAAGCAATCTATGGTGGAGGAAGCAAAGGCTGCCCCCTCCCCCTAGAGCACAAATTTTTTTGCATAATCCTCTCAGAAGGGTAATCAGCAGCCCGATGGGAAGAAAAAGAAAGGAAAAAAGGGAGAGGGAAATCAAAACAAGCAAAAGCCCGCGAACAATGCTAATGGGGGCAAGAAAGAAAATAAGAAGGTCAAGTTCCTGTGTAAGTTCTGCCATGAGGACCACCTTACTCACCTTTTCCCCCTTATGGATCAAGCCCAGAAGCTACTTAAAGCTCAACAACCGACTATCTTGAAGGATCCTTTTCCCCAAGGATAACACTCAGCTTCAGCTTCTAATGTAGCAGGGGGCACTCAAACTGCCCCTGACCCAAACTATATCAACATGGTTCGATCTTCGACTTTATTGTAGACAAGGAACAAAAATTATGAGAAAGAGACTCTTGAGAAGGGTAAAGCTATAGGTGAAACTTCTAACCCTCTCATAATAGAGAAACCTGTTGAAACTATGCCGAAGATACCAAAAGGTGTCTTCAAGAAGACCTTGCATAACCCTAATGCTAGGGCTGCTTCAAACTGCTCCGTGGTTGAATATTTAGCTCAAACACCGTGTGCAATGTCAGCTTTAGAGGTGTTACAGAGTTTTCCTGCTCAGTGGGATGCCCTCTTAGCAGCTTTAGGCAGCATGGACTCTTCGAGTCTCATGGAAAAATTTCATTTGTCTGATGTTAAAATTCGCCTGCCTTACCATGTAGCCTTATCAATAGATGTTGTCCATGGTGGTAAGACCATTGGAAGGGCAGTTGTTGATGAGGGTGCTTCTACATGTGTTATGTCCTTGGCATGTTGGAAAGCTCTCGGATCCCCATAGTTGGTCCCATCAAACACTCTGCTTACTACTTTTGATGGAAGATCCTTCCGTCCACATGGTATCTTGCCGGATTTTGAAATTAAGTTGGCAGGCAAAGCAGTGTCTGTTGAAGTAGAAGTGATTGATGCTCCTTTGGACTACAATTCGCTTCTGGGAAGAAACTGGACTTATGCGATGTTCGTTATTGCGTCGACCGTCTTTCGTGTAGTGGTTTTTCCACATGAGGGCAAGTTGGTTACTGTTGATCAACTTGATTTTACCTAAAAAGGTCGTTTAGAGTCTAATGAGTTCGATGTGCCATTGGTTGATCAGGTCAAACCTGCTGCACAGAGCTTGGGGGATAGAATGTACACATCATTGATGGGCACATTTGATCTTCCAACCCCAGTTAATTATATTGGTTCTACTAGTGTGGGGAGGTCCATAGCTACGGTTGTTGATAGGACTGATCCTTGGGTTCTCCCATCCCCCCATGAACCGGAAGTGCCCTTATCGACAGTGGAAGTGGCTTAACAAGTTATCGCTCAAGCCACTATTGATCCCATTCCAGATCCTCTAACAGTCTCAGACGATTTGAAAGAAGTCTATTTGCCCGCATGGGCAAAAAACTCTTTGCACTCTGTCGATTTTTTAGACATGGTTTTACCTTTCGATGAAGCTATTCTGGAAGCCATGAGTGGACGTGGTAAGATTTGTGAGGATCTTCATCATCAATCATATTTTCTTCCAGAACTAAGAAGAATAGAAAACCAAGAGTTTCACTTGAGACTATTAGAAGATGTTGATATACCTATCAATTCCTTACCTAGGGAAGGAATCTTTGCCGAGGGGAATATGGCAAATATTTTCGCCACTATACCTATTAACATCTCTGTAAACCCTGATGTCGTGGAAAACATACACATAGGTGCAAATTGCTCTCCTGAAGAGATTGCCATCTATACTGCCCTGTTCAAGGAATTCCGCGATGTCTTTGCCTGGTCATATGAGGAGATGCCAGGCATAGATCCATCGATTGTTGAACATGAAATCTGAACATATCATGATGCCAAGCCGGTCCGACAAAAGTTAAGACCTGTTAACCCGCACAAAGCAGCGGCTGTGAAGGATGAAGTTGAAAAGCTGTTGAAGGCTGGTTTTATCTATCCCATCACTTTGACAGAATGGGTATCCAACCCCGTTCCTGTTGATAAGAAGCAAGGGACTATTCACGTTTGTATGGACTTTAGAGATTTAAATAAAGCCTGTCCTAAGGACAACTATCCCACACCTTTTATAGACCAGATTATAGATGCTTGTGTGGGAAGTGAAGTGTTCTCGTTTATGGATGGTTTCTCTGGATACAATCAAATTCAAATAAAACCGGAAGATCAACATAAAACTACTTTCATTTGTCCTTGGGGTACCTTCGCGTACAAGAAAATGCCCTTTGGATTGAAAAATGCCGGGGCAACCTTTCAACGGGCTATGAACTTTGTTTTTCATGACATTAAAGCCATTGTCGAACCATACCTTGATGATTTGACCGCACATTCTCGCAAGAGGATCCAACATCCAGATCATTTACGGTTGATATTTGAGAGATGCAGATACTATAAAATCCGCTTGAATCCCCACAAGTGTGTATTCTACGTCGAGTCAGGAAGATTGCTCAGGTTCATTATCTCTAGTAGAGGCATCCAGGTGGATCCTTTGAAAGTTGAGGCCATTGTAAATATTCCTCCTCCTTGTTCTATCAGGCAACTTCAAAGCCTGGAAGGAAAATCTAATTTTCTTCGACGTTTTATTGTTAACTATGCCAAGATCACTAAATTTTTCATGCACCTGCTCAAACAGGACACCCCATTTGTATGGGATGAAACCACACAACTTGCATTCGAGGCATTGTAAAAAGCTTTGTTGTCGACACCCTTGTTACACCCGCTAGACTATTCTAGGGATTTTATATTATATCTGGCCACGTCAGAGTCAACCATTGGGGTAGTACTAGTCCAGGAGGACGATAAGCTTGTAGAGCATGTCATTTATTATCTTAGCCGTGCTTTGGCTGGACCTGAACTTAGATACTTCCACGTTAAGAAATTAGCCTTAGCAGCTGTTTATGCTGTGCAGAGGTTACGTCACTACATTTTACTGAGGACCACAACAATAGTGGTGGATGTGAATCCGTTCCAATATGTTTTATCCCGACGGATTGTTGGGGGAAAATTTAACAAATGGATAGTCATTCTCCAAGAGTTTGACTTAGATTTCCAGTCCGCTAAGTCTAAGAAGTCCTTAGTTTTTTCTGAACTTATAGCATAATTTCCTACTGAAGAAAATGTAGTTGTTGAAGATGACTCATTCCCAGATGAGCACATCTTCCTGATATCCACCTCTGATCCTTGGTATGGGGATATTCTTATATATCTCTAGACTTTGAAGTATCCTGTAGCTTCCTCAAGGGAGGAACAACGTAAATTACGCCTTCATGCCAAGAACTATCTCATTATAGGAGATACATTATATGGACGAGGGGTAGATTATATTTTGCGTCATTGCCTTACTCATGAGGAAGCGGAGGTTGTCCTGAATGATTCCCATAGCGGAGCATGTGGGGGTCATTTATCTGGGTTAGCTATGGCCCAGAAGATATTACGTGCTGGTTATTTCTGGCCCACGATATTTAAAGATTGTGTGGAAGCAGTGAAGCGTTGTCATCCGTGTCAGATTTACACCAGGAAAATGCGGTCACGTCCTACTCCGTTATTTCCTGTTGTCTCGGTAGGCCCCTTCATGAAATGGGGGATTGATTACGTGACATGCAACCCAGCCTCAACTGGGGGGAATAAATACATCATTGTCATTGTTGACTATTTTACGAAATGGGCAGAGGCAATGCCTACTTTCAAAGCTGACGGGGAAACAACAACTTTCTTTGTATTTAATCAGATTATCGCACAGTTCGGTATACCCAAAGTGATTGTCACTGACCATGGCAGTCATTTTCAAAATAACATGATGATGGAACTAACCACTATGCTCGAATTCATACAAGAACATTCTTCTTCGTACTATCCGCAAGCAAGCGGTTAGGTTGAGGCTGTCAACAAAACTTTAAAAACTATCCTTAAACATACAATTGATGCAACCCGCTCTAACTGGCACATCATGCTATATCCTACTCTTTGGGCCTACCGAACTAATGTAAAAACTGCTACGGGTTTCTCCCCTTTCCAACTCCTTCATGGAGTGGAAGCAGTTACTCCGATTGAGTGTGAAATCCCGTCTCTAAAGATAGCCATTCATGTGTTACCTGATACGACTGAGCTTGAGGAACGTCTGGTATAGTTAGAACACCTTGATGAAAAACATAGAGATCCGCTGACTGTTAATAAAGCTCATAAAAATAGGGTCAAAACTCAGTATGATAAATTGGTCAAACCTAGGGTTTTCTCTGAGGGGGAACTTGTCTTGCTTTGGGACCAAGACAAAGAACCCCTGGGGACAGGAAAATTTAAGGCCATGTGGTTAGGACCTTATGTCGTGTCGAAAGTGTTGAGTACGAGCGCATATGAGTTAGTTGATTTTGATGGGAATAAGCTGCCTGAGCCTAGAAATGGGCTCTACCTGAAAAAGTACTATGCTTAGGCTTAGCACTTTTTCTTGTATTTTTCTTGTATTTATGTACATTAGGTTGTTGGTTTTGTTTTTTATACTATCTGCTGGTTGTTGCAGATGTCTTCTGAAAGGTATATAGGGTTCGCTGATGGCGCCAGTTGTCACACTTGTAACCTTGCTTCAGCAACATGGGTTATTTATTCTCCCTCAGGACAGCTTGTTGCTGCGGGAGGCACTTGTTTAGGTCCTGCTTCTAATAATGTTGTTGAGTATAGGGCTGTAATTGAGCTCCTATGGGATGCTTTGTCACGTGGTATCACCCAGCTTGAGGTCCTTCTAGACTCTTAGTTGGTGGTTTCCTAGCTCAATCGAGCTTATCAGGTACGAAATCCTACCTTATTACGTCAGTTCATGCAAATTCATTTATTGGAAAGAAATTTTGAAGTTATTACATTCAATCATATTCCACGAAATCAGAATTCATTGACTGTTTCATATGCTAATTACATTTTAGATTGGCATCTCACACACATTTTATAAAGATATACAGCACACATATAAAAAACATTTGTAAATAAACCGCCAACCAAAACTATATATATATATGTAAAATATCTGTCCATAGATAGATCAAGTCTCATCCTGAGATCCCGTCATATACAAAATGTACAAAGTGTGGATCATAGTCCATCAAAATTCCCTAGATCTAAGCAGGACCGCCCTGGTCACTAGGACCACCTTGGTCCCCATGGTCCCTCTGCACTCTGGCTTCCTCAGCCTCCTCGACTTCCGCAGCCTCCACCGCCTCTATATATACGAGCACTACTCTAACCACTCGTCTGAAAAGATGTAGCCAAACCGTTGGTAGTCCAACAATGAAATCCTACATGGCTGTCAGGATATGCTCTATCTGCAAGGTAGGTACTCATTGGGTCAGCCTGGCCAGCTTCCCCTCTAGAACCCTGAACAACCCCGGGTCTTCGCCTATGACAAGACAAATAAACATGCGTGGGTGCCCTTCAGGGTGGACCGGTACAATATCTACATTTCGACACATCTATAGGATTAAGAATTGTACATATGTATATATCCATCATTTTAAAATTCATAAAAATTTAAAAATTATTTACCTAGCTCTCCCCATGCTCTTCCTGGAGGGAGGACAAGGTCTAGGTCACCTCGGAAGTCCATCCCAGCATATGGAAACTGTTCTAGTGCCGGCAGTTGTCGTTCCCACCAGGTATAGAAATCATCATCATATACACTATGTACTGTGTCTCCTCCTCCTTGACGGAGGAATATGTCTCCCCACCTGCTTAGCCTTGGCTGCTGTGGAGATCTGACCAGTAGAGGTATGGTAGGGCTCAATGCTAGTACCCTCTCGAAGAAGAAGGCCACTAGTATGCTCGCATAACCAAAGTTTTTCCGCCTTCCTCTCTTGTAATCAGACAATTGTCTCTTCATAATAGGGACAAATCCCGAGCACCAATCATAGAGAGCACCACGGAAACAGTCAACTGCTAGCCTCATTTGGTTCCTTGTAGGAAAATGTAAAGAGGATGATCCTGATATCCTCACGATGGTGCTAGCAAATACCTGTAGAGTAAAGTCTCGGATATGCACAACAGGGACACAGCTCCCTCTCATTTGAGTACCCGGTGTACATAACCCATCTATATAGTTCTGGACACTTAACGGGTCACCGCCCCTGCCAGTTCCCTCTAAGTTCACCGGTGCTCCTCGACGTGACAAATCGGTTATGAAATATATGTCTTCAGTGGTAATTTCCAAAGTTTCACCCTGTAGGTTGAACATCCCCAGGTCATGATCCCAATAATTTACCATGAACTCAAGTATGCGTACATTGGCCCGCATGGGTGATGTGCAAAAGAATTTTAGTAGCCCACTTGTTCGCAATGCCTGTATAGTGGGCGCATTTTGGAGCGCTTCTTGGTCCATTATTTCATGCTCTCGTTCCCTCCATTCCAGAACCATCTTTTACCTAGCAAAACAAGTAATTTGTTTCAGTAATTCCATATCAAAATTCAAAAATTTTGACTATTTTTAGCCTTTTATCCTCTACACAGTACACGCAACTGTCTAGTTAGACATGTCGCGTATTGTACACAACTGTCTAGTTAGGAAACTCGCGTACATAACACGTGTACATGAGTCTTCACACCAGCAACCCGCATACGCACCGTGGTACAGTTCAAGATGCTTTTAAATATCGAATTCAAACTCAAAATTAATAATTGCTTAGATCAAAATGAAGAGATTAGGGTGTAGGCTTACCTGCAATTTGCGGAATTCGATTTCGTCGGTTCAATTGTCCACAATGATCAAACAAAGGTAGAAGGTAAAACTTGCTTTTTATGGCTAAAAAGTTCAAATGGTGAGTTTTTGTTTTGATTTTTCAACTATTTATAGAAATTATATTTCTTTAAGTGGGTCTTTTTCTATAGTTTGAAAACTCATTCAACTAATACCATATTTCTTTTCACTTTGAAACAGGTTTGTCATCCTTACAAAGTGTTGTTGCTCCAATAGGGTGGTTTTGCCATTTCCAATACATTTTTGGCACCTTTATTCAATCCACATTAAACTTAGCAATCAACCTTTTTCCATGGACTATGGTATCATAAACCATTAGTTCCCTATTTCTACCATTGTTCTTCCGTGGATAGGACCCTTTTTCATGAGTATCCTTATTCTAAGCCTATGTTGTTCTATGGTACTCATGCCGCAACTTGTTTCAGGTACAGGGGTATCCTCTTAGCCATTTTTCACTCCAAATAGAGCTTCTTTTGAATCTCTTTTTACAAGCTATCCATTTATAGGACTCCCCGTCCTTATGGAGTTTCTTTAGGCCGAGGTCTGACTCCTTCAAAATAGACTTGATTGCCGAGTTAACTTGTTCGTTCAAGCTCGTTAAGAATATGTGAACGGGCATCCGCATTGGTGGTAGGTTATCTCTTTCTCAGACCATGTGGAATAATACGAGAAAGTATCACTCTCTTTTCTTTTTGAATTGAGAATAGTATTCTCAGGTATAGGTTTATCACTTTTCCAGACCTGAGGACTAAATTTACGGAAAAGGAACACCCGGTTTGAGCTTAGTTTTCTCTTTTTCATGCTCTGGACCTAAACATGAAAAAGATTCCGAGTGTACTTTGTGTCTTTGTCATGCTCGTTAAACACTCAAGAACAAAGCACCAAGTTTATTGTTGTAAGCCCCATTTCTTGTAACCAAATGGATCTTTCCGAGTGATCTTGCTTTCCTTCGCACTTGTAAAAATCAAGCTATTCTATGTTGTTTTGGAAGGAGCGTTGGGTAGGTGGTAATTTAACCTTTTTCGGACCTCCCTGACTAAGTACAAAAAAGGTTCACCTTTTCTTCTACGGAATTTAAGAGAGTTCTTCTGTGGTATGTTTTACACTTTTTCTACCTCAGGAGATTAAATTGGACGAAAAAGGACACCCCTAGAGTCTTCTTTGGAGTTTTCAGACTCTCTAAATGTGAAAACACCTACTGAGCATGTACTAGTTCGGGCTCATTAAATCCACGAATCAGTGACACTATGAAGCATTATTTTCCCATGTAACACCCTGGTTTTGACCCCATTGCATTAGATGTATATGATGTATGTATTGTAAATGATCATGGTGTGGAGCTAAAGGCCAAGGCCCCACCATTGATCGGTTATGCTATGTTTTGGATTTAAATTTGTCACCGAGTGTATATCGGGGCATGTGGCATACATTTTAATTTTATCATCATGTAAATATGCATCCATAATTAAATGAACCCGACCATCTACGATCGCGGCAACTAAATCGAAAGGGGCATGATTTTCACAAGGATAAGGATGTGGGGAATTTGTCAAACCTTGGCCAATGAGAGAAAAAAAAACCCATGTGTGTTCTTCCCTTGTCTTATTCCAACCACTTTCATTAAGAAAGGCCACTGGTGGTTGAGGCAGTTAATTGTTTTGGGGAGTGGGGTGGTAGGACCATCAGTCCTCACCCACACGCACACTCCACCAGCAAGAAACACCCAGGCATTCTCTCCACTGCATGCTACCTCCACATTCTGTTCCTTCCTCACGTTGCTCATCCACACGTAGGGATTTCACTCTCCATTTTCGCGACCTCCCGATTTTTGTTGTTCGTCCACACGCAGGAGCAGACGTTGCTCACGCTCATGCATAGGATTTTCCTTGTCTTACCCATGTGTTTTTCCTCTGCATATTTTTGGTTGGTGTGGGCGGATCCTTTCCTCACGGGTTGATTGGTGGCTCTACATTGTTGTCACTCACGCAGCAAGCTGGGAGCTGTTGGTCACAGTCACCCATGATTTCCTGTAGGAGGCCATTTCACGCTCAAGAACTGTGTGCGGCCTGTGTAATTCTTATCCACTGGCTTAGCTGTTCAGGAACGGACTGTTGTTTTCCCATGCTGTGGACCATGGTTGTTTTTATTCCTTGAGGCTGCTGCAGACTGTTTGAATTCATTTCCCTTGTTTAAGATGTGACAGCTAAATTAATTTCCCGAGTGCAATGGTTGGTCTTCGGACTATGAGAGGAGCAGGGATGTTGGCTTAGATTTGCTTGATAAACCTGGTGGCTGGAAACCACACAGATAGAGCTAGAGGGATGGCCTTCTTCTCCATCACCCCTGAATAGCACTGGAAGGGAATGCAGGGCCTGAGGGACTGTGTAGCAGAGAAGGGACTGATTCCTTGTGTTGGGTGTGTTTGGGTGTCTTAGAGGTCAGGCTAGTTCTAGTGTGGGTGTTCTTGGCTCTGTAATGAGCTCACCAGCTTAGCATTGAGCCCTTCCCAACTCCTTAATGGCCTGATAAACCCAACTGTGTTGGCTTGGCTGTGTGTTTTGTATATCCTTGGCTATGTGTAAGCCTGCTTGTTCCCTTATTCCTTGGACAGTCATGCCTAGCTCGGGGGTGGCAGCGTTGCTGAGAGATTAAGGAGCACGCTGGCCTATGGTTGGGTGGAACGTTGCAGCGACATAGCTGGTTGCAGAATGAGTTCATCAAAAGATAAGTGCTCTTGTCCATTTTTACTTCTGCAACCTTAATTTCTGTTAATGATATGACGAACATGTTGCATGAATGCTTGTTTGAATGTATGATGTTTCCGCTATGTCTGATAGATGATTGCATCTGTGCATGATAAATATTCATGTGAGCATATTCTAGTTCAATATACAAGTTTAGGCATTCTGTTTCAGCAATTTTGGGTATGCATATGTTCATGGGGCTCTTAGCCCGGGTGTTTGAATCTTGTAGTCGCGTCCTCTTCGTCGGTCGGAGGCATGGGGACGTGACATCCCATTTCTTCAAGCTTGTTGAAAAATGAAGAGGGAACCGAGTTAAATTTCCTGGACTCATTAAAATTTAACAGGGAAGGTAAGGAAGAAGTTTTCTCTTGTTTTCAGTAGTGGCGGCATGTCATCCTTGAACATAGCACTCTTTGTTTTTTCCGATACCCATGTTTCAGTGTTCACCTTTGTTC
Source organism: Pseudotsuga menziesii (assembly GCA_001517045.1). Lineage (NCBI taxonomy): Eukaryota > Viridiplantae > Streptophyta > Pinopsida > Pinales > Pinaceae > Pseudotsuga > Pseudotsuga menziesii. Next base: position 24,892 of record LPNX010351025.1, read on the forward strand.
AGCTATTACTTTGAGTTTCTTACTCCTCCTCTTGTCCGTTATACCTGGGGAATATGATCATGTCTCCTACATGACAGATAGGTCTAGTTGTTCTATCGATCAGTTATACGCTGCCTTGGGTCATCTCTGTGTTGTGCTCATTGTTCAAGGACTTCACCCAATGTTTGATCTCTATCCTGATCCCATCATTCTTATATCTGTTATCTATTGTATTTCCCTTCTTTTTCCCAGTTCCTAGTCACTCTTGTGATCCGTTGGAGGATCTATTGCCTTCCTTATCACAGCATGGTTCCGTTTCAGTACTTCCTGATGACGAAGACCTAGAGTTTTGACGTTTGTACCTCAGGATTCACTTTCATCATTGGTGAATTCCTTTGCTTCAGTTGTCAATTATCACCTATTGTTTGACAAACTGTTGAATCCTTTCCATGTTCGACTTCAACTTACCCTTATTCACATGGCTTGGATTGTACTGGTTCTTTTGGATTATTCATGAAGACCTTAGTT
>LPNX010351025.1:25513-48791 GCA_001517045.1 Pseudotsuga menziesii
CATTCATCTACACGGCTTCCAGATCTTTGAAGACTCATCATTATTGTATATTGTGGATTCGATCCACCTTTGTAATATACATGGTTTTATACCTGTATCATATGATGTACTCAAATATTGTAAAGGAGCTAGTGTTCCAGTAAATTGAACATAGCATCCTCAGATGTAACTTTGTATATGACATTACTATGTATTTGTTTCAGGTATTCTCTCTGCTCCATTGGATTTCTAAGTTCTCCAAAGATAAAGATTATAATGTATTTCGGCCATCACTTCCCTCTGACCTCACACATTAGGGGGCATCTTTTATCCACCTGAATGGCACCTCTCTGTCCGAGTGCCGACATCCCTCATGTTGGCACACAAAAGGATATTTATGGATTGAGGGTTTCCCAAAACACTATAGATGGCCTTATTATGAACTACATTTATCATCCATCCAACTGGTTATTTTTACCTTTTAGATATGTCAAGTCATGTATCCGACTCCTTATATATGCAACTCACGTGTTGTACGCGAGTATCGGTTGTTGCATCTCGCGTACAGATTTGTATGCAGGTTACCCTTAGAGCAACTCATGTTTCATATGCGAGTTTCTAGTATTGATACCTGCATACAGCTTCCTTTGAAATTAAAAATAAAAACGCGCGATTACTTGAGATTTGTTAAGCCATTAACCTTAATCACCTTAACTATCTCAATCTCCTCAACCTTCAAAACTGTCTTATTTCACCAAGTATAAATACAGGCCTTGGGCAGGGTGTTAATCACATACACTTGGAGAGCAAAGTTATGCTGGTGGATTTTATACAGAAGTATTTGGAGCAGTGGAACTCAAAATCCTTTGGTTGCAGAGGAGTCCTTGTCTCGGGCGTTGGGTTGTAATCTGAACTATTTCATTATTATTAATAAAGAGAATCCCTCTTCCATATGGGTCTTGAATGTCTCTCATATATTGTGGTTTGATAAATGCTTATGATTCAGTACTTTATATATGATTTATCTAACCTATTTATATATATGTATCATCTTGTATTTGGAAGATTGACTCTTGATAGGTGAAGGAGAAGCATCCCTGAAGGCTTTGGAGGAGAAGCAGAGCAGAAGAGGACAAGCTAGGATCAACCGTCGTGTATCGGGTGAGTCTTTCCTATCCTCCTATTTCCTTTACTGCACTCTAGAGTCGATTACCTGCAAGTTTCTTGAGTATGTTGGTAACCCCAGACCTTCAGTTATAAGATGTATATTCCTGTACAATAGGTTGGTCCTCCCATGGTCAGATGTAAATGCAGATCCTTTCCGACATGGTTGTAGGTTGGTCGTCCCATAGTCGGATTTAAGTGAAAATCCTTTTCGACATGGTGGCAGGCTAGGCCTCCCATGGTTAGATGTAATTGCAGAGCCTTTCTAACATGGTGGTAGGATGGGCCTCCCATGATCATGATGTAAGTCTATATCCTTTCCTCGATGGTAGTAGGTGTATCCTACCATGCCGGTGGATGTAAGTGTTAGATCCTTTCCTGGATGGTAGCAGATGTGTCCTACCATGTCAATGGATGTAAGTGTTGGAATCCTTTCCCGGATGGTAGTAGGTTTGTCCTACCATGCCGATGGATGTGAGTGATGTGTTATGTGTATCTAGGTTGTGCTCAGTGTGAAGATGAGATGATATTAAGATGATGAAAATGATAGTAGGGTACAGAGGTGTTGCAAGGCATGTAATCAGTCCTGGAATGCTCCTTCGCGTTTTGTAGTAGCATATAATCAATCCTAGGAGATCGTGTAGGTTTTGCAAGAGGCATATAATAAGTCCTGAGATGTACCTAATTGATGGCTTGCTCACAGAGATGATGAAGAACTGGCAGAGGGCTAGGCCTACATCCAACATGAAAAAGGGATGGCACTGTAGAAACTTCTAATGACAGAGAGTATGGGACGATGATCAAATTATAAGAATATTATGGCAACAACTATGATGAAGACTCTATGACTCTGTGATGATGGTGATGCAATGAAGACCTGACCAGATGTGTTGATGATTGTGTAGAGAGATAATACCTTCCTATTTATGAGGGAGTGTTGATGTATTTGTAATTTCAGAAGATATTCTGATATATATTATCATTGTATGTTGTTGTACCCCCATTTGGGATGTGTGTTACCCCTTTACGGGATGTCTAAATTGTGTCTAGACCTTGAGGTACAACCTCCATTGTAATTCGGGGCAATAGTCCCGAGTGTAATACCATGTAATATGTAATTGTGGTCTCTCTAGGAGAAGTGGGCCCCATGTGAGATGACATGTAGGCTCATGTCTTATATTTGGTCAATGACTTGAAAGGGTATAAATACGGAGGCGTTGTCCCTCATTTATACACACCTTACACACTCTCTAAGGCACATGAGAGAGAGATAACCAGAGGAGGAGAGAACAATAACTACTGAACAATTCTTATTACTGCTTTTGATCATCTTACTATTCTAAAGAAGTTTGTGGGGTTTCCTCCTTTATGGTTTCCCCGATGAAAATATCTGTGTCTTGTGTATCTTTTATATCTTATGAATTTTGTTGTACTTTTTATTCTTTTAGATAAAGATCCTAGATAATATAATCAAATATTAAAAAAATCTAACAAATCATAACCTTCTAAAACTCCACCATCTTTGTCATCATCTTCATCTAGTGCTAATTCTTCTCGTGCTTCATCTGATGCACATAAAAAGCATTTTGAGAAATATGATATGGATATGACATTATTGAAGCTAGATATAAAATATAATTTACCCATGTTTAATTGAGAAGTTAATGTTGAAAAATGGGATGACGAGGTTAAGAAAATAGAGGTTTATTGTATAATCTAGAATACTACTTCCACTACCCAACATGATTTGGGATTAGACTCTGGAGATGAGATGAAAATTACAACTACAGGTTTACAAGGTAAATCTTCTTCTGATTATAAATTTGAACCTGTTACTAATGAAAAGAAAAGGAGAGATATTTCACATTAGGGTGATTTCTAAACATACCAAAATTGATACTTTATTTAAGAGTGGATCACAATCTAACTTGATTTCAGAGGAGATTGTTAAAAAAATTGGTTTGGAAAATAAGCCACATTCCAAACCATATCCACTTGGATGGGTTTCTTAAAATGCATAACTTCAAGTTGCCAAGCTGTGAAGACTTAGGTTTTCTATAACTTCTGGATTTATGTATGTGGTCCCATTAGATATCTTTGGTATTGTAGTAGGAACTCCTTATTTTATGAGAGGAAAGAAATATTTTACAGGGAAGAAAACAAATACCATTTGTTTAAAGATGGAGAAAAATACATAGTAATATCCCATTGTATAAAAACAAATATGTCCCTTGTCTATATAGGACATATGAAGAGGCTCGTAAACGCTAGCAAGAAATTTGTTCTCGTGATTGTTAAACCCAAATAAAGTGATAGTAATGGTGATTTTGAGGGATGGGAACCTATGCATAAACATGATTTAATTAAAGTTGTTTTTTACTATGATGAGATATTTCAGGAACCACAAGGATTACCTCCTAATTAGAGGGAAGTTCAACATGATCTCCAATTGCTACAAGACACTCCATTTCCTATCCATATTTTATACAAATTATCAACCATTGAAAATGAAGAGGTTAAAAACATGTACATGACTTGGTTGAGAAGGGGTTCATTTGACCTATCTCTTCACCATGTAGATCACCCATAGTACTTGTTCCAAAGAAGGATGAAATGTGGAGGATGTGCATTGATTTTCATGTTATGAACAAAATAATAGTAAATAACCAATATCCTCTTCCTCATATTGATGATATTTTGGATCAATTGAAGAATTTTGTTTATTTCACTAAGTTAGACTTGCAATGTGGTTATCATTAGATTAAAATTTATGAAAATGATATCTGGAAAACTTCTTTTAAAACTAAACGAGGTTTGTATGAATGGGTGCTTATGCCCTTTGTACTTTGTAATGCTCCCACAACATTCATGAGGATTATGAATGATGTATTTAGACCATTCATTGATGACTCTATAATAGTCTACTTAGATGATATTTTGATATTCATTCGAACTTGGGAAGATCGTTTCAAGCATGTAAGACAAGTATTAGATGTATTCGCAAGGGATATTTTTTTTTAAAGATGTCCAAATGTGGGTTTGGAAGAACATATTTGGTTTATATGGGTTACATTATAGGGGGTGGTGAATTGAGAATAGATCCCTCTAACATTGAGGTCATTCATAATTTTCCCAAGCCAAATAATGTAACAGAAGTTGGAATCTTCCTAGGAGCATCCCAATACTATAGGAATTTTATTGCTATGTTATCATTTATTTCTTATCCTTCACATGATTTGACAGGTGTGAACAATGTTTTTTAGTGGAGGGGCAAACAGAAGCATGCCTTCGACACTTTGAAAGTGAAAATGGGTACAACACCAATACTTCCATTGTTGTATTTGCAACATCCATTTAAGATTGAAATTGATGCTAGTGGATATGCCATATGGGGCAGTCTTAATGCAACATAAGAAACCCATATGCTATAATTTTGAAACATTCTCTAAAGTAGTAGCTAACTATCCAGCATATGATAAAGAGTTGTATTCATTAGTACAAGGTGTGAAGAAGTGGAAACATTATTTAATGGGTAAAAAAACAACCTTACATATTAATCATCATCCCTTACAATATCTTCAATCACAAACTAAGATGCAATAGTCACAAAATTTTAGATGGATGGGATTTATATAGCAATTTCACTTAGTCATTAATTATAAAAAGGGAATTCAAAATAAAGTTATAGACATGTTATCAAGACCTCCAAAAAATGCATTGATTATTTTGAAAAATAGTCCATTGCACCATGACAGTTACATTGAATAATACACACATGATGAAGACTTCAAAGATGTGTATGAATATTTAATGAATGGCACACAAAATGAAGAATCGAACAATCATATTAATGATAAGCTATTTTATCATCTTGGAAACTTTTGTATTCAACAAAGTGAAATAGTGCATGTAATCAAATAATCCCATACTTCTCTTATATCTGGTCATTTTTCCATGTCCCCCATTAAATAATTTCTAAATAAGACTACTTTCAAATAATGTTCCACCAACCTACTAGTTCCCTAGGTTGAGATGGAGACATAAATTTTGTAATGGGGGCTATGGTACCAAAAAGGAATTTATTTTACCATATTCACATTGAAATGGGTCAAATAAATGATAAATTCTAATAAAATAAGGTGGCATGGGTTCATGAAGGCACTTGGAAGCTTGTGGATCCTGGGTGACTAGATTCCCCGCACACTTGGCATGATCTTCATCCAAATTCAAACACATGGGTAATGTAACGTTATTGGAGGGTGATGTGGTATCAAATATCATATAATGAGCCAAGGAATTTTAATTTTAAAAGGATATTAACTCCCATGGAAGAGGAAGAGGCTAGAATACAATGTGTGCCACTTGGAAGGAGATTCCATGCACTCTATGACAACAAATGATGAAATATTTTACGACAAGTATGACAAATTAAGACCTGATTGCAGACATATGAAACATATTACATGATAGGACTAAAAATATCCACCAAGAGGTAGAATTTCAGAGTTATAGTTGGCCATTCATATTGGGGAAAAAATTGGAGCACGAAGAGGACGACAAGTGTCATGAGAGTTACTAAACCACTAAGATGAGTTGGAGGAATCCCGCGGAGGTAAATTCGACCTTAGGAGGACTCATGAAGTTAATAAAAGGATTTAATGATGAATTATAATGGATTTTGATAATTTTTCAATTGGTCTTTGTAATTTTGGAGAGCTTTTTCTTGTCCATTGCACGATGAGTGTTCACTCTCCCTGGTTGTTAACCAATTTTAAGGGATGGATTCCTTTCCAAGTTGGTGGATGGAGAGGTAATTAAGAAATATTATTGTATATTTTTGAATGATTTTTAGTTTCATTTTGAAGCTCCATACAATTGAATTCTCATATATATCCCTATTCTCTCATTCCTTCTTCGCCATTCCCCCACACTCTCATGTTGATGGTGCACTTGTTGGAGTGGTGCTTGCACTTTTATGAGGATAGTTGGTTCCAAATATTGGTTATATGATGTATTTATATGTACTATTTTTTCCACTCTGTAAGTATAAATATCAGAAATCCATGTATGAAAGGCTTTCATTCCCATTCTCTTGAATGACTAGTTTTCATGTATTTGGATTCAATTTTGGAAAGAGTTGTATATCATATTTGTATGAGGACTTTTCTATAAGTTTGATGATGATGGGGAAACCATAATTTATTTATAAATCTGTAATTTTATGACTATATTCTCTGTATCTTGAAACAAGAAACTCCAATGTGAAAGGCTCACATTCCCATGGTCTTGAATAACTAGTTTTCATGGATTTGGCTTCAATCTTGAAGTAGTTTTATACCAGATTTGTATGAGGGATGTTATATTATTTTGATGATGTTGTGATAGAAATATATGATTTGTTACTCTATAATTTCATGTACCTATTCTCTGTGGGGATAAATCCAAGAAATCCATATGTAAAACTCTTACAATTCCATGCTACTAATTCATTAGTTTTCATGTATTTGACTCCCATACTGAATGAGTTGTACACAAGAATTGTATGAAGGGATTTATATGGTGTTTAATACTTTTTGGGAAGTATTTTTATTCTATATATGTCTCTATATGTCACATCCTGATCTAAACCTTTAACTCTACCTTTCATATGTCAAAATCGAGCTAGTTATGTAATTTCCCCATAAGTAATTTTCCTGAAAGTGGTCATGCAAATGTTGCACTTTATAATTAGTTTTCAGAGATAATAACAATGTGTAATGAAAACCCCTTATTTATTATAACAATCCCAATACTCTTTTCACAAATTTTGGAGGTTCGTACTTGATTTGGGAAGCCAATTTTACCTTCACCCTTGTGGGAATGTGACCACAATTTCCTATGTAAAATTGCATTGTTTCTCCCTATCCCCAAACCAGTTTGAAGGAGCTTAAATTCAGATCAAAAGTGTTCATAGGTCATGTTGGAATGTTATAAGACTCACCATATCCTTTCATTTCAAATATGATACCATTTGGATTTAGTTGGAACCCCCTCTAGTCTTGACTAGTAAAGCTAAAAGATTGTCCAAAACACACTCTTTCCCAAATTTCCAAGTAGGGACACTACACATTTTGGTCTAGGAATGAATTAGATTAGCTTCAAAGGTATTTTTACTAGCCTCAAATGGATGAAACTGTATCCAAATATGTAAAGGGATGTGTTATTTGTGCTATTAGTAAGCAAAGTAACATAAAATTGGGCTTGGTGTACACCCCGCTCCCTATACCCTCTCATCCATGGGAAAGTGTGTCTATGGATTTTATGGGAAGTTTATCGATGTATAGAAAAGGTCCTCATTACTTTCATATGTTTGTGGATAGGTTTAGTAAAATGTGCATTTTAATTCCTTGTAAAAAGCATATCACAATAGAGTTGGCTACTCATTTTTTCTATCAAAATGTTTAGGTTCATTTTGGGTTACCCACTTCCATTGTATCTGATTGGGATTCCCTGTTTATTGGGAATTTTTGGTTGAATTTTTGGAAAATTATGCACATTAAGTTAAAAAACAACACTACTTTGCATCCACAAACTGACAGATTGCTTGAAGTAATCAACCACATAATAGTATAGACACTCTGCGGATATTGTGTTAAGCATCCTAATATTTGGGATGAGAAATTGCATTCTCTGTAGAATTACTACAAACATTCCATTCACACTTTTACACAAAGGTATCCATTTGAGACATGTTTTGGATATTTTCCATTTCCTACTTTAGACTTTGTTTATGAGAAATATTTTGTGGAAGATGGACAGGTTGATGCAAAAAAAGATTTGAATTTTATTCAACAGATTCAATTGGTACACCATGCAGTATAGGAATAATTGGATAAAATCTAGGACAAATACAAAGCAAGGCATGACCAACATCATGTAGATCATCATTTTCAAGTTCATGATTAAGTTTCGATTCATATAAGCAAATACCGACTTTAAGGTGAAGGTGAAAATCTTAAACCACTCAGGTATGGACCCTTCACAATATTGAATAAATTTGGTAATAATGATTTTAGGTTATATTTACCTCCATACATGTAGATGTATTCTATTGTGAATGTAGAAAATTTGAAATTGTATGAACCTCCAATGATCATGGATCAAGAGGACAATGTTCATGTTCCTTCTATTGATGACTTTTCTCCTAAGTATCTAGATCAGTTGTAGGAAGACATCATTCTTGATAGGAGGTTAGGGACTTCATGAAGAGGATATGTAGAATATATTCATGCGGGTCTTAAAGGAATGCATCTAAACTAGAAAATTGAGGGATTTATACCCTCACCTATTTACTGAGTAATTTTAGGCTTTTGGTGGGCCAAAATATTTCCAATAGGGAGGTTTGATCCAAGAGGATCTCCCAATCACCAAAGTTCAAAATACTTAATTTTTGTACATAAGCACATAATTGTATAGATCTCATTGAGAGCTTTTGAATGCTACTCATTTGATCAAAATGGACTTCGGACAGGGAATTTACTAGAAAAACAAGTTGGCAGTGACAGGGGCCTAGTGTTGACTTATGACTTCTAACATCGAGATTGGAAAGTCAAAAGATTCATTGATATTGTTTGGAAAAGTCCTACTTCTAATTTTTGAATTTAAGATCAGTAAAGTTAGGAGTAACAAGTTGGTAGACTATTGTTTTGTGTTTACGAATTCCAAAGTCAAAACAGTTGGGATTGCCACAATTGAGTTCATCATGTAAGAACTGGAGAAATGGACAGATCGACATTAGAATAGTCAGTATCGACATAGCCAGTATCATGGTGGCATATTAGAGATCAATGGTCCAACATAAATGATGATGAATATACATCAACAACCAATAATGAATCTGAAAGTTACGCTTGCGCATTTGGCTTTTTAATATGATAGAGATAATTTCTAGGATTCATGGTTCTTGATTTGCACTAATGCTATTCCTTTAATATCGGTATTGATCACAAAGGATAATTTTGGCATTGGATCATATTTCAGACCCAATTGGACGTGGCACATATGAATCCAAAAACCAATCTAGTTTTATATTTAAACATGAAATTTGGATGTGGATTAGGAGAGTGGAAGAGAGACAAACATAGAAACAATTTTTTTGAGAAACAAAGTTTAGATAGAATGTTCGAGCTAAGAAAGTTCAAAATTGTCAGTGAGAAGGTCAAGTGTGACCGTCACTATGGTCATTGTCAATGCGTCGAAGTTGTAGCTCAGTTTTAAGGTGGTTATGTTCAACACAGGAGACAAGTTCTCATACAACATGCCAGAGGAGTCCTTGGAAAACCTAATTAGCATTGGTGTAGTCTATAAGTAATAGAAAAATATCTAAAAGTTCTCTGTATTGATGTAAGTTTGCAACATTTGAAGAAATTAATTAAAATGACCCCACCAAAATCTAGGGCCCAGAGATGTAGGCCTTTAGAGCCAAACTCCATTATTAAGTTGCATTCTTCATTTTATGGTTTTCATTTGTGCTTACTTGCATTCATGTTACTTCTGCATTCTATTTTAAGAATTGTCATTAAAATATTCCTAAAAAAATATTACTATTTAAAAATAATTCACAAATAAATTCATGGTTAATATGATCCTATAAAATTTAGATCAATGAGAACCCCCTAATATTTACTTGGTACCTATATACCTACACACATGTATAAAAAAATACATTAAATACATAAGAGGCAGACACTTCTATCATGCCTTGTTCAAAATGAAATGCAAATAAATCAAAATTAAATAACCATAAGTGCAATGCATGGGTAACAATAAATCCAAACTCAAATGAAACATAACATTCCTACCCTAATTATGATATAAGAGTAGGGTCAATTGAAATCATACCACTAATGTATCCACTTAATTATATTATTCATGCCAAATTTTCTTCCTTTGTCTTTGGAAACAATCTAGGACAAAACCACATCAAGGATGACCTAAGTATATACACTATCCTTGTCTAAATGGAAAATTGTGGATGAAATTGGGAACCTAGAAGCCTTGAAATTCCTGCCAAGGAATATGATTACTTTCACAAGATTTATTTATACATGTATGTATCAGGATAGGTTATACACTCTCATTGTCATATGTTTGTTCTATGAAATTTGTTCGCATATGATTGGTTGTTTGATTCTGAACTTGGGTGACCACTTGCAAAGATAAGCCTTGAGTTTTTTTTGGAGAATATTAAAGGTCCAACTGTAATATATCCATGTACCTATTAAAACATTGTTTTGGACATGAAAACAAATTATTGAACTTTCTAATAATCATGTTAGTACCACCAATAATATTTAAAACTTTCAAATTGTCATCCACAACATTTATACCTTCAAGTTTTATGTGAAAGGATAAATGAGAAGTACCATGGTCAAGAAAAGTAAATACTACACCTATTGTTATAGCTGATTTTACCACACATGGTGAATCACACTTTTATGGCCTTCCCTATCCCTCTGCAGACTCCTTAGACCCCATATACCATTTTTGTACCTTTGATGTTTCCAAGATCATCCCTAAAAACATGTAAAAATTGCCATACATGACTTTTAATCCCTTTCTCGCGTATATACGTGGGTTTGACCCCTAAAACCACGTACATCGGGATGTGTGCAAAAGGCCAAATTCTTTTGGAGTTTTCCTTGATGTGGATCTTACTCACTTGTCTCTTGGCCTTCCATATTCCTTGAGATCACTCGGATTCAACCTTCCATTACCCCATTGAAGAGATATATAAGGAACCCTTTGGATACATTGAAGGCATGAGCTTTTGAAGAGCAAAGAAACTATAGTCCATTGTTGCCGGAGCTTATACTTTAGTCTGCATCCCTTTGTCCCTTGGAGAACTTTAGTGTTCTTCCCAAGCTTTCCTTTTTCTTGTGAGCTTGCTATCGAGAGATGGAGGATTGAAGTGGTGGAGTCCCAAGTGGGGGACTCAATTTCTTTGATTTGCAGATGTGCCGATAGAGTTTGTCACTATTGTAATCTTTGTTTTATATTAATAGAAATATCTTTTCCTATCCAATAATGTGTATTTAAATGAGTATTTGATCCATGGATGCTTTTAAACGCTTATATGTTATTGATTATATATGCTAGAGTAGGTCTAACACAATTATATATAGCATCCTTGTCTTGTTTGATGAGTGTTAAGATAGAAATTTATCAATATAGGATGGGGTTGGAAAGCTCAACGGGAATCTACATCAACCGTCCGAAATAAGGTATGAATCGAGATCCTTTAGTGTTAGATATTTGTTTTCTATTGCATATAGGAAAGGATTGATTTATGGAGTCAAGCTGTCTGTTGTGGTACCCCAAGCCATAGGAATTTCTCTCCATAACAGAATTGGCGACTCCGCTGAGGAGTTCCTAGTCATTTTTCCTTTGGGGGGTTTATCGGCATTCGATGTTCTTGAATTGCTCTCATTTCTCTGTTTCTGAGTTAGGTTTGGGGGCATGTTTTCTTGGTAGTGTCTGATAGGTGTGAATTTTGTCTCAGCTTATCTATTTTCCTTCATTTTTATATCTTTTTCTTCCTATACGTGAGTTTTTTCCTTGCAGTCATGTGTACACATAGTTTTGACTAAGATTTCTGCGTATATACGTGGGTTTTCTACACACAGTTGCGTATGCCCTGATTTTTGCCTTTTAGAGGAAATTGAGTGTTGCTAGGTGAGTTTTGATGATTGCTGAGTCTCCTTAGATGCTTCTAGAGTCTGTATACACCTCTGTTTCTAACCAGAGACACCTTTTAGGGTAATTGTTTTTTTAAGAATGTTCTTGTCATTGCATTTTCGATTTTTTTTTGGGGGATTAGTGCATTAGGTCTCTTTTACCTTAGTGATTTGCTTGGGTGTTGTTTGATAGTGCTTGCAGAGTCTGGGGGTGGTAGAGTCATTCTTTTGCTTTATTATCTCATTTTTATTCAAAAAATTCAAAAATATTTGCTTCTTTTGCATCATTATGCATCGTTGCACTTTGCATTTTGCATGGTACTTGCACTATGTTTGCTTACAAAGTATTAGTCAGGATTTCATATAGGAATGATTGAATTTGTCATTTGAAGAAAATTTTGCATTTCACGTAGTAGCATACCCTGGTTTTCATTCGACACAATGCATTTGCATTGATTGTTAGGTGTGCATTTTACTTCATGTTTGCGTCATAACATCATTGGTTGCACGATCATCTACCTTTTTGAGTAATAAGCCAAATAAACTCAATGCTTAATTAAAATGGATTACACTATTTTCTTTGATAGGGTACACCAACAAGATTAGGTGTTAGGGTCTTGGAATAGTTCATTGTGAGTAAATTCTCCAAGACCACTAAACAACAACATGTATGTGTCTGTCTAGGTGATGGTGTGAAATTCCTTGGTATAATTTGTGTTTCTCAGGATCCTCCTCTTACAAGGGAGTTAAGCACAAGGCAGTGTGGGCGGTTATTGATTGGGATGAACCCTAGTCATAACTGAGTAGCACTGAAGATATTTCCAGGATTGTATTCGTATCTGGAGGCTCTTTCGAGAGTTTCGGGCTTTGCTACCCTACCCATACGGTCAATCCCGCCTGCGACTATCTGCCTGAGCATTGATTATATTGAGGTGACCTTAGTTGCCTTACCTAGGTTATTGAGGGGGTACTTTGCAGGGGTTATTATGTAGGTGTCCTGGTCAGGTTGGGGTCGGACAACACAGTCGCTATATGTGTTGAAGCTGAGGGCCACAATAATTGGTTACGAAACTCCGCTTGTTGTGTATGGGAGTCTCAAGCCTCTCCTAGGTGAGACATACCTGCTTCATTTGGGAGCTCACATATCCTACCCTTGTTTGCTTGTGATTGGCTTTAGATTATATTGGTGTATGCTCTATGCATGCTAGCTTGCTTAGGGTTTGCGTAATTAGAAGAGTCTTTTTAATTTTTTGAGTCATTGTGGATTTGGGTGTGGCACCTCACCGTTCTCTTCGTTTAGAAGAACTTACGCCTTCTACATATCCTGAGTCCTTTGGGAGAGAGAAATAAACAGTCCAGGAGGACTGCTTCTCACATTGATTCACACATGATGGGAGATCATGAATGAAATTCCTGAGTTGTCTTCTCTGCCTCAGGAGGTTGGGGAAGAAGATCCTATTCCTGTATATGATCCTTCAACTGATATACCTACACACTCTAGGTTTGATCCTTCACATGATATACCTACGCAGTCTGCATATGATCTCTCATTCATCGGTCACCGGTATTGGTTGTCGGGCGACGAGACTCATCATGAACCTGCGAGCACTAGTTATGTTAGTTATGACATGTCTGGTATCCCTACACATGATTTGGCACATCATGCCGAGTCAGAGTTTGATCCTAGCACTATGCCTAGGGGCATTCCCATTCCTTTCCATGCGGAGAGATTTGGGAGCACGAGTCACATTGCACCCACCATCTCGATGGTGGAGGCTACATCACACGTTCATCCTAGACCTGGTGTTAGTAGTCCTATTAGGATACCAGAACCAAGACGAGTGACTATAGGGAATACCACTTACATATTTTCACATGTCCCTTCGTCCTCTATTCCTAGTTCTTCGAATGCTATTCCTCCCCATGATTCACGTGGTCCTTTGGGCTAGAATGTTGCTACTAGTCATGTTCATACTATTGCTACTCTCAAATCCAAGTACCTCCTATTGTTTCGGGTGGTCATATTCCTACTTATGCAGTTTCTCATGGGACTTCTTATGGGACCTCTCATGGACAACATTATGGACCACAGTATGTGCATAGTTATTCACCTTATGGGTACAGGTATCAACAACCTACTTACTCCCCGAATTATGGCTTTGTAGCTCCACATAGCTAAGGTACACCACATTATGGTGCTTCCATGTCACCCTACACGGGTCAAATGGGAGGAGGATACTATGACCATGGCCATGGTGGTTACGGTAATCAGTCTTATGTGAATCAAAACTATCACGGAGCGTGGCATCGACTTTCTCAACCTAGACTCCCTTTCCTCACAACGTTAAATTTTCCTGACTTGTCGAGACTAACGAATGATCTAGTCTCTCATGACCTGGCTTGGCCAGCTGTCCCTAATAAACTTCCCTCGGACATTCCCAAATTTGAGGGCAAACTAGGAGAAGATCCTAGTGAACATGTTACTACATTTCACCTTTGGTTGTCTTCTAATTCCTTACAGGAAGATTCGATCCGTTTAAGCCTATTTCAATGCACCCCTATAGGGCCTGCAACAAAATGGTACATAGAGTTACCTAGGGGGGCATTCATTTTGTTCGATGACCTAGCTATGAATTTTCTCAACCACTTCCAGCTACCAGTGCGTTACGACATAGGTACAGAAATATTTTTGACATTTCGACAGGACAAGGCCACGCATATCTCAGACCATATCCAAGAGTGGCGTAGACGGAATATATTGATTAAAGCCTTCATACTGCTGAAGTTTATCCTCGAATGGTTCCTTTAATCGTAACTACCTTATATAGCGAAGGATGTTTCTACATCTGGAGTTCAGAACTAGGAACAAGCCATTTTTAGGGCATAGGAATTGGATTTGATTTATGCTCAATCCAGTTTGTTATATGAGATTATTCCTAATGCTATGCATTCTAGTTTCGACCCTAAGGTCAAACCTGGACTGCATGCTAATGGCATTGTTGGTTGTATGAGTACCAAACCTGTAGATTCAGTTGTGAAATAGGTGAGTCAATTGTCTATCAACCAATCTACCTCGGGACAAGCCATGACTTTGTCTCAACCCACCCAAACGGTGAATGTGCTTTCGGTACAATCGTCGAACTAGAAGGGTAACCAGCAACCTGGAAGGAATAAGAATAAGGGTAAAAACAATCATAAGGGTGGGAATGGGAATGAAAATGCCAATTCCAATGACAAGAACACCCGCAATGCTAGGGGGGACAAGCAGTCTAAACGTAAGGTTAAGTTTCCTTGCAAGTTGTGTAAGGATGACCACCTCACTCACTTGTTCCCTCGTATCGAAGAAGCCTCAAAGTTCATAGTACAGGGTCCAACTGTGCTGACCAACCCTTTACCTCATAATCAAAACATGAACTCAAGGACCCATGATCAGTCTGGTGGAGATCAAGATCCGTCGGAAGCTTGTAGTGGTCATGGTTGCATCAACATGGTGCGTGCTGCTAAGGTTGTGACTCGTGCGAAGGACTATGGTTCTTCACAACCAGACCTTGGGAAAGAACCTCCTCCTACTGAGATCCCTTTGCATATTGAAAATACTTCGGATAAACCTAAGAGTGTAACTTGCATTCCTAAGTGAGTCTTAAAGCGTTCAGGACAAAATCCTAATGCTCGAGCCACCCAGAGCTATTCTATTGTCGAGGATTTGGGCCACACTCTTGTGCGATGTCTACGCTTGAATTTCTTCAGAGTTGTCCGTCACAAAGGAAGGATTTGCTTTCTACTCTTGGTGTTAATGATGATCACTCTTCCTCCGTCATCAAATTTGAAACCGTAGGACTTCAGCCTCGCTTTCCTTACTACGTGTCTCTCCTGATTCATGTAGAATGTCTTAACATGACCATCAAACGCACTGTGATTGACGAAGGCTTTGTTGCTTGCGTGATGTCTTTGTCATGTTGGAAGGGTTTGGGTTCACCCGAGTTGTCTAAATCCACTACCATGTTGAATGCTTTTGATGGTAGATCATTTCGGCCACATGGGATTCTTCCTTCTCTTAAGGTCCATTTGGGAGGGAAGACCATTGCGATCGAGGTCGAGGTGGTTGATGCGCCCCTTGACTACAATCTATTATTGGGTAGGAATTGGATGTACAGTATGCAAGCTGTAGCTTCTTCTCTATTTTGAGTGGTATGCTTTCCATTTAATGGGAAGATAGTTACGATTGATCAAACATCATTCAAGAATCCAAGTGTTACCACATCATCGGGAACTTCTATCCTGATTATCAATCATTCTCAGCCGACAACTGGGAGTGTGGGTGTTGGCATGTATCCATCCCTTATGGGAACCTTTAGTTGTCCTGCACCTGTTCTTACGATCGGGTCTAGTTCCGGTGGGGCTTCGTCTTCAGTGAGATCGGTGTCTTTTCGCACTACCCATATGGAAGATCCTTGGAGTCTTCCTACACCGAGTCCTTTGTGTAAGCCTATCGAAACGAACATGTTGTTGCCTACAACAATGATAGAATATCAAGCAAATATTAAATGTGTTGCAGAGCCTAGTCCTTCCTCTTCATGGACGGAGGAGGAGGACCCATATGTATTGCCTGCATGGCCAGTTTAGTCTTCTCACACACATGCTTGCTTTGATAGTGTTTTTCCATCAGATGAATCTATTATTGAGGCCATGTCTGGGGTTGAGCCACCTTTGGAAGAGTTGCATCATAGATATTATTTTATTCCCGGGCTTGGCCGGTTAGAGTGTGAAGACTTTAGGGAGATTCTTAGTGAGAGAATTGGTAGTCCTGTGGTTCCATTAAGCTCTCTTGGTCCGATGGCTGATGGAAACATGGTGAATATATCTCCTACCATCACTATCAATATCTGTCGTGATCCTAGAAAGACTGAGAATGTCTATATTGGGGCAGAATGTTCCCATGCTGAGATTCAAGAGTATACCGAGCTGTTCAAAGAGTTTCATGATATATTTGCTTGGTCATACAAGGAAATTGCAGGTATCGACCCTCGCATTGTTGAACATGAAATTAAAACTTATCCTAATGCTAAGCCTATTCGACAATGCTGCGTGCAATGAATCCTAGAAAAGCACCCGTGATTAAGGCTGAGATAGAAAAGTTGTTAAATGTCGGTTTTATCTATCTCATTCCCTTGATGGAGTGGGTTTCAAACCCCGTTTCGGTTGACAAGAAGTAGGGAACAATCCGTATATGCATTGATTTCCATGACTTGAATCATGCCTGTCCTAAGGATAATTTCCCAACACCATTTATTGATCAAATTTTGGATGAGTGTGCAGGAAGCGAGGTATTTTCCTTTATGGATGACTTTTCCAGATACAATCAGATACAGATTAAACCTGAGGACCAACATAAAACTGCCTTTATTTGTCCTTGGGGTACCTTTGCATATCAGAAGATGCCTATTGGTCTTAAAAATGTCGAAGCCACATTTCAGCGGGATATGACCTTGATCTTACATTATCTCAAATTGATTATTGAAGTCTTTTTGGATGACCTTGCTGCTCATTCTAGTTTGGGAGTGCGTCATTCCTACCATTTGAGATTAGTGTTCGAAAGATGCCGCCACTACCAGGTCAGGTTAAATCCTCATAAGTGCATATTTTGTGTGAAGTCTGGTCACTTGTTAGGGTTCATTGTCTCCAAGGAGGGTATAAGAGTCGACCCTTTAAATTTTGAGGCAATACTTCAATTGTCTCCCCCGAGAAATATTAGACATCTTCAATGTTTGCAAGGCATGGCAAATTTCTTGCGGAGATTCGTTGTTAACTTTGCCAATTTGACTAGAGGATTTATGCGTCTTTTGAAGAAGGACACTACCTTTTGCTGGGATGAGTGATCCCAGGAGTCCTTTGATGCGCTAAGCGAGCCTTAGCATTGGCCCCGGTGATTAGTCCACCCGACTATAGCCGTGACTATTTACTTTTTGTGGCCGCGCCCATGGAGACAATTGGTATGGTTTTGGTTCAGGAGGATGAGGAGCTCCAGGAGCATATCATATATTATTTGAGCCGGTTATTGATGCAGAGATCTGTTATTCCCATGTGGAGAAACTTGACTTAGCTACCGTTCATGCGGTTCAAAGATTAAGACACTATATTCTCCTTTGCCAGACCTTGGTGGTAGCCCATGCCAATCCATTTCAGTTCGTCCTCACTAGAAGGATGATCGAGGGAAAGTATAATAAGTGGATTGTCATCTTGCAAGAATTCGATCCCAAGTTTGTTTCAGCAAAATCGAAGAAATCGTTGATTTTTGCGGAGCTTATATATGATTTCCCAAGCGAGGAGGAGGAAGAAATTTGTGAAGATACGTTTTTTGATGAGCACATTTTCTTGATCTCAACTTTGGATCCATGGTATGGGGATATCATCATATATTTACAAACATTGAAGGTCCCTACTCACCTCTCACGGGATGAACGACGACGGTTACGTCACGTATCCAAGAACTACCTTATAGTGGATAACACATTGTACCACCGTGGGGTAGATTCCATTTTACGTCGTTGTTTAACTCATGAGGAGGATGAGCTTGTGCTGAATGATTGCCATAGAGGGGCATGTGGTGGTCATTTATCTAGGATTTCTACAACCCAAAAAATATTGAGAGCAGGTTATTTCTGGCCGTCAATCTTTAAAGATTGTGTCAATGCGTTCAAGAAGTGCCACCCTTTCCAGGTGTTTGCACATAATATGCGCTCACATCCTGCCCCATTACATCCAATTATCACCACTGATCCCTTCACTAAGTGGGGGGTTGACTTCATGGATTGCAACCCAGCTTCAGCTGGGGGGCATCATCATATCATAGTGGCTGTTGATTATTTCACGAAATGGGCTGAGGCTATGCCCACGGTTAAATACGATGGTGAGATAGTCGTGCATTTTGTATTCAACCAGATCATTACTTGGTTCGGTATTCCAAAGGAGCTTGTCACTAACCATGGTAGGCACTTTTAGAATCGGATGATTGAAGAGTTGGCCTCGAAGTTAGGGTATAAGCAGGAGCATTCCTCTTCTTATTACCCTCAAGCAAATGGATAGGTTGAAGCAGTGAACAAATCACCTAAGTCCATTCTCCAACGAACCATCGCATAAAGCAAGACCAATTGGCATATCATGTTATATCCTACTTTGTGGTCTTATAGAACCACGGTTAAGACTGCCACCGGTTTTTCTCCATATCAGCTTGTACATGGAGTGGAGTCTGTCTTGCTAGTTGAATATGAAATTCCTTCATTGAAGCTAGCCATAGAGCTCTTACCAGATACTTCCCCATTGGAGGAACGTTTGGTCCATTTAGAGCAGCTTGATGAGTAGCGACGAGATGCTTTAGTGGCTCTAGAAGTGAATAAGCATCGTGTTAAGGTCTAGTATGATAAATCTGTCCATCCGAGGAGGTTTAGTGAAGGAGATTTGGTCCTTTTGTGGGATCAAGATAAAGAACCCTTGGGGGTAGGAAATTTTAACCCCATGTGGCATGGTCCTTACATGGTCAAATGTGTGTTAGAGAAGGGCACATATGAGTTGGTCGATTATGAAGGGACAGCCTTAGCGGAGCCTAGAAATGGGCTCTATCTTAAAAATTACTATGCATGATTTTCATCCAGGGCTGGTTATTGTATATTATTGTACAGTATTTTGCATAGTTAGGTCTTTCTTATGGTGATCAGGTTTGTTGATTAGCTTTCATTTCTTATGGAAGATGTTGATGGAGTCTTTTGTTTACATAGGATTCACTGATGGTGCTAGATACCACACTAAACACTCAGCCTTTGCTGCTTGGGTGATTTATACTCCTACAGGTCAGGTATTGTATTCAAGAGGTGTATGTTTATGGCCCTCTTCCAACAATGTTGCTGAATATAGTTCCATTATCGAGCTTCTACGGGATGCCCTTTCACATGGTGTTCTCTCTCTTGAGGTACGTATTGATTCACAGTTAGTAGTGTCATAGCTTAATGGCTTGTATCATGTTAGGGATCCAACATTATTACAAAGATTCTTATGTGTGAGATTATTAGACCGACAATTTGACAACATAACATACATACATGTTCCAAGAATTTATAATCAAGTTGCTGACTCATATGCTAACTATGCGTTAGATTGGCATTTGTTTCACAGACAATAAGCTCATAACAAACATAAATTTTTACACATGTAAATAAATAAAATCGATCATCATAATTTTTTTCATTAAAACATACAAAATGTGATAATACATAAGTGTCATAATACAAAAATGGGGCTTTCGAGCCACCAAAATATAATACATGGTAGTACAAAAATGTATCACTCCCAGGTATCTAAGCCTGGGGAGGAGGAGGGGGGTTTTGATCGTGGAAAGTCACCACGGATCTAGCTAGCCGTCGAAATAACCACACCCATGCTCATGGTACACCCACCACCTGACGCTACATGGCTTCAGGCAGGTCCTCGACCTGCGCCATGGGTACCCTATGTGTCAGCCGCACAAAGTTTGTGTGGATGCTTTGGAGCTTCCGCTCCACATCCACACCCATGATATCATCTCCTCATCCCCTCCATATATGAAAAGGGAAACTGTCAGGCCGCCATGGTCCTACATCTGCATACATATGATAGGATGTCACTATCTGTTGTCATGCAAAAACATGTCTTTTGGTTCTATATATCAAAAAACACAAAAAAAATTAAATAATTCAAAAACTTAAAAAGAGGGTTGGGATTCATTACTAATGTCACCGTATGCTGATCTTGGTGGTAGAGGCATGTTGAGATCTCCTCAAAAATCTATCCCTGCATAGGGGTAATCATCGATGGCAACTATCTACCGCTACCACCATGGAAAGAAGTCAGCTGGGTAGGATTTGGACACCCTACCTCCTCCTAGTCTGCGCATCGCATCTGCCCAACGTCGTTCGGCCAGATCTCAAACCCCATGAAGAGTAACGTCAACTCTAGGACTAAGTCCTGGAACACGTTCGAAGAAGAACGTGCTTAGTATACTGCTGAAATCGAAGTTTCGTACCCTACCCATCTTGCAGTCACTGAGATGTTGCTTCATGTTGCTCAACAGTGCAGTACTCCAATCGTAGACTATGGGTCTCATGCACTCCACTGCATAGAACATCAGAGGCCGCGAGGCCTAGTGGAGTGAGGCTAGCCCTACTATCCTGTATGGAGTTAGTTGGGATCTGACTCCCCACCTTCTTTGTGTCTAGATAACAGTATACAACTATATACTCATCTCTAGTGAGGCCACCTCCGGGGCCGCGACAACGTAGGTTCACCACTGAATCCCCCTGTCAGGACAATCCTGTGATAAAGTATATGTCCTCCACTTCTATGGTGAGGGACATCCCGTTGATCTGGAACGAATCTGAGTCAGGATCCCAGTAGTATACTAGCATTTGCAGCAGTATTGGCTTGGCCCTTAAGCCAGTAAGACACCAAAACTTGTAGAGCCCACATCCACGAAGAGCTTGTTGTGCCATTAGATCACCACGTACTGCTTCTTCTACATCCACGTGCTCTTGTTCCCTCCATTCTAGTACCATCCTTCACATTCAATTTGAGTTTTGGTCATTAATTGTCTTAGAAAAACTTGAACACGGCCGCATACGCGACTGTTTGCTAAACAGCCACGTATGTACGCGACTTTGAGGCATTTTTTCGCGTATAGCCATCCCTATATGCAGAAAATCCTTGATTTTCGTGTGGGCCGAGGCGCGCATCTTAGATTGGCCTAGAAATCATTTTTTACCATGGAAATTTGAAAAATTTACATGCAAATGAAAGAGCATGGCATGGGAAGTTACCTGGAAAAAACGGTGTAGGATTCCGCCGGCTGAAACTCCCGAAATTCGCGTTTGAAGTTCTGAGCTCAATTGGGTAAAAATTTCAAATGTTATATAATGTTTTGAATTTTTCACTATTTATAGAAATTTTTCAAATTTTTGAAAAATTTTACCCCCTTTCTATAGTTTTGGACCATTTTTTACTAATATAATGATGTAGGAGACCGTTTTGAGCGTCGTTTCAACTGTTGTTTTGTCCTGTTCGTGTTGATTTTAGGTATGATGTTTAAACTGGCATATAGGTTAGGTTTCACCTCCATTTTCATTTTGCATGACCTTATGACCATTTCATTATAACCTTAGGTACAAACCCATTCTATCCTATCATGGAACCTTCTTGCTATTTTAGAATTGACTTGATGTGAATGGTAGAGTTTGACCTTACATGGGTGCCCTAGTTAGCTCCTTATTTGCATTTGGTGCCCAGGTCGACACTTTGTCCTTTAGGGTGTGGGAGTCCATTGTATAGTATCGCCATGACATTTCGCAAGAGCCTCACACTCCTCTTGATCTTTTTCTGGCCTATTTCCCCAAGACTCCCTTATGTCAAGTTGTAATTGCATTATCATGAGCTTTTCCTACCTCATTGAGCCTTATGGCGGCTTCCCTAAATTTGAGTATCAGCCATATAGCCCAAGCTTGTCTCATGTCTAGCCATGCAGAGCCATTTTATATATCCTTTGTAGCTTGATTCCTGATTTTTTTCAGGAGGGGACTTTCCCCCGAGTGTCGCCATCCTACACGTGTCCTTGCACTGAGCATAGGTATGTTCCACTGCTTGGAACTAGTTTGTTTGTCCCTTGACACTCGTCTCCTCCTAGTCTGTAACTATAAAGCGATTTTGTTCTTTTTCAAGCTTTCCAAATATTTGAAAAAGTCCAAAAAAATAAAAAAACCAAAAAGCCGGACAAGAAAAAATGTTATATTTGACAGCAGTCGAGTCGTGTCGCCTTTGAACAAAGCACTGTATATCACATCCATTGGTTGGGTTAATAGTTTGACTTTAGGAGCTGTACTTGTTTCTCTGAGTTTATCTCCACCGACTGGTTAAGCTTCCAGTCCCTATGAAGCCTCTGTCGATGCCTCCTATGTCGCAAAGATGTCCCAATTTGTATATCAAGTCTATGTTGCCTACATTTAGTCACCATTTTCCTTTATGCTCTTGTTCGAAGGAACTTGAAACCTGAGTCAGCCATTCCTTAGTTATCTTGACTTTGCATGTCAGCCATTCCCGATATAGTTACTGGTTCATGCATATTATGATCGAGTCCTTCCACATTATATAGTTTTGCTGAGTACCTCGTGTTAGATGATGGGGGATGCCTTAATTCCCTCCTTCTAGTGGATTTCATCCCACCAACTTCAGATCATTTATTCTGGGATAGGAATCTAGAGTCATTTTTTAGTGCCTTGAGACTTGCAGTCATCAGTGGTAGGTTCTCTCACCATCGATAGTTTTTGGGAATACATCAATGTCCCCTGATCGATGGATCCTCTCAAGTGTTTGACCTCAACACATTTATTCACACTTGTTAGTTT
>LPNX010351025.1:59404-74649 GCA_001517045.1 Pseudotsuga menziesii
CACCGCTATATAAGGGCCTCACTTGATATCTCCATTAGGTTAAATTCGTAAGAGCGAATGAGTGAGGCCCCTTCAGGTAGGCCCTTTATACGTTATTTTTTTTAATTATTTAAATATTTAGAAAAATTCTTGAAATCCTCTGTCAAATAAATATTATGAAAGTCAACAGAAAAACAAAAAATTAAATAAAACCCCCATAAAATCTATCTCATTTGTATTCCTAACTTTCTAAATAGATAGAGTGCTTCATGTCTAACTACAAGAAACATATGGTGGATGGAAAATCACCATATTCCACTGAAAGGACAAAAGGACAAGGGGAATAATCAATTCCCCAATGCCTCCTCTTTAAATTACATCAAATAGATAAGCACATCTCATGCATAAGACTAATTCAATAGGCGTGAGCATGGAAACAACCATTTGATTGGTTGTACATAACCTATATATGTGAAAGATATGTTTCTTACACCGACCAAATGCATAAATACGTCATGCAATAGCTATCTGACATGCATATTTGCCCAGAGTTGGCTAATCTCTAGACCATTTGCACATTTTCAGGCAAGTTTAGCCGAAATCCGATAGCACGATTGTTGTTGAAAATGAGATTTTTAGTGATAAAATTGCAATTTTTATAGTAAAAAATGGATTCAGGACCCTTGATTACCCTTAGGGCACTCAGATTATGCAATTCCAATCACTGAAAACTACCCTTTCAACAATTTTCGTCGGATTTTTCCCAAGAAACTCCCTGGATTTTAAGTGCAAATGGTCTAGAGTTTAGCTCACTGTTATTTGCCCCCAAAAAGTTTTGAGCCCATTTTAAAATTTACTGAAATAATAAAACTTCAAAAATTGTATGGACTAATATGAAAGTTTGCTTCACGAGAAAACAAAATAAATAAAATAATAAAATAAATACTTGTATACACATAATAGTTATAATAATAATAATTATAATAAACAATAATTTAATTTTAAAGTTGATTTAGTTAGACACCAAATTGGTAGATATGACTCCCTTCATTGTGGTACACAAAACCTTTCACATAGTGATTTGTTTATTACAGTTTATCTTATCATCTTTAGATTTGAACTTATAACTTTATAAAAATAAACACATATTCTTAACCACTAAATCTATTCATAATATTTTAAGAAAAATAGTATCTTAATTTCCAAAATTACCTTAATAAAAACAATAAAATCCCATAAAAATGTCATTGCTTCATAAAATATAAGAAAATCCAAAATTAAAAAGGCACAAATGTGCAATCATCATAAAAACAAACAATATTGTACTTTGTCATTAGTAGGTGGCATTTTGCATCCTTCATTCAAGGGATCCTCTTGAGAAAGAGGATTATCCCTCATCAACCTTAATCATTCAATGGTGAACTATGATAGTACTACCTTGAAATTGACAATTTCTCTAGTCTTCGATAGGTATTGGTCATTAACAACAAGCAAACCTTTGTAGCTTCCAATAATTTTTCATAGTTGCATACTTCCAACTTAGTGCAAGAATATTAGTGAGTGTGAATATTTAGCAGATAGGCATGTGCATAAAAAATTGACATAATTAATATAAACATGCACACTATTAAGAGAGGGAGCGATGATTAGGGTTTTAGATCAAGGGCTTGTAGGGTTTCCAGATGATGCCATTACGTGGAGGCTAAGTTGAATCCGGTTGGACTTATCTCTAGGATTATTAGAAGTTTGAGCTTTTTACCTGGTATCTAGTTTTGTTTGGTACTCATTTGGTGAGGAGTGTATTTAGAAACTGGTCTTTTCAGCACATATTTTACTTTATGCGGCTTCAATGTTATTATATTTAGTGCATGAAATGTGGTTGAGGCTTGTAGGTGTTGTTTTCGGTCAGGCTCGACCCGTGACAATATATTATTTATATTGTGTGCATGTCACTTTTTTTTCTGGATTTGAGAGTATTTTTTTGGGACCGCTTGAGTGTCTTAGTCTTAGGTTTGCTTCCTTTTCTGCCCTATTGTTTGTCTTGTACAATGGGCTCTAGAGATGCCATAGAGCTGAAGGGTTTGTCAGAAGAAGAATTAGGATCTAATGATTGGTGGCTTCAAGAATGAGTGATTCAACCTGATAAGGTGTATAGGGGAATCGACCTTAGTCAACACCAAAAAATTCTTTTGGTTAGTGGTGATGTAATGCCCCTCCCAAGTAACCTACTAATGTTGTGTATTCATAACCCCTAGTGGTTCTATCCTAGGAGGGGTTAATTGTAAAAAATAATACTAAAGGATTTGCAACTACTAGACTAGGATGAAAGTTTCTTAATTTTAAATAATACCATGATTATTTTAATAAGTTTATGCTAAGTAATATGCTAGGTGACAAGGAGGGCGCATGAGGCCATGTGGACCATGAGTTGTCAACCAGAAAAGGAAATATGGAGAAAATCAAGAAAATACTAAAAATAAACCAATCAAGAAGATAGGTTCCTTCCAAATCAGTCGGAAGAGAAAAGCCAAGACAAATAAGGCAACTGCAGAAAAGATGCCAGGATAAAAACCTGGAAACTCTTGGAGGGCACAGTTTCTAAAAGAGAAATAGGTAAGTCATTCAAAAAGGAAGGAGTGCGTAGTTTCTAAAGAGGTACAAAAAAATAAGTGAAAAAGAACTAGGGCATAATTTCCAAAAAGGTAAAAATAAATGACAGGGAAAAAGTAGGAAAGAAGACAAGTTTCTTCATTCACACATGAGGATGCCTTGGTTAATGTGTCTTGGGCATGAAGCCAACTTTCCTATATAGGAATGAGAGCGCACCCCTCCTTCAACTTTCGGTCATTGTGTTTGTGGTCTTGAGAGTTTGTTCTCAGTGGTTGAGTGATGTTCCTCAACTGATTCTTAGGGTTATGTGCCCCTTAGCCATTTTGTTCCATATTTTCTCATCATGTCAGTGAATCCATTAAAGAAGTATTATTTCAGGTCTTGAATCCATTTCGATCCCAATTTGAGTTCTATTGCAGAGATTGGGAGGTATCCCATTCGTACCACAAAAGTATTCCTATTCTTCTCCTCATTTCTGAGAGGATTTGAGATGGATATACAAGTGAGTATTGATGGATTCCAACCATTAATGATAGATAATAATAGGTCCTAATATCAAATCCTGAGTTGTGCCATATCTTTTGCAGAGCTCGGGTAGTCTGCCACTCTAAATTCTCAGGATTATTAGTCTTTCTCTCTTCTTGAATTAAGTTTAATGCTAATGGATGTAACTTTGAGACTCTTGTGAGATTTATTTCTATCCTCACTAGTCATAATTAATTCATTTAGGCCTATGTGCAATTAATTCATATATTTGAATCAGTTTGGTTACGTTTCGTGAATATTTTTAATACCCTTCCTAGAAGTCAATGAGTAATTGACTAGTTTCCAGTTTTGAGTGAATTAATCAGTATAAACCTAGAAATTTATTTTATTTATATTCTGAACATTGAATAACATGATAATTAATATATTCCATTCCTAAACCTGAAGTTAATTGCCCCCTTCTTGTGTTTGGAAAACCCAGAAGACGAGCCTATTACGCAATCCTAGAGACTATTTTTTCTAATGCGACCCTAACGATTCCTTTTGACTATTTATGATATGTTATAATCATGCAAATGATTATGTAAACACCCATAACATATTTCTATAAGTCTTCTTAAGCATATCATGGCCCTTAGTTGCTTGGAAATTGTTTTGTAAAGGTTTTAGTTGGCACAGGTTAGGAATCCCAGAATCTTGGCAGTAGACTTCAGTCAGGATGATGTTCACAAACTAAAAGGGACCAAAATCCATGTTCGTAGGAACATAAACAATCAATATCCTTCCTTGCCTTACTAATCTCACCTAAACCCCAATTTTTTCCGTCACTCACCTTGCTAATTCTTGATGTAATTGT
This sequence comes from Pseudotsuga menziesii, assembly GCA_001517045.1. Classification (NCBI taxonomy): domain Eukaryota; kingdom Viridiplantae; phylum Streptophyta; class Pinopsida; order Pinales; family Pinaceae; genus Pseudotsuga; species Pseudotsuga menziesii. The sequence goes on from LPNX010351025.1 coordinate 63,336, forward strand.
AACTTCGGAATGTATTCACTTGTATATATTATGTATTGTACCCTGATGTTTATTTCAGGATGTGTCTGTAATGTATTTGATTCATGTCATGCCTTGATGTTCCTATCAGGAGGTTCTATAATGCAAACAAGTCATGTCAAGTCATTGTGGGTAACCCTCCTATTGATCAAGGGTTAAATTCCCCATAGTTTTGGGGCACTAGGGTTATTAGACTCTCCTAGAGAAGTCGGCCCTAGTAGGTTATTGTCAAGTCAGGAATTAGTATAAATAGAGCATGAGTCTCTCTATTTATCACACACTCACTCACACTTAGTTGTAGCGCATAGCTGAGGAACAAGAAGCTATTGGGGCTAGGAAGAAAGAGTCTACTGCTGTCGGGAGATCATCTTATTGTTTTGGGGTCTTACTTTTCGTGCTGATTCTATCTCTGAGGAAGTTGCGGGGTTTTATCCATTTATGGTTTCCCCAAGGAAAAACACTATGTTCATTGTCTCTTGTCTTTGATTGTCTCTTGTTATTCTCTTAGTTAAAGATCCTAATATAATGCTAGCTTAATGTTACAAATCTAACATGGTATCAGAGCTAACCTGAGAAGAAGACATTGTGCATCTGTGGAAACTAGGGCTTCCTACTTTTTGGATCTCTCTCCACAAATTTTCAGCAAAATAAGGTTGGGCTGACACTCCTCACTAGGGTGCACCTTTCTGTCGAAGGAGAATCCAATTCTGAGCTTTTTCAGTTTTAGACCCAACACTGCTGCTGGAAATCAGGGCTTTCCACAGAAGTGGAATTTTTCAGTGAACCCAGGCCTGGATTGATCTCCTCCTCAAAATCGAAGTTTAGAGATAAAGATCAAATCATTTGGTTGGACAGAACTATGGAAAAGTCAAACCCTAATTTGCTCCTGAACGAACACTACAGAAATTCAGCTCCAAATCCAGATTCGACATCTTGACTTGGTAAGATCTAAATATCTTGTATTTCCATTTGAGGTTCTCAGTTAAAGAGGTCTCATCATACCAAGATTGATGAAAATATTGAGGGAGATGATAACTTCCGAGCCTAGAAGTATAGGGTCTCCTTGTTCCTGGAAGAAAATGAGTTGGACTTCTATATCAATGAGGAGCTTCTAGTTCCAAAAGGAGATGAGGCTAAGGCCTTACAAAAGAAGAAGTTGGTTATGGCTAAGAGGATTATTGCTGATTCAATCAAGGATCACCTCATACCACAGGTGTCCTCCCTAAAGACACATGAAGCTATGTTTAATTCCCTAACGAAATTGTTTGAAGGGAAGAACATAAACTGGAAGATGACTCTGAGAAGCCAACTAAAGAATGTAAAGATCCAGAATACGGAAACCATCCAGTCTTACTTTAAAAGGGTCTCTCAGATCAAGGAACAACTGGAAGTAGTAGATGAAGAAGTGGAGAATGTAGAGATTGTAATGACCACCTTGAATGGTCTCCCTAGATCATGGCACTCCTTTATTCAAGGAATTTGTGCCAGAAAGAAGTTAGTCAAGTTCAGCAGACTATGGGAAGATTTCTCTCAAGAAGAAGCTCAAATAGCAGCTCGAGAAGAAAATATGGGAAGTGAAGATCAAGCTCTCACGGTACACTCCAAGAAAACTAGAAGAATTTCTCATCACCCCAGAGGTAAGCACTCTCACAAAGATAACACTAGAAAATATTTGTCTAGAATCAGATGTTATACATGTGACAAGAAAGGACACTATGCTAGAGAATGTCCTAGAAACAAAAATGTCTCTCACGAGAAGAAGGGAAACAAGAGAAGACATCATGCTCATGCTACAGAGGATGATGAACCTTCCACAAAGAGAATCAGACATGAAAGTGATGAAGAATATTTTTTGATTTCCACTCTCATGGGAAACATTACACATGGAAGCAATGATTGGCTTATAGATAGTGGAGCTTCCAAACATATGACAGGATTCAAGGAATCCCTTGTGAAACTATCAGAACATGAATCACCACACAAGGTGAAACTTGGAGATGACTACTAGTATCCAATAAAAGGTAGTGGGGAATCCTCCTATAAGCTAGACTTTGGAAAGTCTATGACAATGAATGAAGTATTGTTTGTACCAGGACTAAAGAAGAACCTCCTCTCCATATCTGCATTAGATGCAAAAGGCATGAGGGTTGCATTTATATATGGCCAAGTTATCATGTGGCCAAAGGGAAAGACTATTAATGATGCAGTAGTGATTGGGGAACAAGAGGGAGGTCTGTACAAATTGAAGGGCCATCCAGAACAAGCCTTGGTCCATGACACAGTAGATCCAAATGAACTTTGGCATAGAAGGCTTGCACATGTGCATTATAGAGCACTACCACTTGCAAGCAAAGCTATTGAAGGTATTCCAGAAATTCAAGCAAAACATGATGGAGTCTCCAAAGGATGTGCGAAAGGAAAGAACACAAAGAAGACATTTCCAAGTAGCGAGAGAAAGGCAAAAGGAATCTTGGAAATCATTCACTCCGATGTATGCGGTCTAATGTCGTCAAGTTCATTAAGCGGGTATGTATACTATGTTTCTTTTATTGATGACTTTTCTAGGAAGACATGGATTTACTTCATGAAAAACAAAGATTAAGTTTTCAGCAAATTCAAGGAATTCAAAGCCTTGATCGAGAACCACACAAAAAATAAGATCAAGACCTTTCAATCAGATAATGGTGGAGAATTCACTTCAAATGAATTCAAAGCATTGTGCAAAGATTAAGGGATTAAGAGGGATTTAACTACTCCATATAATCCACAATAGAATGGGGTTGCAAAAAGGAAGAATAGAATGATCATGGAAGTTGCAAGGGCTATGCTTCATGATCAAGGTATCCCCATGCATCTATGGGTAGAAGCTGCTAGAACAATGGTGTATGTATAGATCCATACTCCACACAGTGTACTCGAGAACAAGACACCTAAAGAAGTATTTTCCAGCAAGAAACCAGAAGTCAACCAACTCAGAATATTAGGCTGTCTAGTGTAAATACACATTCCAAAAGAAAAGAGGACAAAATTAGATCCTTTCGGAAAGAAGGGTATATTTGTGGGATACTCTGAAATATCGAAGGCTTATAGAATATACTTCCCAAGATTCAAGAATATTGACATCAGCAGGGATGTAACATTTGATGAAGACTCAGCCTACAAGAAACCTGCTGAAGTTCCTGAAGAATCAAAAGCACTGAGAATTCATGACACAACCATGAATGAAGAAACTCAAGAAGAAGATTGAGAATTTGAAAAACCTCAAGAACCTGTAGATCCACCTCAGGAGAATAATACTCATAAGAGGAAATCTGCTTGGGTATGAGAAACTGTCCAAGGTGTAGAAAGATATGGGGCTCCAGAAGAGAATCACAGAGAAAGAAAGAGGACAAGATCCTGCTCCGGGTATGTAGCATTATCATGTGATTTCATTGATAAAGAACCTTCCAGCTATGAAGAAGCAGCAGAAAGAAACGAATGTAAGGATGCTATGATCAAAGAGTATCAATCGATCATGAAGAATGATGTTTGGGATGTTGTCCCAAGACCAGAAGGGAAGTCAGTTGTAACTTCCAAATGGATATACAAGATCAAGCATGCTGCAGATGGTAGCATAGAAAAATATAAGGCAATATTTGTTGCTCATGGCTTCTCCCAGAAAGAAGGAATAGATTATGAAGAAAATTTTGCACCTATAGCCAAATACACTTCCATCATATCAGTACTTGCTTTGGCTACAGTGATGAAATGGAATATACACCAAACAAATGTCAAGACTGCTTTCTTGAATGGTGTAGTGGAAGAGGAAGTGTATGTGGAGCAGCCACTCAGTTTTGAGACACATGATAGGGAGTCTCATGTATGTATATTGAATAAATCCTTGTATGGTTTGAAATAGGAACCCACGACATGGTACGATAGAATTGACAAATTTCTATCAAGTTTGGGCTTTACCAAGAGTAAATCAGATTCCAACCTTTACTACAAGGTTGAAGATGGAAACCCAATGATGCTCCTACTGTATGTAGATTATATGTTTGTAACAGGTATGGATGGGTTGATTTCTGATACAAAGAGAAAGATTGCTATCAAGTTCGAGATGAAGGACTTGGGTATGATGCATTATTTTCTAGTCATGGAGGTGTGGCAGAATGCAAATGGAATTTCCCTGGGACAAGGGAAATATACGGTACAGATCCTGAAGAGATTCAGGATGATGGACTACAAGGCCATGACCACACCTATGGCAGCAAACATGAAGCTATTGAGTGATGCTTCATTAGAAGCAGTTGATGCTACGATGTATTGTCATATGATTGGGTCCTTGATGTACCTGACAAACACAAGATCATATATTTGCTTTGCTATGAACACCTTGAGCCAGTTCTTGACAGATCCGAGACATGTTCACTTGATTACTGCAAAGCATATTCTGAGGTACCTGAGGGGTATAGTTGATTATGGTCTCAAGTATGAGGCGAGTCATAAGATTAATCTAGAGGGTTATGTTGATTCAGATTGGGCAGGCAGTGCCATTGATAAGAAGAGCACTTCAGGGTGTTGCTTTAGTATGGGATCAGGTGTGATCTCTGGGTTTAGTAGGAAGCAATCCTATATGGCACTGAGTACAGCTAAAGTAGAGTATGTCACAGCTTGTTCAACTAGTTGTGAGGTAGTATGGTTGAGGAAGCTACTATCTGATTTATTTGACCTCACGTTGGATGCTACTTGTATATATTGTGACAACCAAAGTTGTGTAAAGTTGTCAGAGAACTCGGTGTTCCATGACAAGTCAAAGCATATCGAGATCAAGTATCACTATATCAGGGATATGGTGTAGAGAGGAGCAGTGAAGCTCCAATATATTGCAATAGATGAACAAATAGATGACGTGTTGATGAAGCCATTATCTAGAGTGAAGTTTGAGTACTTCAGGGAGAAGCTTGGTGTTCTCCATATCGAGGTTCCTTCCAAGGGGAAGCGATGAGTCCGTGAACCATTCTAACATTTTGAGAGGATTGGTTCCTTCCATGGTCAGATGTAAGGGCTGAGCCATTCTATCATCGTGAGAGGATTGGTTCCTTCCATGTCAGGTATCAGTGCTGAGCCATTCTGATATGACTGTAGGATTGGTTCCTACATGATCAGATATAAGGGATATTGCCATTCTCTAAATGGAGGTTCCTGGTTAGTTACCAGGAAATCCTAATCTAGGACTGAGGGCTATTCTGATATGACTGTGAGATGTAGTCTTTCATGATCAGATGTGAGTGCATGGCCATTCTGATGTGATTGAGGGATGTGTTCCCACTTTATCAGATATAAGGGATGTTACCATTCTTTGAATGGAGGTACCTGGTCAGTTACCAGGAAAGCTCAGTCTGGGACTGAGGGACATTCTAATATGACTATGGGATGTGTTCTCACATGATCAGATATGAGTGCATGGCCATTCTAATGTGATTGAGGGATGTGTTCCCACTTGATTATATTTAAGGGTTGTTTCCATTCTCTGAGAGAATGGAGGCACCTGGTCAGTTACCAGGAACCCTCAGTCTAGGACTGAGTGCCCTTCTGACATGGTGAGAGGATTAAGTTCCTTCCATGGTCATATGTAAGTGATGTTCCTTTTCACAGATGGTAGTAGGTATGTCCTACCATGCTAGTGATTGTAAGTGTTGTGCCTTTCCACAGATGGTAGTAGGTGTGTCCTACCATGCTGGTGGATGTAAGTGATGAGCCTTTCCACAGATGATAGTAGGTGTGTCCTATCATGTTGGTGGATATGAGTGTTGTGCCTTTTCACAGATGACAGTAGGTGTGTCCTATCATGCTGGTGAATGTAAGTGCTAGGCCTTTCTGACAGGGTTGTGGGATGTGTTCCCGCATGGTCAGATGTGAGTGTTGGGTGTGCCTTTCTGACATGGTGTTGGATGTGTTCCTCTCATGGTCAGATGTAAGTGCTAGGTGGGCCATTCTGACTTAGGGTCAAATATAAGCGCTGAAGAAGACCTACATGGAGGCTAGGCCTACAACCAGCATGAAAAAGGGCTGGCTCTGTAGAACTTCCTGTGATGAGAAGAATCATGAGATAGCACCCATGCAGTGATGATGATCCAGCAGTGATGATCCAGATCAAGTGATGATCTAGATCCAATGATGATGTTATAGTGATGATCCAGATCGAGTGATGATCCAGATCCAGTGATGATGTTCCAGTGATGATCCAGATCGAGTGATGATCTAGATCCAGTGATGATGATCTAGATTGAGTGATGATCCATATCTGAAGATGAAGATGACTTGAAGATGAATATAACTTGAAGATTAAGATGAATTGAAGATGAATATGACTTAAAGACGACAAGGACTCGATGGTGATCCAGATGATACAGAGAAGAAGAATTGTGCTGATAAATTGTGTCGAGAGAATACCTTCCTAGTTAAGAGGGAGTGTTGATATAATTGTAACTTTGAAATGTATTCACTTGTATATATTATGTATTGTACCCCGATGTTTATTCCGGGATGTGTCTGTAATGTATATGAGTCATGTCATGCCTCGATGTTCCTATCAGGAGGTTCTATAATGTAAACAAGTCATGTCAAGTCATTGTGGGTAACCCTCCTATTGATCAAGGGTTAAAGTCCTCATAGTTCTGGGGCACTACGCTTATTAGACTCTCCTAGAGAAGTCGGTCCTAGTAGGTTATTGTCAAGTTGGGAATTAGTATAAATAGAGAGTGAGTCTCTCTATTTATCACACATTCACTCACACTCAGTTGTAGCACATAGCTGAAGAAGAAGATGCTACTGGGGCATGGAAGAAAGAGGCTACTGTTGTCGGGAGATCATCTTACTGTTTTGGGGTCTTACTTTTGGTGATGATTCTATCTCTGAGGAAGTTGCGGGGTTTTCTCCATTTATGGTTTCCCTGAGGAAAAACAATGTGTTCATTGTCTCTTGTGTTTGATTGTTGTGCTTGTCATTCTATCAGTAAAAGATCCTAATATTATTCTAGCTTAATGTTAAAAATCTAACACTAATTTCCCACTTATCAGCTAAATGTTTTGAAGATTTATGTAATAGATTTAGTGAGCCTAAATTATGAATTAGGTTCATTACAGTGGTATTAGAGCATGGTCCTATGAACCTTCTCTTAACTTACCTTGATGAGTACCAAAAGAAATCCCAATCCAAGACACAAAAATCCTGAAGATCTTTTCATTGTTGGAGAAGAGGAGGTCAATTCCATCCAAGGAAACATTCGAGGAGTGGAAGGAAGTAATGATGATAGAGGCATAAGTAGAGAAGAGAAGGATGAAATATTTGCACAAAACATACTAAACATTATGGAGAAATTCACACAAGTACAAAAAGAAACATGAGACATTCTTTCTAGATTGGTAGACAAGAAAGAAGGGGAACTCAGCAATAGTGGTTCCCACCAAGAGGAGAAGAAGGTACTCAAGGAGAAAATATTCTTTAATACTGGGCCCCATAATAGACCACATGAATTCAAAGAGCTTCCAAGGTCTAATATTTCTATTTTTTTGGATCATAGGGTGGAGGAAGCTAAAGTACAATTTGAAGGAGTCACACCTATTGAGGTTCGGCTCACAGAATACATGGATTTCAATGAAGAGTTCAAAAGAAATTTAACCTTTAGATATTATTGTGATTATCAAGAGAAGGTAAGAATTAGAGGATTTAATTGAATTCCTACTCAAAATTTTGAGGTATAGAGAACCATAGGCAAAATTTCCCTTCCCTATTTTGATGGATTTGCAAAATGCACTGCTAACTCCTGGGTGAAAAAACTAGACACTTATTTTATCTGAATCCAAGGATGGAAATAGATTCCATTAGGATGGCCACTGTGCATTTGGAAGGAGATGTAAGTGATTGGTGGTTTCATGGGTTAAGGAACTTGGGGCATGATATGGTGACTACCTATCAAGAGTTCACTAGAATATTAGTGAATAGGTTTAACAGAAGAGATCTTGATATGCCATTCAGGGATCTTGCTCAATTAAAGTAGTCATGAACTCTAAATGCTTACATTTCATAATTCAAAAAGGTGTTTTTCATGGTTAGTGATGTGTTATAATATCCTTTATTTTTTTTACAGAAGGACTAGCAAAGCCACTTAAGGGTGTGGCCAAAGTTCATCAGCCTTCTACACCACAAGATGCCATGGATAAGACCCGATATCTTCAAGATGTTATCCCAAACACTATATTTCCACCAAGGAGTAATTTTCCCTATAGATTCAAGTATAAAAGTCCTTTCCAAAATGGTCCCAATGGAAATTTCAAGAGGGATAACTTCTCTAAAGATTGAGATGAATTGAGGAAAAAGAAGTTATGTTTTTCATGCCAGGAGCCATGGGTTCCCGACCATAAATGTGGTAAGGGAAAATAAAATTATATTGAATTATTTTATGAAAGTAAAGATGAGGGAGTGAATGGGAACTAGTCAATATATGTGAATGAAAATTTTGAATCAGTTGATGAGGAGGAGTAGCTGCAACCGAATTCCGAAAAAATTGATCTTATGTCCGGAGTACCTAGATTTCATTCTCTCCAGTTCAAACGAGTATTCCAAGGGAAGCAACCCATTGTTTTGGTGGATGGAGGAGTTACCCATAATTGTATTGGTATTGTAATGGTGGACAAAATAAATATTCCCACTAAATCCTTTGATGGGTTTACTGTCATAACTCCGGGGAATCATTCCATGGACATCAAAAAATGGATTCCCAAATTGCAAGTGACAATTGGGGACTATACAATTATTGAAATTTTTTATGTGGTGAATGTGGATAACACCAACATAGTGCTGGGAGTCCAATGGTTATTCTCAATTGGTGAAAATTCCATGAACTACCAAGTTCTAGAAATGAAGTTCAAAAATTCTGATGGAAAACAAGTTGTTCTCAGAGGCACTACTACATTTTGACCAAAAATCCGATGGCTATCGTGTCGGATTTTCGACACTTCTCTGTCGCATGAACGACACTTTGATTTTTTTTTAACCGTCGGAAACTTTTCGTCGGTGATCCAACACCTGGGTAACCGTCGCTTAAGCGACACATAGGTAACCGTCGCTTAATTTTACAGTGTCGGTTAAGCGACGGAATTTCTTCGACAGTAATGAAATTTTTTAATGAAATAACTCTTCATTCCGTCGGTAAAGCGACAGTAGTTCCGTCGGATAAGCGACGGATTCAACTGGGGCTGTCGTATAAGCGACAGGATATTCCGTCGGTTATGCGACGGATATGGACTATAACTGTCGGAAAAGCGACATTGATACATGTCGATTAAGCGATGGATAGAAACTATAACTGTCGGAAAAGCGACATTGATACATGTCGATTAAGCGACGGATAGAAACTATACCTGTCGAAAAAGAGACATTTATTAACGTTGATTAAGAGACGGATAGGGATATGGAGTGTCGGTTAAGCGACGTTTATGAATGTTTTTAAAAAATAAAAAATCCTACAGAAGCATCGGTTAAGCGACGTTTGTAGGCGTTTTTTTTTTATAAAAATAATTTATCAATAAGGCACATTATTCGCACATCATGTGGTACAGAATTAGGGCGAACAACTCAAGGACACCAACATTAATAATCCTTTCGACGAGTACCAAACAAAGTCAATAAGCTTATGTTTCACCAAGAGGCAAAGGCCCCAACATTGGAAACATTAAGTAAGCTGTAAAGCAATATGTAAGGTCATAGCTAGTATAGAGCTGATGTAACAATAGTCTTGTACTGAACTTAGTTACTGTAATACAACACTAATTACAGATACATAATCATTGAATAGTAGATATGGGTCCTATCTCTTATATTGCTTCTATTAGTAATATGTTACAACCCCATTGTATTCGCATTTCCTAAAGATCTTTAAACAATTTTCAAGCAGCTTACCAAATGCTAGCCTTTTTCTGAAGGTAGCACGCATGTGTTCATATTTATCTGACATAAAACTTCAGGAACCATCCACTTGAGGCATACTTGAATACTGATGTGCAGATGCTAACACGGGTAGTGATGCACCCCTTACACAATTGCTTTTCAACACAGGTTGTGCTTTGAGCTGCACATCTGCCCATGGTCCATTTCTACGGCAACCACTTATCAAGTATGGCCTATTCTCTACAAACAAGCGTTTGATGGAGGCTGCTTCAGGTTGTAATTTTCGACCCCTCCTTTCAGAGTGATTATATGGTTCTGTTGGCACATGAAATAAGTTCTTGAAGTATGAACAGTGAATCAAACAAAAAAACTTAGCACATAACACAGTTCACATGGTTGAGGTTTTCTTGGTGTATAAGATGTTGCTCATATACTATTTCTAAGATTCTAAAACTTATTACAATCAGAACTTTCTCCATTAAGAACCAATGTAGCAGATGATAGGCTGGATGAGTGAAATAAACATGAACCATAAACGCTTGAAAAAATTAAAATAGAATGGAATTCTGAAAGTAGAATAGATGAGCCATAACTCTTACCACAACGAGCACAGCTAGACAAATTTGATGGGGGAATGTAACTAGAAAAGTCTCGGAGAGTTAGGGGCTTGTGCTGATCTGTTGGAGTCCACTCATCTGCCGATTTTCTATGATTTCTGCAAAAGGAAAGTAAACGAAGATTTTGTTTGCAGTCCTCATCTGCAGATACAGCACGTCTAGCCTTATCTTCCAGAACCTGCATATAAAGATAGAAATATAAACCACAGGATTTAATAGAAACTGCAATAAAAACAGTACTTGGAAATCCTAAGGACCAACAGGAATGTAATAATGTGAGATTCATATATTCTTAAAATTCCCAAACCTCATTATCTCAAAGAAACTAATATAAAAGGGCTTAGTGTAAACCTCAATGCAAAGTCCTGCAGCACGTGCACAAAGTGGGTGATAGGCTACACGGCAATTTTGATCAGAACACTGTATGCCCAATAAGAAAAAAGGATCAGTGCACTCAGCTAGCAAAATATCAAACTACAGATAAGCACCCACAGGATAATCTAAATCATCTGCCCACCAAAACATCGAACCAAAAATATTCTGCCAAAATCAGCAGAGAAGTCTGGGCCTTGCTTTTAGTTGGATAATCATCACTTTTAAAGAGAATCATAAACTGCGCTGTGATTTTATCTTGCCATATCATTCACTTAATTTTAAAATACAAGGATACATATAAATCCAAGAACTACAAGACCAACATGGTGACCATCTGAAAGGCCTGTATTTTGGCGTAATCTGGCTTACCTAAT
>LPNX010351039.1:0-14113 GCA_001517045.1 Pseudotsuga menziesii
ACTTACCTTTTGAAACAAAAGACTTCCCTGGGTTGACAATGAATTTCGTAAACTCTGTATGTTGATAACAATCTATCTGCATTTAGGGTGCTCGACAGTTACATCAAGACTCAGTCTGCTTGCGACTATTTCAACGCACCCTCACGGGGCCTGCTGCGAAATGGTATATAGAGTTACCAAAGGGAGATTTTACCTTGTTCGATGACCTTGCGATGACTTTTCTTAATCACTTCCAGCTACCAGTGCGCTATGATGTTGGTACTGAACTATTGTCGACATTTTGGCAAGATAAAGCCACCCATATTTCTGATCATATTCAGGAGTGGCGTAGATGAAAGTAATTAATTAAAGATTTTATACTGCCGGAGTTCCTTCTCGAGTGGTTCCTCAAGTCTTTATTGCCATATATCGCGAAGGACGTTTCCACATTTGGAGTGCAGAATGAGGAACAAGCGATCTTTAGGGCACAGGAACTGGACTTGATTTATGCTCAGTCCGGTTTGTTATATGATATTATTACCAATGCTCCTCATTCCAGTTTCGATCCCAAGGTCAAACTTGGACCACATGCCGATGGCATTGTGGGTTGTGCAAGTGCGAAACCTGCAGATTCGGTTGCAAAACAAGTTAGTCAATTGTCGCTCAACCAATCTGCTTCGGGACAAGCTACGGCTTTGTCTCATCCCACCCAAACGGCGAATGTACTTTCTATACAATCGTCGGACCAGAAGGGTAACCAGCATCCCGGACGGAATAGAAGAAAGGGTAAGAATAATAATCGAAAGGGTGGGAATAAGAATGAGAATACTACCAATAATGAAAAGAATGGTCAGAATGCTGCGGGGGACAAGCAAGCAAAATGTAAGGTTAAATTCCCTTGCAAGCTATGTAAGGACGATCACCTCACTTACTTGTGCCCTCGGATTGATGAACCTTCGAGACTCTTAGCACAAGGCTCAGCTGTGCTAACGAACCCTTTACCACATAACCAAAATATGAACTCGAAGTCCCAGGAGCAATCTAGTGAGAATGATCCACCAGAGACTAGTGCTCGTGGGTGCATTAACATGGTTTGTGCTGCCAAGGTTGTGACTAGTGTAAAAGATTATGGGTCGTCACAACCCATCCCAGGCAAAGAACCTGATCCACTAGGAACCCCTTTGCGCATTGAGAAACCTCCAGATAAACCTGAGTCTGCACCTCGCATTCCTAAGGGGGTACTTAAGCGTTTGGGGCATAATCCAAATGCCCGAGATGCCCAGAATTATTCAGTTGTTGATGACTTGGTCCATACTCCTTGTGCGATGTCTGCATTGGAAGTGCTTCAGATTTTTCCTTCGGAAAGGAAGGCTTTGCTTTCTGCTCTTGGTGTGAACGGTGATGATTCTTCCTCAGTGATCAAATTTGAAACCGTAGGACATCAGCCTCGCTTTCCCTACTATGTGTCACTTTTGGTACACGTATAAAGTCTTAATATGATCGTCAAGTGCACTATGATTGACGAGGGCGTTGCTTCCTCTGTGATGTCTTTGTCCTATTGGAAGGGTCTTGGTTCTCCTGAGATGTCAAAATCAGCGACTATGTTAACTACTTTTGATGGGATATATTTTAGGCCGCACGGCATTCTTCCGTCCCTTAAGGTCCGTCTAGGGGGGAAGACCGTTGCGATAGAGGTTGAGGTGGTTGATACGCCCCTCAACTACAATCTCTTGCTGGGAAGGAACTATATGTATAGTATGCAAGTCGTTGCTTCTTCCTTGTTTCGCGTTGTATGCTTTCCACATAACGGGAAGATTGTAACGATTGATCAAATGGCATTCAAGAATCCGCCTGTTACCGCATCTTTAGGAGCTTCGGTCCCGATCATTGAACACTCTCAGCTGGAAAATGGGAGTGTGGGTGTAGGCATGTATCCATCCCTCATGGGAAGCTTTAGTTGTCCTACACCGGTCCTCATGATAGGATCTTGTTTCGATAAGGCTTCGACTTCTATGACCTTGGTGTCTTTTCGCACGACTCATATGGAAGATCCTTGTATTCTTCCTATGCTGAGTATTTCGAGTGAGCCTATCGAGACCAACATGCCACTTCCTACAGCCATGATAGCTTATCAATCCAATATTAAGAGTGTTGCAAAGCCTTTTTCTTCCTCTTCGTGGATGGAGGAGGAAGACCCCTATGTGCTGTCGGCATGGGCAGTACAGTCTTCTCATGCCGACAACTGCCTTGATATAGTTTTCCCTTCAGATGAAGCAATCATCGAGGCTATGTCAGGCATTGAGCCGCCATGGGAGGAACTTCATCATAGATCATATTTCCTTCCACTGCTTGACCGTTTGGAGCATGAGGATTATAGAAAGATTCTTAGTCAGAGAGTTGGTAGGCCCATGGTTCCATTAATCTCTCCTAGTCAGATGGCTAATGGAAACATGGCGAACATATCTTCCACGATCTCTATCAACATCTCTCGAAATCCTGGCACCATTGAGAATGTCTATATTGGGGCAGAATGTTCCCATGCTGAGATTCTCGAATATACCGAGCTATTCAAGGAATTTCGTGATGTTTTTGCTTGGTCTTATGATGAGATGCCAGGTATTGACCCTTGGATTATCGAACATGAGATTAATACTTACCCCAACGCTAAGCCTGTTCGACAACATTTACACACCATGAATCCTAGGAAAGCACCCACCATTAAGGCAGAGATAGAGAAGTTGTTGAAATCCGGTTTCATCTATCCCATTCCCTTGACAGAGTGGGTTTCAAACACCGTTTCAGTGGATAAGAAGCAGGGAATGATCCGAATATGCACTGATTTCTGTGATTTGAATCGTACCTGTCCTAAGGATAAATTCCCCACACCATTTATAGATCATATTTTGGATGAGTGTGTGGGTAGCGAGGTGTTCTCCTTCATGGATGGCTTTTTCGGGTATAATCAGATCCAGATTAAAAGTGAGGACCAACACAAGACTACATTTATTTGTCCTTGGCGAACGTTTGCATATCGAAAAATGCCTTTCGGCCTTAAAAATGCGGGAGCTACATTTCAGCGGGCGATGACCTTGATTTTCCACAATCTCAAGTCTATTATTGAAGTATTTTTGGATGACCTCGCTGCTCATTCTCGGATGAGAATGCGTCATCCCTATCACTTGATATTGGTATTCGAAAGATGCCAGCACTATTCGGTTAGATTAAATCCTCATAAGTGCATCTTTTGTGTGAAGTTAGGTCATTTATTAGGATTCATCGTTTCGAAGGAGGGTATAAGAGTCGATCCCTTAAAGGTTGAGGTAATACTTTAGTTGTCTCCCCTGAAGAACATTCATCATCTTCAGTGTTTGCAAGGTATGGCAAAATTCTTACGAATATTTGTTGTCAACTTTGCCAATTTGACTAGAGGCTTCATGCTTCTCTTGAAGAAGGATACTCCCTTTGAATGGGATGAGCGAGCCCAGGAGTCCTTCGATGCACTTAAGCGAGCCCTAGGTTCAACCCTGGTGATTAGTCCTCCGGATTGTAGCCGTGCTTTCCTATTATATGTGGCCGCGTCTTTAGAGACGATTGGTATGGTTTTGGTTCAGGAGGATGAGGAGCTCCAAGAGCATGTTATATATTATCTAAGCCGAAACCTTATTGACGTAGAGATTCATTATTCTCATGTTGAGAAGCTTGCTTTAGCGACCGTACATGCGGTTCAGTGTTTCAGACATTATATTCTCCTTCGCCAGACCTTGGTTGTGGCCCATCTCAATCTGTTTCAGTTCATGCTCACACGAAGGATGATTGGGGGAAAGTATAATAAATGGATTGTCATTCTGCAAGAGTTCGATCTTGAATTTGTTTTGGCAAAGTCAAAGAAGTCGTTAATTTTTGCAGAGCTTATATCGGATTTCCCGAGCGAGGCCGAGGAGTTGGTTTGTGAGGCTACGTTTGTCGATGAACATATCTTCTTAATCTCAACGTCTGACCCATGGTATGGAGATATCATAGTATATCTGCAAACACAGAGGACCCCTACTCACCTCTCGCGAGATGAACGACGATGATTACGTCACGTCTCTAAGAAATACCTTATAGTGGACAATATGTTGTACCGTCGTAGGGTAGATTCCATTTTATGATGTTGTTTAACTCATGAGGAGACTGAGGTTGTGCTTAATGATTGCCACAGAGGGGCGTGTGGTGGTAATTTATCTGGGCTTTCTACAGCTCAAAAGATTTTGAGAGCGGGTTATTTCTGGCCGTCGATCTTTAAAGATTGTGTTGATGTGGTCAAGAGGTGCCACCCTTGCCAGGTGTTTGCATGAAATATGTGCTTGAAGCCTGCCCCATTACATCCCATTATCACCGCCGGTACCTTCACCAAGTGGGGGCTTGATTTTATGGATTGCAACCCAGCTTCGGCTGCGGGGCACCATCATATTATAGTGGCTATGGATTATTTCACGAAATGGGCTGAGGCAATGCCTACAGTAAAATCCAATGGTGAGACAGCCACTCACTTTGTATTCAACCAAATCATTACTCAGTTTGGGATTCCGAAAGAGCTCGTCACTGACCATGGCTTGCACTTTCAGAACCGTATGATGGAAGAGTTGGCATCCAAGTTAGGGTATAAGCAAGAGCACTCCTCTTCTTACTACCCCCAAGTGAATGGATAGGTTGAATCAGTGAATAAATCACTTAAGTCCATTCTCCAAGGAACCATCGCACAAAGCAAGACGAATTGGCATATTATGTTATAACCTGCTTTGTGGGCATATCGAACTGCGGTTAAGACTGCCACTAGTTTTTCTCCATATCAGCTTGGGAATGGAGTGGAGTCGATATTGTCGGTTGAATGCGAGATTCCTTCGTTGAAGCTAGTTGTGGAACTCTTACCAGACACTTCGCCTTTGGAGGAGTGTTTGGTCCACCTTGAGCAACTTGATGAGCAGCATCGAGATGCCTTGGTGGCTGTAGAAGTTAATAAACGTCGCGTTAAGGTCCAGTACGATAATTCTATCCGTCCAAGAGTGTTTAGTGAAGGATACTTGGTCCTTTTGTGGGATCAATCGAAAGAACCCTTGGGGGAAGGGAAATTTAATCCTATGTGGCGTGGTCCTTACGTGGTTAAGTGTGTTTTAGAGAAGGGTGCCTATGAGTTAGTCGATTACGAAGGCACAGATTTGGCGGAGCCTAGAAATGGGATCTATCTCAAAATATACTATGCATGATGTTTATCCAAGGTTGCGTGTTGTATATTATTGTACAGCTTTGCATAGTTAGGTCTTTTTCTTATCGTGATTGGGTTTGTGATTAGTTTCCGTTTCTTTTGGAAAATGTCAATGGAATATTCCACCTACATAGGATTCACGGATGGTGCAAGCCATCACACTCAGCACTCAGCCTCTGCTGCTTGGGTCATTTATACTCCTGTGGGTCAGGTACTGTCTTCAGGAGGAGTATGTCTACGGCCATCTTCCAACAATGTTGTTGAATATAGTGTCGTTATTGAGCTTCTACGGGATGCCATTTCACATGGCATTCTATCTCTTGAGGTACATCTTGATTCGGAGTTAGTAGTGTCACAACTCAATGGTTTGTACCATGTTAGAGATCCGACATTATTGAGAATATTCTTATGTGTGAGATTGTTAGAATGGCAATTTGATAGTATAACATATATACACATTCCAAGAAATGATAATCAAGTTGCTGACCCATATGCTAACTACGTGTTAGATTGGCATTTGTCTCATTCATAATAAATTAACCACAAACATTTTTACACATGTAAATAAATAAACCGACCACAATAAAACTTTTATATATATAAAAAAAATGTGGTAATACATAGTGTCATATACAAAAGTGGAGCTTTCAAAGCTTCCATCATATAATACACAGTCGTATAAAACACATACACTCCCAGGTGTCTAATCCTATGGAGGAGGAGGGTTGTGATCATGATATGTCACTATGGCTCTGCCCATCCACTGGAATAAACACACCCATGCACATGGCACACCCACCACCTGTCACTGCATGGCCTCAGGCAAGTCCTCGACTTGCGCCATGGGAACTCTATGAGTTAGTTGCATGAATTTGGTATGATTTCTTTGGAGCATTCTCTCCACATCCACACCTATGATGTCGTCCCCTCTTCCCCTCTGTCTATGACGTGAGAAGCCCTCTGGTCGTCGTAGTCCCACATCTACACATGAATGGTAGATGTCACTATGTGTTGTCATGCAAAAACATGTCTTTTTGATTCCACATAATTAAGAAAATACAAAAAAAAATTAAATAACTCAAAAAATTAAAAAAAAAGAGTGAGATTTGAGATTCGGTACCTATCTCTCTGTATGCTGATCCTGGTGGAAATGGCATGTCCGGATCCCCCCGAAAATCTATCCCTCCATTGGGGTAGTCATCTATGGCAACAATCTATCGTTGCCACCATGAAAAGAAGTCAGCTGGATATGGATTGGCCACCCTACCACCCCCCAGTCTGTGCATAGCATTTACTCAACGTCGTTGGGCCGGATCTCGAACCCCGTGGAGAGGAACGTCCACTCTAGGGCTCAATCCTGGAACACGCTCAAAGAAAAATGTGCTCAATATGCTGTTGAACCCGAATTTCCATATCCTTCCTGCCTTACACTCACTGAGCTGGCGTTTCATGTTGCTCAGTAGTGTAGTACTCCAGTCGTACATGGTCGGTCTCATACACTCCACTGCATAGAACATCAGTGGCCGCGAGGCCTAATGGAGTGAGGCTAAGCCTTCTATCCTGCCCATCGTCAATAGTATGGCCTTTAGGCCCAGCACCTGTATAGCATTGGTGGGGACTTGACTCCCCACCTTTTCAGTATCTGGGTAGCAGTACATAGCTACGTACTCATCGATAGTAAGCCCACCGCCTAGCCCACCTCGGGAACGAAGGTTCACCACCTCCCCTCATCTAGAGAGACCTGTGATAAAGTATATGTATTCCACCTTTATGGTGAGATACATCCCATCTATCCAGAAGGACTCCGAGTCTGGATCCCAATAATCTACCAGCATCTCTAGTAGTCTTGGCTTGGCCCTCAAACCACCAAGATACCAAAACTTGTAGAGTCCGCATGCTTGAAGAGTTTGTTGAGCCCTTACGTCGGCCCTTACAGCTTCCTCTACCTCACCATGCTCACGCTCTCTCCATTCTAGCACCATACTGTAAGAGAAATTGCCAAATTACCCATTAGATTCTTATAAATTCACTTGCGCGGTGTCATACGCGACTGTTTTGCAAACATCCACGTATGTACACAGTTTCTAGCCTCTTTTCTACATATAGCCAGCCCTATACGTGAAAAAAGATTCGATATCCATGTGGGCCGCAACGCTCATGTAGAGATGGCCTAAACAACCTCATTTCACCATGAAAATCAACAAAAATTATATCAAAATGCATGAGGAGAGCATGAGTAACTACCTAGAAGAAACAGTTGTGAATTCCGTCAGCTGGATCTCCTGGAATTTGCAGTTGAAAATCAGAGCTCCAATGGGTAAAAGTTTCAAATGGTTTATATTTTTTACTATTTATAGAAAAAATTTCAAGTATTTGAAAATTTTTACCCCCTTTCCTATAGTTTTGACAGTTTCTAACCATTTTGGACCGTTTCTGACATAATTTGTGATGTAGAAGACCATTTTCAGTGCCGTTTCAGCCATTGGATCGACCTGTTCGTACTGATCTCAAGTATAATTTCTACGCTGGCATATAGGCTAGGTTCACCACTGTTTGCATTATTGCATGACCTTATGACCATGTCACCATGACCTTAGGTACGAACCCACTCTATTATGTCACGGAACCTTCTTGCTGCTTTAGAAGTGGCATGATACGAGTGGTAGAGCTTCACCTTACATGGGTACCCTAGTTAGTGCCTTACTTGCATTTGGTTCCAATGCCGATGTTTTATCCTTTAGGGTGTGGGAGTCCATTGTATAGTACTGCCATGAAATTTTGCAAGAGCCTCATACTCCTCTTGATCTTATGTTGGCCTGTTTCCCTCCAGACTCCCCCTATGTCAAGTTGTGAATGCATTATCATGAGCTTTTCCTGCCTTATTGAGCTTTATTCCGGCTCTCCTGACATTGCGTTTCAACCATATAGCCTGAGCTTGTCTCATGTCTAGCCATGCAGAGCCATTTTTTTTATCCTTCGCAGCTTGATCTTCCTTTTTGTCGAGAGGGGATTTTCCCCCGAGTGTCAATATCCTACACATGTATCCTTGCATTGAGCATAGGTATGTTCCACTGCTTGGGACTAGTTTGTTTTCCCTGAAGACACTCGTCTCCTCCTAGTTTGTAACTATAAAGCTAGTTTATTCTTTTTTCAAGCTTTTCAAATAACTAAAAAAGTCGAAAAAAATAAAAAAAACAAAAAGCTGGACAAGGAAAGATGTTATCTTTGGCAGCTATCGAGTCATGTCGCCTTCGAATAGAGCACTGTATATCACATCCATTGGTTGGGTTATAGTTTGACTTTAGGAACCGTGCTCGTTTATCTGAGTTTATCTCCATCGACTGGTTAAGCTTCCAGTCCCTATGGAGCCTTTGTTGATGCCTCCTGTGTCACAGAGATGTCCTAGTTTGTAGATCGAGTCTATGCTGCCTTCATTCAGTCACCATACGCCATTATGCCCTTGTTCGAAGGAAGTTGAAACCTGTGTCGACCATTCCTCAGTTATCTTGAATTTGCATGTCGGCCATTCCCGGTACAGTTACTAGTTCGTGCACCTTATGATCGATTCCTTCCACATTAGACAGCTTTGCTGAGTACCTCATGTTGGATGATGGGGGATGCCTTAATGCGCTCCTTCCAGCGGATTTCAACCCATCGACTTCAAATCATTTATTCTGGAATTGGAATCTAGAGTCCTTTTGAGTTCCTCGAGACTTGCAATCATCAGTGGCAGGTTCTCTCGCCATCGACAGTTTCTTGGGAATACATCAATGTCCCCTGATCGATGGATCCTCTCAAGTGTTCGACCTAAACACATTTACTCACACTTGTTAGTTTGCACTCTAGTACCTTGATTCCCATTTTCATTATTGGTGAGTAATCTCGCGTCTATTAACGGTATACATCAATGAGCGGTAATCAGACGATGGACTACGATGTTCGACCTCGACACCTCTATTCGCATAGTAGGACATGTACTCGTAGCGGTTTGTGTGGAAGACTTTCCAGATTGGTGGCATCTCTTATATCCTACCTCCTTGATCGTGCCAGTGTTCATGAGATTTCAGCTCTCGTGACTTGATACCAATTTATGTCAGATATTTCCAGCCACTATGGAGATCTTGATCTATTGTATACCTTCAGCCATTTTGGAGATCATGGTCCTTTGTATATCTTCATCATGGAGATTCTGATCTATGTATATTGTACGTGGCGATGACCACATATTTGATATCATGTATTATGCATATTCATGGCCATTGTACTCTTATGTATCCGAGACTGCTATATTTACTTCCAGTTATATGCAGAGTTGTATTATTGTACTATGCTGATTGGGTGTCTAGTCTTCCATTTGGGATCCTTCATCACTCCACTTCTGGGATGGACCTATAATATATTTCGGCCATCGTATGATCCCTCTGAACTCACACATTAGGGGGCATCTGTTATGGTGGATTTCACCACTCTAGGTGAATCACACTTTGTATGGCCTTCCCCTATCCCACTGCATACTCTTTAGACCCCATGGGCCATCTTTTATCCTTTGATGTTTCCTTGATCATCCCTAAAACTATATGAAAAATGATATACACGGCTTTTTACCCAATAACCACGTACATACGCGGGTTTGACCCCTATAACTGTGTACATCAGGATGTGTGCATAATCCAAATCCTTTTGGAGTTTTCCTTGAAATGGATCCGACTCATTCGACTCTTGGCCTTCCATATGCCTTGAGATCGCTCAGATTCGACCCTTCATTATCCCTTGTGAAGCTATATAAGGAACCCCTTGGTACATTGAAGGTATATAGAGAGATTGAGAGCAAATAAATTATAGTCCATTGTTGATGGAATTTATACTTGAGTCTGCATCCCTTTGTCCCTTGGAGCACCTTTGTGTTCTTCCCAAGCTTGCCTTTTGCTACTAAGCTTGCTATCGAGAGATGGAGGATTGAGGTGGTGGAGGCCCAAGTGGGGGATTCAGTTTCTCCGGTTCGCAGACGTGCCATCAGAGGTTGTATCTATCTTGTAATCTTTGATTTATATTAATAGAAATATCTTTTCCTATCCAATGATGTGTATTTGATTGAATATTGTATCCATTGGAATATGTCAAATGCTTTTTACATTATTGATTATATATGCTAGAATAGATCTAACACCATGATATATAGTATGCTTGTATTGTTTACTTGTTGTTGAGGAAGTATTATATCAATTCAAGCTGAAGATTGGAAAGCTCAACGGGGATCTACTTCAACTGTCCGGAATAAGGTACGAGGTCTGATCCTTTAGTGTTAGAAATTTTATTTCTATTGCATATTGGGAAAGATTGATTTATGGAGTCAAGTATGTTTGTTGTGGTACCCCAAGCCATAGGAATTTCTCTCCGTAACAATATGGAACCAATAAAAATAAATCCTTCACCCAAATTTATTTTGGATGTATGTTGCAATATATGGAAGGGTAGGATTTAGGAGAATGAACAACTCATCCAAATGATCAAAACGTGTAAAAATTTCATCATGTGAAGGATCCATAGGGCTAGGATCACGTACCTCCCTCAAAAGTGTGAAAATTCCCTCATATATTGGTTCCAAAATAGTGGAATTATGCACTTCTTTAAAAAGTGCATAACCATCATCAAGAGGAAACTCAAGTTCCTCTTCCACCATAACAAGTGCCTCGCTTCCATCAAGATTATCTTGAAACACATCAAGCACCTACAAATATCCATGTTTTTCATGAGAATCCTGTAATAAATATACCATATCACAATATGAAATATAGGAGCAAGAACAAGTATATTTCAACCTCTCAAGAAGTTGATCATTTTGAATTTTGAGCTTATCAATATCCTCATTATTCTTCAAGTAATCCCTGGGAAGATTAGTACTACCTAGTATTGGGTAATGATCCCCTTGAAAATACTTGCGTGATGCCCCCCTTATGCATTTAAGTAACCAATGCATTGGTGAAGTGGAGAGGATCATTCAGTTCCTTTCACTATGCTTCAATTTAATTATTCCTATGTTTTTCTCCAATATTGGTGTTGGAGAGTGTATGATCGCACCCTTTGATGTTGATGGTGTTAACAAAAAAAAAATGTTCACCTAGATCTCCATGGTCTAAACCATAGTCATACATCATATTCCCACCATTGTTTCCTCCATTTTGACCTTCACAACTAAATTTCCACTAAATATGGTCCAAAAAATTATTATTCCTTCCCCATAAATGAAGGGATATTGAGCATTTATTGTGATTTATCCCCAATCTCTCCAAAAAGGACCAAAAAACCATAAAAATGAGAATGGGTCAAAATACCATATATAAATACCATGGACAATCAAATACCATAAGTCATTACCATGGGTTGAAAACCCTTGGACCATCCTATAAATACACTGTGAAGGCCTCCCCCAAAACAATTTTAGTCACACTTTTTGTCACATTCCTGAACTTTTTTGGCCATTCCAAAAACACACTTTTTTTCCATTATTCTCATATATTTCCATATCATCTCCCAAATTGTATGTTTCTATATCTACGCACTTATTTGGATCCATTCCCCACTTGACAACCATTCGTGGAAGACACTGGAGACCCAAACTGTGGAGTTGCAAGACCATTTCCTTGGAAGGCTATGGTGGACCACATTGTAGAAAAAGGTATGAATTCCTTTGTGTTTTTTAGTCCATTAAATATATTTGAAAAAATATAAAAAAATATTTTATTGTTTTTCTTGTTTCCCATTTTCATTGTTGAACTCTACCTTGTGATATGGATGATCTAGGGTAGGTTCTTTTGCATGTAGTAGGGGAGAAATCCCCACTATAGGTGGTCATACCATAATATTAGTGTGTCCTTTTGCATTTCATACCTTTGATAAATACATAATTAGGTGTTCTTGGTGCTAATTTTATGCACCCTCATTGTTTTATTGCAAGTGTATTTGGTTTTAGAGCTCCAGATTTTGGTCCATTGTAGTGTTAAAGAGCCATATTCTATTTTCTCTTCTCACTCTTTCTATATATGTTACATGTGTATGTTTTTATAGCTGATATTGGGTAGCCACATATGGTGTATGTGGTCTTATCTAATATTTTTATGAATAAAGAAGCTTTGGTTCTCCATCTATGTCTCCTATTAATCTTACCTGTCTCTATGTTCCCTAGAGTTACTAACATCGGTGTGGTAGAAGATACCATTGGATTCATAATCTATAGCATGCCATATTTGATATAAATTTAATGAAATTCCAACTCTGTTTTGAAAAAAATCCTTTCTCTTTCATGCTTTAATTTACCTATGCTCAAATTGGCTCAATTTTGACTATGTTTGGAATTTTGGTTGAAAAAGTGATTTTTGCACATCCAATCTAAAAAATAAGACCAGATCCAAAAAATAGACAGAAAATTGGTTTGGAAACTACCTTAATATCTTGTATTTGACCCCATATTACTATATTAAAATATGGTTGAAAACAAGGAAACTGCGTAGCCTCGAATTGGGAAATATCACTTCTAGAGCCCGAATTGGCCAAATTGACATATGAAGTTTTTTGCAGACATTATTAATGAAACAATTTTCATAACAAAAGCTAGATACATGTTCCATAAGGATTCCATGAGTTTCAAATTCTCCTACCTATCCAGAAGTTAATTTCTAGTGCCTTTCTCTTTGAGCTAGTTGAAACAATCTAGTTTGGATATGTTGGTGTACCCATTAGCCTTGGAGTAGAAAGCAAAAAGTATTTTATTTTGAAACATAAATGGTCCCAATATGTTGTGCAAAGGATTCTTGAGCTAGTGCATCCTCTATTTGTCATCTTTACAATGGTGTCTTCCTTGTCCTTTTGGTTTCGTGTGCCTAGATTCCAATTTGGGTACATCACATAGTTTTACAAAGAAAAATATTCATAAGAATTGTAGGTGTTGATAAGAATCATGTTGCAACAACAATTCTTGGGAATCATCTAACTTTACTAGTAGAGAAATGTGTGATAAATGACCAAGATACCAAAAACATTGGTCACCAAGAGAAATAAATGACCAAACAACCAAAAAAATTGGTCACCAAATGAAAAAAATGACCACAAACCAAAAATATTGATGACCATAGTGTTTTTAAGTGTAATATGACCAAATTTGAGAAATTTTGAGTGATCAAAACTAAAAAAGACTAAAATAAACGACTAATTTAGTCATGGGATAAAAAATAATTATATAATATTACCAAACAATCTGTGTTAATAATTACATAATATGAAAATGACTATGTTTTAAGGGATGCCACAAACAATAATTTTTTAAAGTCCATAGATCAAACATCAAATTGGGAATTGACTTGGAAGCATGCATAAGTTATACATATGTAACCTCATGGAATAATAATATTTTTAGATAAAGACTTCTAAATTCCTGAACATGGAGTTTGTAATTTGTAGAAATTTTCAAGAAAAATGCGTATGGTTTTAGGTCCAAGATTGGACTTCTGTAGAAGATTTCAAGAAAAATAGCACTTAGTTCAATGTCTGAGCTATATCAGTTCCTTTGGTTGAAATCGGGCTCCATCCCTACTTGTCAGGCGCAATCCTTAGTCATTCGAACTCAATCCTTACTTTCCAATTGTATAATAACAAAATTCCATTCAAATGTCTCATCTCAATATAATATATACAGAGGACCTAAAAGGGATTTGCAATTCATTAAATTTATTTTATGATTAAGTAAATTTTTAAAGTTGTAGATGAATTAAAAGAGATTCTATGAATCCTATAGATTTAATATATATATAATACAACCATTATATATATTATAGTTAATATATATAATTGATAAATATTTTAATATATAGCTATATAGTATTATGTTATATATAT